>OZ038519.1:7495074-7575074 GCA_964036315.1 Acanthosepion esculentum | reverse complement strand
TTGTACTTTAAGTATTGGCATAAAGTCAAGATTAGGACGGAAGGGCGGTGGCCCCACTCATCAGAATTTGGCAAAAGGTGAGAATCTATCCTTCAGATCTATAACTAAAACTCTATAAACTAACGTGACCGCTGATCTCGAAAAAGATCTCCACTCTCTGATTGACAGCGGCAGGAAATGGAGTGTAAACTTTAATGCCACGAAAATGAAACTGCTCTCCATTACCCACCACAGAGTACCCTTCCTGCCACCCATAAGAATGACGGACAGCTAACTCCTTGAGAGCGCCTCGTTACGCCTGCTTGGTCTGACACTGTCCAATGACATGAGGTGGAGTAAATACGTTGAATCAATAGCTTCATCTACCATAAGGAAAGTTGGCTATCTGTGTCCTGCCAGATTATCCATATTATATATATATATATATATATATATATATATATATATATATATATGTATATATATAAACATTTGTTATGTTTTTACGATCTTTTTATAAATACAAATATTTAAGTAGTCAGTCTTGCGCGTATCTGTCGGGTAAGAGCGGCCGATTTCGAGTGGCATTACGATACAAGTTACGAATTACCCTGTCTGGTGGCAGAAGCTACCAGTGGTACCAGGCGTGGTAGTGCCGCCTTAGCCACCGTAACAGTGGTACCTCCCTTGGTTGGCGGCTGACGAAGGCAGGGTATCGCACGTATATACATTGTATGTAGAGAATTTTACTAACGGGAGGGAACATTGGCAACACCGTCCAAAATTAGGTTATTTTAGGATTGTTTCCGTTTTCAAAGTTTACTTAGCTAGGGGTCGTAACCTCATTTGTCTGTTTTATTTCTGTCCCCCAGGTTCTTTAGCATAATTCCCTCTCCTCACTCCGTTAGATGACCAAGAGATGTCAATTCCTTTCGCTTGTAGAGCTGGCTTCCAGCTTTTTTGATTACCAGGCAACGTTATTTTTCCCAAAAATTAAATACTCTTTAAATGGTTACCTTCTATCTTCTTAATTCTCAATAAACACTTGCTTAGCGTGAAATGATTAATACACACACTCACATATATATATATATATATATATATATATATATATATATATATATATATATATATGTTATGAACTAAGTCCAACAATTATTTGACTAAATGTATTGTTTATACGTTATTTTTATAGATACGAATATTTCAGTAACTGCCCTGTTCATAATTTATCAGTATTAACCTTGTTTACCCGCCTGAATGTCCAAGTAATTTCCTAGAAAATATGTGTCTTCCGACAGGAATCGAACCAGTATTCTACACGGAACCGTCATCTAGCTTGGCGTGCTATACCATTTAGCTACACACACACACACACACATATATATATATATATATATATATATATATATATATATATATATATATATATATATATATATATATATATATATATATATATATATATATATATATATATATATATATATATATATATATATATATGATGAAAATGTGGAAAAGACAAAGCAAAATCCGAATATGTGAGTTTACTGTTTTTATTTTGTTTTTGTTTTTGTTATTCTGTCGACGTCAGACGTTTCGGTCAAATAGACCTTCTTCAGGACATGGTTAATGGAGACATTTATATTAGATTTAAGTTAGATGAAGAGACGATATATACAGGACTGGTTTTCCTAGTGCCGCCCACGCGACGCCAGCGTATTCGACTCCAAGAAAGAATACTCTGACTTTAGAATTTCAGTTTTTCTGTTTCTGACCACTCCTGTATATATCGTCTCTTCATCTAACTTAAATCTAATATAAATATGTCACCATTAACCATGTCCTGAAGAAGGTCTATTTGACCGAAACGTCTGACGTCGACAGAATAACAAAAACAAAATAAAAACAGTAAACTCACATATTCGGATTTTGCTTTGTCTTTTCCACATTTTCATCATACCGTCGGATCTACATCCACATATTTGCTTACATATATATATATATATATACATATATATATATATATATATATATATATATATATAGAGAGAGAGAGAGAGAGAGAGAGAGACTTTTTGCCTGATGTAGACATCTCGAACAGTGATTCTGATATTAACACACACACACACATATATATATATATATATATATATGTTGTTATAGTGAAAGACACCTAGTCTATAGATAATAGACTCTCCCATCTATTATAAGTAGGAGTCAGTAGGAGTCGAATGGAAAAAAGTAGTCAGCTACCACAACTAGATTACTTTGCGTAATACTTATTATAACAAGTTCCTAACGTTTTTGTACGTTAAACCTATTTAGGACGAATTTAGTCCAAATACAGTTTCCACTGGGGAAATAACTCCACAACAAAGAGATTGTTTGTCATGGATACATTATAAACTTTTTCTTACTTAAGGTTACTAATTCTATAATCTAAAAGGTTATGTAGACAAAAAGTTATAATCCGTTCAATTTATTCAAGAATGGGCATTTTTATAAAATGAGGCGTTTTACACTTGATCAAAATTATAAGACCACGGGGTATGAATTGTTAGATCTAGGATAATTCCCATGTTTAATTCAGTTAGACATTAGCAATCTCTACGTAAAGGTGTTACCATGCCGAAAGCAAGCAAACGAAATTTGAGGATTAAATAGTTTCCTCTATTCCCGAACCATTTTTTTCGGTGTGAGGTGATCCATACTGTCTTTCAGGCACCTAATTGCGATGGTCTTTAGTCAACTCTATTACTTAAATTTGAAATAAACATTGTGTGCCTTCCCTTTTCTGTGACTTTCATCCATTATCACTTGGATAGGGTTGCGGGTTGTGAAGATACCGTAGGGTATGCCCCAATAAACAAAAATTTACATTACCAGTAAGTAGTTGCCTGTTGATTACACAAATAAAAAAAACAAAAAAACAAACAAAGAATATCAAAAATTTAAGACCACTTGAAAATTTTTTATAAGAGTGTTATGGTGAAAGACACCTAGTCTATAGATAATAGACTCTCCCATCTATTATAAGTAGAGTCAGTAGGAGTTGAATACGAAAGTAGTCAGCTACCACAACTCGATTACTCTGCGTAATACTGATTATTACAAGTTCCTAACGTTTTTGTACGTTGAACCTATTTAGGACGAATTTAGTCCAAATACAGTTTCCACTGGGGAAATAACTCCGCAACATATGTAGAGAGAGATAGAGTAAGAGAGAGAGAGAGGGGGAGGGAGAGAGAGATACTTTTTGCCTGATGAAGATATCTCGACCAGTGTTTCTGATATTTTACACACACACACATATATATATATATATATATAATGATTTATATATAATGATTTATATATAATGATTTATAGTTAAATTCCCAGATCAATTCTGTGGACAAGACAGATTGGTATAAAATGACAATTGGAAAAATCTTAGATTTTGCCGACGCGTTTCGTCTTCCGACTTTTTCAAGGCAAAAATGAAATCGAAATATCTCTGATGTTACATTAAAATCCAAATTTAAAAACATAGACGCTTCTGTCCAAGCCTTTTTTTCTGGTTAATGTAAATTATATTTATCTTACTATGAATATAATTTACATTAACCAGAAAAAAAGGCTTGGACAGAAGCGTCTATGTTTTTAAATTTGGATTTTAATGTAACAACAGAGATATTTCGATTTCATTTTTGCCTTGAAAAAGTCGGAAGACGAAACGCGTCGGCAAAATCTAAGATTTTTCCAATTGTCATTTTATACCATAATGATTTATATATATATATATATATATATATATATATA
The DNA here is from genome assembly GCA_964036315.1 of Acanthosepion esculentum. Taxonomy (NCBI): domain Eukaryota; kingdom Metazoa; phylum Mollusca; class Cephalopoda; order Sepiida; family Sepiidae; genus Acanthosepion; species Acanthosepion esculentum. The sequence goes on along the minus strand of OZ038519.1, from coordinate 7,571,288 downwards.
TATATATATATATATATATATATATATATATATACCGGTGTAACAGCAAAATTGTGCAAATCTTGTAACAGCATAACTGTCCATCCCACAAAATGTTTAATATCTAACAAACCACTAAACTAATTAGAGTTTCTTTTTTTCCAGGTTTTCAGGTACGAAATTCAACCTATTTTACACCATTTGTCGTAAGAATCACTGAAAAAATCCCTTTAAGTTATTCAGTTAAAAATAGAGCAGGTTAAAATCGTTTTTCACTCAGACCCACTATGTCTTCCCAACTGAGCAATAGTGAAAGGAAAAAGATCATTCAGGCCGTCAGTAATGACACCAACATTCATAATCTGGCTTCCATCTTCAAAGTCCATTCAAGAACCATCAAGAGAACGATGAATAATTTAAAAAAAAGAACGAACAGTAGAATGATGGTGGATGATAAAGGACCGTGTGTATAGCCGAAAAACGTTAGAAACAGCGAAAGATTCAAGGACAGAATAAAAGGTGTAATATCAAACATTCCCCGTGAAATGTGTGTCAAGGCACTAAATTATACTGTTGATAGCTGTTTTTTGTGCATCAGTTGTGCTGGTGGACAGGTGGTGAATAAATGATTCCTCTCATACTAATGTTGATATAATTTTGACTCACACTCCCTTGGTCTGACACTCTAAGAAAACACAAAGTTAAATCGTGCTCCTCTCTCCGGTGTTCTCACCTGCTTGCTCAGCTGCTATAGCCCATAGGAATTACTTCTTCCGTCTATACCGGAGCGACATGTCTGTTTGCATCAGAGATCTATTTGTCTCTGTTTGTAATGCGTGCAAGCGTGTCCTCAATGAAGCAAATTTACTGTTTGCTCATAGATTGAAACAACGTATTGCATCTCGCAAGTTTGGTTCTAAAGATTATTGACGGCTCTGCAAGCGTGTGATGAACAACAGCAAATCTTTATTCCCTCCTCTATTCATCCTCAGCCAAATCAACACTTTGCCCAATCGGGATACCCACACCTGATTTTCCCCCCTAGAACTGAGGCTGTATTGACTGAGATATACATAACCCCGTCGACGGTATTAAACATCATCTCTAAATTAGACTCTCATAAACAAGTGGTGGTGACGGGATACCATCCTTATTGCTAAAGAAATGTGCCCCAGTTCCCTCCAAACTATACAACTATTCTGTCTCTGATTCTTGATTTCAGGCCTGTTGATATCCTCCTCTGTAGACCCTTCTGCCCAATCTAACTCCCGTTTTATCAGTCTCCTACCAGTCACCGGAAAAGTTTTCGAGGCTTTAATCAATGCCGAATAGTTAAGTATCTCACTTCCCAGGATCTGTCAAACAATATGGTTTCCGCTTTGCCCGGTCTACCGCTGATGTGCTTACGGCCATAACTAAGTTTGATTACTAAGTTTTTGATAATAACGGCGAAGCTCGAGTTGTTGCTCTAGATATATTGAAGGCGTTTGACAGGGTTTGGCATGGTGGCCTTCTACGTAAGCTCCAGGGATACGGTTTTACAGGACGGTTATTTGATTTAATCCAATCATTCTTGTTTAACCGTGAAACAAAGGTTTTCTTGAATGGGTTCCCCTCCAGTTCCTTCCATTCGAATGCTGGTGTTCCTCAAGGCTCTATCCTTGGTACAACAGTATCTGATCTTTATCAACGATCTTCCTGATGTCATCAGCTCTCAAGTCGGCGTCTACATAGACGGCACTACCATTTTGAAATAAGGTTCGTTATGAGAACAGCAACAATTTTTTAATGTGTTTAATATTATAATTACATAAATGAAAGTTATCTCCCTTAGATGAACAACATGAAACAAAAACGTCATAGCTTTAAAAGTTAATTTTAAATGAATTATAAAAGAGGTCGTTCGTGCATATTTACAAAAAATAACAAATATTATATTAACTTACATAATTTTTTTGTCTTACAAATTCATCAACGATCTTCGTGGTGTCATTAGTTCTTAAGTCGGCATCTACGCAGACGACACTACCATTTATTCCTGACTCAATAGTAAATCCTGCATTTCCGGTAAAGTTAACCCGGCTATTCGTCTCGAAAAGGAACTCCATTCTGCGGTTGACTGGGGCAGGAAATGGCTTTTGAATTTTAATGGTTCCAAAAATAAACTGCTGTGATTTGCTCAACATAGAGAAACCTCCCTGCCTCCAATTAGAATGTCTGATGCTCAACTCCACGACAACGTCTCTCCACGGCTTCTTGGTCTTACGTTTTCCACTGACCTGAGGTGGAACAACTACATTGAATCAATAGCTTCATCTACCGCGAGGAAAGTTGGTTCCCTGTGTTGCACTAGAAGGTTTTTCGCGTCTGATTCCATCCTTCACATTTACATATAGAGAATGGAACAGGTTTTGGTGAAACTGGAAACTTCTAGTCCTGAACCTGTACTTTGGCAGCGAATTTAGTCATCAATTTGAAGAAGACAATAGACTAACCCAGTATTCGAACCCGGCACAAATCTGTCATTCTTCTCCGCCAATTGCCGTTACCCTAAGTTACACGAAAACCCGCTCGTCGAACAGATGTCGGCTAGAACGTGAGGCCGTTTTTGCGCTGCTAATTTATTTATATTCGGTGTCTGCGTTGGGCCGATTCAACTTCTTTTGGAGAGGTCTTTACGTGCAAGAGAAGAGAACTTAGAATCGGTAATGCCCAGATGAAAGCACTTGGGACTAAAATGTTTGCATATTTCACGAAGCTGTTTGCCAAACGAACAGGAGACGCGGAGAAAACGCGGATAAACAAAACGGATGCGGAGAGAAGGGGGAAAATAAAAAAAAATGTTTGGAAAACTTTCAGAAAAGAAATATACAAAAATATTTCAATAGGATATCTATCACTTTCTATCTCTCCCCATCTCTGTGTATCTCTATCTATCTATCTATCTATCTATCTATCTAACACCTCCTCTCTCTCTGTCTCTCTCTCTATACACACACACACACACACACACACACACACACATATATATATATATATATATATATATGGATTACTATTAAAAATAGCAATATAGATCGGAACAGAGTGAGACATAGATAGATAGAGAGATAGATAGATGGATAAGAATAGACTCTTATAGATAGATAGATAGATAGATAAATAGATAGATAGATAGATAGAAGAAGAATGAAATTGAAAGATAGATATGAACAGACTGTGATAGATAGATAGATAGATAGATAAATAGATAGATAGATAGATAGACAGATAGATAGATAATGAGAAAGAGAGATAGAGAGAGAGACAGATATGAACGGACTGTGATTTATAATTACATAGAAAGAAAAAAAGAAAGAAAGAACATCTAGCATCAAAATTATACTGGCCATTAAGTGGGGGATCTTTTTTCAATCGGGCTCTAAGTAAATGATTGCCTTCCTCCAGAATTAATAGTTATTGAAACAAATATAGTATGGTACACATTCTGAAATGGTATCCAAAACACACGAAAAGTGCAAACCTTAAAAGGCATGAACCGAGAGAATAAACTAAGGGAATAGAAAGTTCCATAAAATTCATACTGATCTATTTGATTTCGGAACATTTCAAGATGAGGCCCCGTCCCATCATGTTACATACGTTTTAGTTGCATTCCATCCAATCTTGCTCTGTTTCATTATGTTTGTCCCGATGAGGGTAGAAAGAATATTTCTTGTTGTTTTTATAACAATTGTGGCACAAGACTGAAGGGGAAGTGGGGAGAGACTGGTCAACATTAATTATCCTAGACTAAGCTAATCAGATTCACGACACTTTTATCCATTAGAATTCAGTCATTCAACACAAGAACACACCCATCTCCATCCAATCCTACAAGTACCACAATACCACAGAGCGCCTCGTTACAGCTGTTTGCTCTCACACTGTCCACTGACATGAGGCGGAATAAATACATTGAATCAATAGCGTCATCTACTGCAAGGAAAGTTGGGTTTCTGTGTCGTGTCAGAGGCTATCTATCCTTCAGATCTATAACTAAAACTCTATAAACTAACCTGGCCGCTGATCTTGCAAAGGATCTCCACTCTCTGATTGACTGAGGTAGGAAATGGATTGTAAACTTTAATGCCCCCAAAATGAAACTGCTCTCCATTACCCACCACAGAGAACCCTTCCTGCCACCCATAAGAATGACTGATTGCCAACTCCTTGAGAGCGCCTCGTTACGCCTGCTTGGTCTGACACTGTCCAATAACATGAGGTGGAGCTTTATCTACCGTAAGGAAACTTAGCTATCTTTGTCCAGCCAGAAAGTTTTTCTCGTCTGAGTACATGCTATAAATCTATAAATCAACCATCCGTCTTTGCATAGAGGTCCTCGACAAATTCCAGAGACGGATATGCAATATGATAGGTCCTGATCTGGCATCTATTCTAACGCTATCCCACAGACGTGCCGTGGCTTTTCTCTGTCTCTTTTACAAATATTTTAACGGCAACTGTTCGGATGAGCTACTTTCGCTGGTTCCCAGACTGCATCAATTTAAGCTAGCTACCAGGCTGGCATCTCGGTCCCACCCTTTCAATGTCGAAACGGTTACATAGAACCGTCACTTCGACTCAAACAGCTTCTCCCGAACTTCCCATCCGTGGAAATCCCTTCCCCTTACTTGCTTTCCCGATGATTATAATCTTCAAATATTCAAGTATAATGTCAATCGATATTTGATACCCTGAACGTGTTCCCCGTCCTTCTATGTATCCTTTCCTCAAATACACCTCTTTACTCTTGTTCTCAATCCTCTGTAACCCCTTGCGTGCTAGTGGCACTCCCGACTTGCTTGGAATGAATTGCCTTAAAAATATTCACAGGAAACCTACAAAAACATCCATGATACAAAAAATTCCAAATTATATATAAATGTTCATAATTTCGTTTTTTCTTTTTTCTTACAAGACTAAGAGGAGAATGGGGAGGAGAGGATATGAATTCCAAAAAGAAAACGAAAAGAGAGCAAAATATTAAAAAAAAAAAAATGTTAGTAGGACTCGTCCACCCCACGAAAATGGGAGCGGCCACTGTATTCTGCCAATAGGTAGAATCAAGAAGGACGCTCACTAGTGGGAGTGGAAACAAGAAAAAGACACGGGGAGTGAGAAAAATCAAAGATTGACCCAGTCGAGATGAAAAAAGGGGCGGGTAAACAAGTTGGGGAGATTGGGGACCTCGAACTGAATCATAACAGACGACAATATCGGAATGAGAACAGGAACAACAGTTATTCATATTAATTAGTTAAAAAAAGAGAGTCTAGCTTAACCGAAGGAGGGGTCCATTTCGAGACGGACCCATTATAACAAAGAGACGTAAGGAATAAAACTAAGGCTCACCAATTTTACCCACCTTTCGCTGAAATCTGTCGAAACCAATTTCTATCAGATCTTCATCTTGAGCTGATGCCCAAATAATCCGACCAGATCCTGATGAGAATAGCATTCTACACCATTCTTGCTAGGGCTACCAACGTGAGAAATATCATTCATTTCACCCCAAACACGGGGCAACACATTACTGCATACTCGAGATCGCAGTTAAACGAGGAATGATTCCCCCTCTCCAATTTATAGAAAGTGGAAGAAAAATGCATACTGGAATTTCTTCTTAGCCAATAAAATAGTCCGGTTCTCGTTTTCATTTGATTAAATCTCGGTCTGTCTCGTCTTGAAACAGAACACTACGTTCTCCTATCCGAATTTGCTCTTGTGCTTCTGATCCAATTCTTAGTTTGTGGACGTCTACCATATGACTATTACCTTATGACTGATAATGGGTAAACTGTCGCCATTTTATATTTTTGATTTCGCGCATGCGCATTGTCTGTTTTTTTTTTAATTTTCTCGGTGGCACAGTATAATAGGGTCATTTGTGTACCGTCTGTGAGAAAAAGAGTATCATGTCACAATTCAATCGGTCAGAAATTTGGAAACGGCATAAGGTATTGCTTGCCATTCTCACCGGAAGCTTCAATACGAACATACGAGTGTAGAGGATTCGGAAAGATTTGGATGGGTCTAATGGTGATTACGAAGGTGTTTTGAGTGTTCAATATTGATGGCGACGTTATGCCTTCATTTATCTTACAACGTGGTCTCATACTCAACCTGGAGGCCTACGAGTGCCTTGAGGAGGTAGTGCTGCCCTAGGTCAAGAGGGTGGCTGCTGAAAACCCTATGTCTGGCAACAAGATTATGCACCATGCCACACAAGCAGGAGAATCCAACCATGACTGTCAGACAATTTCTGCAACTACATCACTCCTTACATCTGGTCATCTAACTCCTCAGACTCTCTTGATTATTATGTGTGGGTAGCAGTTGAGCGAGAGAGAAAAAAAAACTCCTTGTAACACCAAAGATGAACTGAAGGCAAGGATATGGCAGAATTCACCAATTTAAACAAGGAGACAGTCCAGAAGAATGGCAGGAGATTCCGAAGTCGTCTGGAGGCCGTGGTTGAGGCCAATGGCAATTTTATTGAATAAAATCATTTTTTAGTATTTCAAAATATTTTTGTCTAATTTTAGTAAATATATCGGTTAAAATGAGATATCAGTATTATTTCCTTTTTTACGTCATTTAGACAACAATTTGCTCGTACTAAGTAAAGAACTCACGAATTTGTTGGTGAGGACTCACACTCAACACAAAGGCTTACATCAAGTTCCATGAAGAGGTATTACTACCCTGGGTCAAGAGGGTGGCTGCTGGAATAATCTATGTCTGGCAACAGGAATCATGCCACACAAGTAGAGGTCCCCAGACTGTGCGACCGCATCACCTTTTACATCAGGCCACATAACTCCCCAGACTGGTACCCACCTTGATTATTATGTGAAGCGCAGTTGAGCTAGAGACCAACAGAACTTGTAACATCAAAGATGAACTGAAGCCAAGGATTATGACAGCATTCAGAAGCTTAAACTAGGAGACCGTCCAGAAGAGTTGTAGCAGATCTGAAGTCGTCTAGGTGCTGTGTTTAAAGACAAAAGCGATTTTATTGAATACATTTACTCTTTGCGACCACAACACACTTTACATCTGGCCACTTAACTTCCAAGACTGAAACTTAAACAACACTAAAGATGGCCCGAAGGCAAGGATTATGGAAGCATTTACCAACTTAAACAAGGAGATCATGCAGAAGAGTTGCAGGGGATTCCGAAGTCGTCTGGAGGACGTTGTTGGAGCCAATGGCAATTTTATTGAATAAATTTACTCTTTAATAATTCAAGATGTTTTTGTGTAATTTTGGTTAATATATTTTTAAAATGAGATGTCGGTGTTATTTTCATTTTTGCGCAAGGTAGACGAAAATGAATCGCACCCATTATTGCTTGCTTGCCTTATATTTTTTTCTCAGACCTCTTTTTTTTTGTTCTTGTTGCTTATTGCAAAATTTGTCAATTCTGTTTGTTGGACAGTTCTATCATTTATTTTACATTTTATTTAATCATTTCACCCCAAGCAAGACAGCAATGCCACTAGTACGCTGCCAGTTACAGGGACTGTTAGTGACAGAAAAGACTATCATGGAAGAAAGGTTAAATATGAACAGGGTTCAAGACAACAGAAGATGGCGATTGGCGTTGCATTTAAATTTTTGAAAATTGCAGTTATCAGGGAAGGTAGTAAACGGAAGGGAGTTCTGCAGTTGGGAAGTGCGTGAAAAAGAAACCTTTCGAGTAAAACTGGCAGTTACATTTAACTATTTCAACAGTAAAAGGTGGGGCCTAGATGCCAATCTAGTATCACAATTGAATTCATGTAGTTTGGGTACCAGAGAATAAAGCATAGCAGTTGCTACAAAAATACTTGTAGAAAAGATAGAAGGAATCTACGTTCCGTCGGTGAGAATGTGAGTGAAGTCGAGATGCCAGGTCAGGGTCTATTATATTGCAGATCTTGCTTTGTATTTTGTCAAGAAGCAAATATTGCAACAGTATTCAATGCACGGCAGAATGGTAGATTTGCAGATGTTCAAGCTGGACTCTTGTGCGAAAGACCTTCTGGTACGAAACAGCGATACAACATTTCTTGCAGTAGATTCAGCTATTGTTTCAATATAGTCATATCACTTCAAGTCAGTGGAAATTTGAGGCAAAGAAGGCGCGCTATGTTGCTTTCTAGGAGTCTAGCGTCAGCGGACAGAAAAGATTGTCTATTGTTGTTAAATGGGAACAGCTTTTTTTTGGTGGGGGAGGCGTAAAAAGTTACAAGCCATTTCTTGCCCCAGTAAACAACTGACAGGAGATCCTTTTCAAGAGCAGCAGCCAGATTCACTTTGTCAGAACTGACGGATTTCCGGGTAAGACAGGAGTAAATAATATTGTTATCTGCACAAATACCTAAGATGGAAACTGATGGCATCAGGAAGATCCTTGATGAAGACCAGAAATGTATGTATATATATATATATATATATATATATATGCACACACACATGAGAGGAACGGTAGAGTACTGGATGGTAGCTTGGATTGACGAATCGGAGAGTCGAGTTCGTATTCCAGTCGAATCCATTACATTCACGTACGTGCTAATTCCCTTGGGAAAAGTATGAATCCTCTTCATCTCACCCCCCAGCCATGGGTAAATACCAGGACAGATCGCGTTCAGTAGCATTGGTTGGCAACTGGTCTATCGAGGAAAGAAATGGCAACCTACTGTGGGAAAAAATCTGCCTAGTCAGTCATGCATCGAAAGATACATGATCGCCTAAACGTATTTTCACGCTTGGCACATAACTGACTGACCATTTTATATTTGTTATGCTAGTATGAAAATTTTATACCTGAAGAAGACAGGCGTGTCATCGAAATATCGTTAAACGTTGTTAAAATTGTCTTTCATTTTACTTTTGTTAGAACACGGCCTTTTATAAGCGCTGGAAAGGAAATGATTATAAACAAAATACACCAATCATTTTGTTTATAATCATTTCCTTTGATTTTTAGTGTATACTCATTTCTTTCCGGGTCCCAACCAGACACCCATGGTCAGAAATGGCATCATATCAATTTCCGCAGAGCATTTTTGAAAAAAAAAAATTATTACTGTCTTTTGTATTTTTTAAACCTTGTACTACAAGGAATCCCGTCAATGAGTCTATCGGAACCTTTTCCAAACAAACTGAGGGCTCCAACTACAAATAGAAATGTTGATGTCCTCCCGTGACATATTATCGAGCTTTCGATTTCAAGACCATTGTACTTTGATAGTTTTTTAAGATCTTCAAAGATACTTTACACTTTGCAGGATTATCATCATTATTATTAAAGTAACCATCATGTCACTATGGCTGTTGAGGGTGTGTGCAGATGGATGGAACGAATTCAGTAATATGCTGTTTGTTGTTTTTAATAGTGGATTTATCATCCTCGGACACATATCACGTCCTGGGTATGACGATAAACTACATCCGCGTCCTGGGTATGACGATAAACTACATCCGCTTCCTGGGTATGACCATAAACTACATCTGTGTCCTGAGTATGACGATAAACTACATCTGCGTCCTGGGTATGACGATAAACTACATGCGCGTCCTGGGTATGACGATAAACTACATCCGCTTCCTGGGTATGACCATAAACTACATCCGCTTCCTGGGTATGACGATAAACTACATCCGCGTCCTGGGTATGACGATAAACTACATCCGCTTCCTGGGTATGACGATAAACTACATCCGCGTCCTGGGTATGACCATAAACTACATCCGCGTCCTGGGTATGACCATAAACTACATCCGCGTCCTGGGTATGACGATAAACTACATCCGCTTCCTGGGTATGACCATAAACTACATCCGCGTCCTGGGTATGACGATAAACTACATCCGCTTCCTGGGTATGACGATAAACTACATCCGCGTCCTGGGTATGACGATAAACTACATCCGCTTCCTGGGTATGACCATAAACTACATCTGCGTCCTGGGTATGACGATAAACTACATCCGCGTCCTGGGTATGACCATAAACTACATCTGCGTCCTGGGTATGACGATAAACTACATCCGCATCCTGGGTATGACGATAAATTACATCCGCTTCCTGGGTATGACGATAAACTACATCCGCTTCCTGGGTATGACCATAAACTACATCCGCTTCCTGGGTATGACCATAAACTACATCCGCGTCCTGGGTATGACGATAAACTACATCCGCGTCCTGGGTATGACGATAAACTACATCCGCTTCCTGGGTATGACCATAAACTACATCTGCGTCCTGGGTATGACCATAAACTACATCCGCGTTCTGGGTATGACGATAAACTACACCCGCGTCCTGGGTATGACGATAAACTACATCCGCGTCCTGGGTATGACGATAAACTACATCCGCTTCCTGGGTATGACCATAAACTACATCTGCGTCCTGGGCATGACGATAAACTACATCCGCGTCCTGGGTATGACCATAAACTACATCTGCGTCCTGGGTATGACGATAAACTACATCCGCGTCCTGGGTATGACGATAAACTACATCCGCTTCCTGGGTATGACGATAAACTACATCCGCGTCCTGGGTATGACCATAAACTACATCCGCTTCCTGGGTATGACGATAAACTACATCCGCGTCCTGGGTATGACGATAAACTACATCCGCTTCCTGGGTATGAAGATAAACTACATCCGCGTCCTGGGTATGACGATAAACTACATCCGCTTCCTGGGTATGACCATAAACTACATCCGCGTCCTGGGTATGACGATAAACTACATCCGCGTCCTGGGTATGAACATAAACTACATCCGCGTCCTGGGTATGACGATAAACTACATCCGCTTCCTGGGTATGACGATAAACTACATCCGCTTCCTGTGTATGACCATAAACTACATCCGCTTCCTGGGTATGACGATAAACTACATCCGCTTCCTGGGTATGACCATAAACTACATCCGCGTCCTGGGTATGACGATAAACTACATCCGCGTCCTGGGTATGACGATAAACTACATCCGCTTCCTGGGTATGACCATAAACTACATCTACGTCCTGGGTATGACCATAAACTACATCCACGTTCTGGGTATGACGATAAACTACATCCGCGTCCTGGGTATGACGATAAGCTACATCCGCGTCCTGGGTATGACGATAAACTACATCCGCTTCCTGGGTATGACCATAAACTACATCTGCGGCCTGGGTATGACGATAAACTACATCCGCGTCCTGGGTATGACCATAAACTACATCTGCGTCCTGGGTATGAAGATAAACTACATCCGCGTCCTGGCTATGACGATAAACTACATCCGCTTCCTGGGTATGACGATAAACTACATCCGCGTCCTGGGTATGACCATAAACTACATCCGCTTCCTGGGTATGACCATAAACTACATCCGCGTCCTGGGTATGACGATAAACTACATCCGCTTCCTGGGTATGACCATAAACTACATCCGCTTCCTGGGTATGACCATAAACTACATCCGCGTCCTGGGTATGACGATAAACTACATCCGCTTCCTGGGTATGACCATAAACTACATCCGCGTCCTGGGTATGACCATAAACTACATCCGCGTCCTGGGTATGACGATAAACTACATCCGCGTCCTGGGTATGACCATAAACTTCATCCGCGTCCTGGGTATGACGATAAACTACATCCGCGTCCTGGGTATGACCATAAACTACATCCGCGTCCTGGGTATGACCATAAACTACATCCGCGTCCTGGGTATGACCATAAACTACATCCGCGTCCTGGGTATGACGATAAACTACATCCGCGTCCTGGGTATGACCATAAACTTCATCCGCGTCCTGGGTATGACGATAAACTACATCCGCGTCCTGGGTATGACCATAAACTACATCCGCGTCCTGGGTATGACGATAAACTACATCCGCGTCCTGGGTATGACCATAAACTACATCCGCGTCCTGGGTATGACCATAAACTACATCCGCGTCCTGGGTATGACGATAAACTAAATCCGCGTCCTGGGTATGACCATAAACTACATCCGCGTCCTGGGTATGACAATAAACTACATCCGCGTCCTGGGTATGACCATAAACTACATCCGCTTCCTGGGTATGACGATAAACTACATCCGCGTCCTGGGTATGACGATAAACTACATCCGCTTCCTGGGTATGACCATAAACTACATCTGCGTCCTGGGTATGACCATAAACTACATCCGCGTTCTGGGTATGAAGATAAACTACATCCGCGTCCTGGGTATGACGATAAACTATATCCGCGTCCTGGGTATGACGATAAACTACATCCCCTCCCGGTGTATGACCATAAACTACATCTGCGTCCTGGGTATGACGATAAACTACATCCGCGTCCTGGGTATGACGATAAACTACATCCGCGTCCTGGGTATGACCATAAACTACATCCGCGTCCTGGGTATGACCATAAACTACATCCGCGTCCTGGGTATGACCATAAACTACATCCGCGTCCTGGGTATGACGATAAACTACATCCGCTTCCTGGGTATGACCATAAACTACATCCGCGTCCTGGGTATGACCATAAACTACATCCGCGTCCTGGGTTTGACGATAAACTACATCCGCGTCCTGGGTATGACCATAAACTACATCCGCGTCCTGGGTATGACCATAAACTACATCCGTGTCCTGGGTATGACGATAAACTACATCCGCGTCCTGGGTATGACCATAAACTACATCCGCGTCCTGGGTATGACCATAAACTACATCCGCGTCCTGGGTATGACCATAAACTACATCCGCTTCCTGGGTATGACGATAAACTACATCCGCTTCCTGGGTATGACCATAAACTACATCCGCGTCCTGGGTATGACCATAAACTACATCCGCGTCCTGGGTATGACCATAAACTACATCCGCGTCCTGGGTATGACCATAAACTACATCTGCGTCCTGGGTATGACCATAAACTACATCCGCGTCCTGGGTATGACGATAAACTACATCCGCTTCCTGGGTATGACGATAAACTACATCCGCTTCCTGGGTATGACCATAAACTACATCTGCGTCCTGGGTATGACCATAACCTACATCCGCGTTCTGGGTATGACGATAAACTACATCCGCGTCCTGGGTATGACGATAAACTACGTCCAACCAAAAGACCGTCGATCCGATCAATCGGCTGGTCATGTCATGCCCCATCACATCTAACCCGTCCCAAAACAACTAAAACTTACAATTAACTTTCCCTCCCAAACCCTACACTAAATATACTAACACCTTATCCCTAAAATGTGATGGGAAACAATGATGTTGCCATTTATACGTTTTTGAAACAATGATGTTGCCAGCTATACGTTTTTGAAACAACGATGTTGCCAGCTATACGTTTTTGAAACAATGATGTTGCCAGCTATACGTTTTTGAAACAATGATGTTGCCAGCTATATGTTTTTGAAACAATGATGTTGCCAACTATACGTTTTTTAAACAATGATGTTGCCAGCTATACGTTTTTGGAAACAATAATTTTGCCAGCTATACGTTTTTGAAAAAAACGATGTTGCCAGCTCTAAGTTTTTTTGAAACAATGATGTTGCCAGCTATACGATTTTGAAACAGTTGCCAGCTATACGTTTTTGAAACAACGATGTTGCCAGCTCTAAGTTTATTTGAAACAATGATGTTGTCAGCTATACGTTTTTGAAACAGTTGTCAGCTATACGTTTTTAAAACAATGATGTTGCCAGCTATACGTTTTTTAAACAATGATGTTGCGAGGGATACATTTTTTTGTAACAATGATGTTGCCAGCTATACGTTTTTGAAACAATGATGTTGTCAGGGATACGTTTTTGAAACAATGATGTTACCAGCTATACGTTTTTGATATATCTAGTAAATACTGGATCTGGCATAGTGGTTGATATGCCATAAAACCCCAAACAAACAAAAAACAATCGGATACATATCTTTCTAAAATTTTATACACAATTCAAAATTACCAATAAGCCAAAAGGGAGTAGAGATTAATTCAGTGACTAAGTTAGTCTATTTTAACTGTATTTCCTTAATAGAATTATTACTACAATGTACTGCTTTTTGCTGTGTTATGGTAAAAAAATCACGCAAACTTGCTGACAATAATAGACATTGGTATTTTTTATCGACAATTGGGGGAGAGAATGCAAATGAGATCAGGGATTTTAATTTCAAAATAGTCTTTGTGAATTGCTGGATTTAATTAACTGAACTTAAGTTTAGTTTCGGGTAAGTTTTAATTAAGTTTACTTCGAAATAAGCTTAATTTTTTTTTTGTCTTTTCCCTCAGAATAAATTTTATCTAATTATTGATTTGAAGGGAAACATGTCAAGCGTACGCAATTGTATGAATTCAAAACAGACATTAAAAGAAATACAAGTGAAGATTCTTTGAAACGTATAAATAGATAAATATAAAAAATATATAAGTAAAACGGCATTGAAATGTATAAAATTGATCCATGCCTATCCCAAGGGCCTTACATCGACGTGATTATAAGGAATTCACTGAATAATAGTTGAGACTTTTACAGCCAATAATCAACCCTTCGCCGTCCATTATCTCATTTCCATTGGCAAGAAGGTTCCTCGATCCTCTTAAGAAACCGCAACGTTTTTAAACAGACTCCCGCGTGGTTGCTTCTACGAACCCTATAATATTAATCTCGTCAAATGTTATATATCCATCGCATCCTCATTATTCTCATTCACTACATCCTCCTCTTACGTTTATATCATCCATGTTATTCTGTAACACTCTACCTTGAGTGGCTCTTCAGTCATTTCTTTAGTGAATTAGTCAACTTCCATACGTGATAAACAGTTGTTTGTTTTCATTTCCTTAGTGACTAAGCAGAAAATATTCCCGCAGTAGGCTGCTGTTTCTATCTTTATTAGACTGGTTACCAACCAAGGCTATATAAAAACGTCTCTCCTGTTATTCAAACTGTAGATAAAGAGATAAAGCCAGTCAATTGCTATACGTGATACACGCTTGAGCTATCATGTCTCATTTGATTCGTGACTGATGAGGCAGTAGATATTCCCGCAGTAGGCTGCCGTTTCTTTCTGTGGTAGATTGCCAACTATAGGTTTAGGGCCCAGTCTGCCACGCTATTTAACCCATAGTTAGGGAGAAGAGAGGAATTCATACCTTTCTCATGGGTATTAGTGTCTTATTGATTATAACGAACACGACTGGAATTCGAACTCCGCCCTTCGATCAATGTAGGATGAGGTTGAAAGTATAATGCTAGAGAAAAGTAATGAGCAACAACAAAAAATTGCAATATAAGGTCTGGTAAAAATATATAACAATAATAATAGTAAAGGAAAAAATATCAATTTCCATGTTTTTAAATATAAATTTACGTAATATAAATTATTCAAATATGACTTATTTTACTGAGTATGAAAAATACCACAGTTTGAACACACACACACATTTTCCTTAAATAATATTTAAAAATAAAATTAAAAAATGAGAGCTGGTAATATACATACTTATATTTGATATGAAAAAAATAATTTTATATATTGTAAGTAATTCGATTACATTTACTTGTTTTAAAAAGAAATATAGTCTATTAAAATTGAGAGTGAAATTTTTTTTAAATTGTAGTTAAATAAAACGTATTCTAACGTAAACATCCCCCCAAAATCTTTAAGTATACAAATAGAAAAAAAATGCCGAAAGAATGTTTTGCCGTTAACTATAAAATTAAAAAAAAAAAAACAGACGACATGCATTCTGACGGATGTCAGAATTCGTTGAAAAATACATCGCTACCCTTCCGGAACTTAACCTCTTTTTCGAACGTAACTCATAATTGATACAACAATAGATAATAAAAATGAACACGCTACCACCCCTTGTCTGGATGAGTGGATTTCTCTGTATCCTTGGAAACACGAAATTATGATTTTTTTTCTGTGCCTTTAAAACTCAGTAAATTTAAAAAATAAGCAACTCCAAAATTCGCTTGAGGATGAAATAAAACTGATGCTTTTAATTTAATTACAAAATTAAATTCGAAGCTTTTAGCTTCAATTTTTGAAACATGGTCATTACTTTGTAGCGAAAAAACATATTTTAAATCAGTTAATTATATATATATATATATATATATATATTAGTCGCAGAGGGATTAGTTTGTTTAAATATCGGAAGGTATTATTTGGCAGCGCGAATAAAACATCACCACAAACATTCAAATTTCCTTGCATGGCACAAGGCTGTCAAAATAGACAAATATATATTTTCAGTAATGTATATTATACACACAAATATACAAATGGAAAAGTCAATTTACTAAGGGAATTGTTATGGTCCAAGGTTAGGACCAAGGAAGAACAACACGAACACAAGAGTAGAAATAACGAAGATATATTACACGGAATAATAATACAAGATGTGGAGGGTGTTAGTATGACTGTCAGTCTGGTTTGGAGTGAACTACTATCGACTCGACTCGATTCGTCCCTCTCTCTTGAGAGGCTTAGTATACATAGTGTTAGGAAGAGTCCATTCTGTAGTTATAGGTAAGGACCCATAACGGGAATTTATACTGAATTTAAAGAGTTTAATTTGTGTTTCATGAGCGAAATAACGTTTTTAATGACAAATAAAGTGTTTTCCTTGGTATGTTAAAGGTCTATACTAATAAAGTATGGTAGATCAGTTTGGAATAATTCCAATCTATTTTAATTCATTAGCTACCATATTTCTCTAACTCATCAACTGTCGAATATATAATTAATTCTTATTTCTATATTATCATCATTACACCATATTAATTATATTTTATAATTATCCCCTTTTCTAAGAAATCTCTTTCCTTTTATCACTTACACTTAATTATCTTGATATATATAATCTATATATTTTATGCTTGTTTTTGAATAGAACTTTGTATTTTTAAGTACTGGTTTTCATTTTTAAGTATAACTTAAAGATCAAAGGCAATAAAGCCACTAAGATGCAAGAGGTTACTGAATGTTAGGGAACATGAGAAAAATTACTAGTAAGGAGAGAGGACAATAAAAGAACAAGAATTAAGAAGACAGAAGATAACGATTGACATTGCATTTCAATTTTTGAAGATCAAAGGCAATAAAGCCACTAAGATGCAAGGGGTTACTGAATGTTAGAGAATATGAGAAAAATTACTATTAAGGAGAGAGGACAATAAAAGAATAAGAATTAAGAAGGCAGAAGATAACGATTGACATTGTATTTCAAATTTTGAAGTTCAAAGGCAATAAAGCCACTAAGATGCAAGGGTTACTGAACGTTAGAGAATATGAGAAAAATTACTATTAAGGAGAGAGGACAATAGAAGAATAAGAATTAAGAAGGCAGAAGATAACGATTGACATTGCATTTCAAATTTTGAAGTTCAAAGGCAATAAAGCCACTAAGATGCAAGGGTTACTGAACGTTAGAGAATATGAGAAAAATTACTATAAGGAGAGTGGACAATAAACGAACAAAAATTAAAAAGACAGAAGATAACGACTGACACTGCATTTCAATTTTTGAACTGTGAAAGAAGAAATAACACACACACACACACACACACACACACACATATATATATATATATATATATATATATATATATATATATATATATATATATATATATATATATATATATTAGTGAAATTACCAACAATATCTATGAAGAGTAAAATAAAACATATTTATAACAAGATGAGAAGAACATTTTAAAGACAAACGACCAACATAACATCTTACAGCAAAATGACCAACAATATATTTTAACTGTAGTTGGAGGCATTCAATTGCATTCAAAATATATTTAGTTGAAGCCATAAAATTGTGTTCAAAATATTTAGATTTCGACATTAAATAACCCACAGAGATGTTGATATGCCGATAAACAAAATCAGCTAAACTACCAACATGAAAGAACTCTTTTATCAGTTTAGTCAATATAATATTCTACAATTTCTTAAAGAAATCAAACTGTATTATATATAATATACAAAATATAACTTCAACAAAAATACAATATAAAACACACATAAAACTATTACGCCCACACAAACGTATATATACACAAAAACTGAGTATCATCTACCATGTATTCAACTGTGAAAGTAGAATAATAATTTATCATATTTTTATTACTTCAAAGCACTCAACAAAATAAATTTCGGCATTAAATGACCCATAAGATGTTGATATGCCGTTAAACAAACGAATCAATCAATCCAACTATTTTTATCACACACCTCTTATCAAATATCTTCTACGTTATGTGGCTTCAGAGTCTTGAATTATGTGAACATTAGTAAAAGAGTAAAGCTATGGAACGGCTACATTGTGAAACAGTCAACCGCGTGAAAGCTTCTCCGAAGGCGATAATCTTAAAGTCAAGAATCATTATTTACCTATCTTCCATAATATTCATCTCCTGCTTCCAACTTCTTGAATTACCGTATATACTCGCATATCATTCAAAGACCTAATTTTGAAGGTAATTTTAAGGGGGTCGTATCATACACGCGATATACAATTAGCGTACGTACTGCTGGCCCTGGCTACGCCGTTGAACAAACTATATATCCATTTACTGTAATACAATTATCTTCAAAATTATGAATTCAAAGAGTATTCTTAAATTATATATATATTTCTGTGTGTGTGAGTGTGTATATATATATATATATATATATATATATATATATATATATATATATATATATATATATATATATTTTAAGCATGTTGTGTTGAATGTCAAAGACAACATAGTCCTGCATATTCTCTTTTGAATTTTCTCATATTTTCGAATGAGATTTTTTATTTGAAAATTATATTGAAATAAATATTGTCTGTAAGATAACCGAGTACTTTCGAACATCATTGTTCATCTTCAGGGTCAACATTTTTAACAATGTCTTCTATGTATGTAGAGTCCAAATTTTTAAAAACATTTGCAAATTGTCTTGTAGCGAAATCATGCTGCAACATTTTATTTTTTTAACA
Organism: Acanthosepion esculentum; assembly: GCA_964036315.1. Classification (NCBI taxonomy): domain Eukaryota; kingdom Metazoa; phylum Mollusca; class Cephalopoda; order Sepiida; family Sepiidae; genus Acanthosepion; species Acanthosepion esculentum. The sequence continues at coordinate 7,552,229 of OZ038519.1, read as the reverse complement.
AACTAAATAAATTATATAAATATATATAAGACATTGTTAAAAATTTTGACCCTGAAGATGAACAATGATGTTCGAAAGTACTCGGTTATCTTACGGACAATATTTATTTCAATATAGTTTTCAAATAAAAACTCTCATTAGAAAATAGGAGAAAATTCAAAAGAGAATATGCAGGACTATGTTGTCTTTGACATTCAACACAAAATGTTTCAAAGAAAAGTTGCTGCCAAATTACACACACACACACACACACACACACACACACACACACACACACATATATATATATATATATATATATATTAGGTCATCCCATAAGTTCTGTCCGAATTTTAAAATTTTGTTAAAATGAACGAAATTTAAAGAGTATTTTATAATGTCTAATGGAGCTGAACATTATTTTTATGTTTAGATGCATTTAAACTGATCAAATTTTATTTCCGAGAACAATAAAATTAAATTTTGTTTGATTAAAACCCTGCTAACATGGAAGTACCCAAGAATCATTTGAGGCACATAATGCTTTATGAGTTCAAGAAAGGAAACTCAGCAGCCGAAGCGGCTAGAAACATTCACTCAGTTTATGGAGAGGATTGTGTGAATGAAAGAACTTGCAGAAGATGGTTTGCAAAATTCAGAGGTGAAGATTTCACCCTTGAAGATGAAGATCGAACCGGACGCCCACTTGAGTTTGATAAAAAGCTACTTGAAGCAGCCCTTGAAGAAAATCCTGCTTTATCAGTTGAGGAATTGGCAGTGGTTCTCAGTTCAAACCATACAACTGTTCATCGTCATCTTCAACAACTTGGAAAAGTTCCTAAACTTGGAAAATAGGTGCCTCATGAATTGTCTGAAAACCTCAAATCCCGAGTTGACATCTGCTCTTCTCTCCATTCTCGCCAACTTGTTTCACCTTTTTTGGATAGACTTCTAACTGGCGACGAAAAATGAATCTTTTATCGAAATGTTAAGCGTCCTAGACAGTGGCTTGGTAAAGGGGAAGGACCCCAGCCACAGCCGAGAAGGGAACTTCATGTGCAAAAGGTTCTTCTTTCAATCTGGTGGGATTGCCAAGGAATAATCCATTTTGAATTCTTACCACCTAATGCAACAATTAATGCTCAAATATACTGTCAGCAATTAGAGCGTTTGAACCAAGCTTTGAGGAAAAAAAACCCTGCTGTAGTGAATCGAAAACGGGTGATGTTTCATCAGGACAATGCGCGACATACACAGCAAGAATCACGTCACAAAAGATCGGTTGGGAGAACATTTCTCATCCACCTTATTCTCCCGACCTTGCTCCTTCAGACTACCATTTGTTTCGTAGCTTACAGAATCATTTGGAAGAAGCAGCTTTTGTAACACAGGAAGAGGTTAAAACTGACATTTGTGAGTTCTTCGAATCAAAGCCAAAAGAATTTTACAGTAATGGAATTAGTAAGCTTGTTAATAGATGGAAGGAAGTCATAGATAATCAGGGAAAATACATCGTTGATTGAATCTGTAATTAAATGTAACATTTGGTCACTTGATTTCTTTATATCAAATTCGGACAGAACATATGGGATGACCTGTATATATATATATATATATATATATATATATATATATATATATATATATATATATATATATATATATATATGGGATAACGATAAGGATATATGCCGTATATACTCGCGTATCATTCGACTTTTGAAGACCTAAGGAGGTTGCATCATACAGGAGATATAAAATTAGCGTATGCATTGCTGGCCCTGGCTACACCATTGACCGAACTATATATCCATTTTCTGTAGCCAAAAAGTACATCTGTATTTAAAATAAACATGATTTTGATAAAACTGTTTTTTTTCTTATCTGTATACTCATATTAATATCGCATTATAAAATACAAGCAGCGAATATGCATCTTTTCAATTAGTTACGTTTATAAGGTGTTTACTTGTTTCAAGTTCGGTTGTTTGTGGCTGTACACGTTTACGCAACGAGTATAGCGTTACTAACGATACTTTTATCATTCTCTTTTACTTTTTGAATTGATTTAACTAGAAGATGGGATAAAGAGACAGAGGAAAAGAGGTTAGTCTATTGTAATTTGGTGTCTCGAAAAAGGAACTCACATGATAAAATCATTTTGAACTTATTTAACTAGAAGATGGGATAAAGAGATAGAGGAAAATAGGTTAGTCTATTGTAATTTGGTGTCTCGAAAAAGGAACTTACATGATAAAATCATTTTGAATTGATTTAACTAGAAGATGGGATAAAGAGATAGAGGAAAAGAGGTTAGTCTATTGTAATTTGGTGTCTCGAAAAAGGAACTCACATGATAAAATCATTTTGAATTGATTTAACTAGAAGATGGGATAAAGAGACAGAGGAAAAGAGGTTAGTCTATTGTAATTTGGTGTCTCGAAAAAGGAACTCACATGATAAAATTATTTTGAACTTATTTAACTAGAAGATGGGATAAAGAGATAGAGGAAAAGAGGTTAGTCTATTGTAATTTGGTGTCTCGAAAAAGGAACTCACATGATAAAATCATTTTTAACTTATTTAACTAGAAGATGGGATAAAGAGATAGAGGAAAAGAGGTTAGTCTATTGTAATTTGGTGTCTCGAAAAAGGAACTCACATGATAAAATCATTTTGAACTTATTTAACTAGAAGATGGGATAAAGAGATAGAGGAAAAGAGGTTAGTCTATTGTAATTTGGTCTCTCAAAAAAGGAACTCGCATGATATACGAGATACATTTTATCATGTATCTCGCATATCATGCAATTTATCATGTATCTCGTGTATGATGCGATATCTCGTGTATGATGCGACCCCTTGAAATCAGCTTCAAATTTAGGCCTTCGCATGATCCGCGAGTATATACGGTAATTCAAGAAGTTGGGAGTAGAAAATGAGTATTATGAGGATATGGAGGATAGATACATAATGATTCTCGCCTTCGGAGAAGCTTTCACGCGGTTGATTTGTTTCACAATGTAGCCGTTCCATAGCTTTACTCTTTTACTAATGTTCACATAATTCAAGACTCTAACGTAGAAGATATTTGATAAGAAGTGTGTGATAAAAAATAGTTGGATTAATTGATTTGTTTGTTTAACGGCATATCAACATCTTATGGGTCATTTAATGCCGAAATTTATTTTGATGGGTGCTTTGGAGTAATAAAAATATGATATGGGGTCGCACAATACGTGAAATCGTGTTATATGAGTATATACGTTAAATGAATATGAGGACAAGAAAAAAAATGTTAAGTAAAGTCTACATGAACTCAAAGTGCGGCCCCTAAGGTGGCTGAATAGCGTACTGCGTCAGCTTCCGACATCTTTTGCAGCTGTGTCGTTATCTAACAGAACTGATCTTTTGGATTCTACCAGCAACGACGATAAGCGGAATCTTGATCTATGGACAACCCACAATCTTTATAGCTTCCACCTGGAAGTGTTACACACGGCTACGCCATCGTTTTCCAAGACGAACGGATGCGAACCCCAGGGCATTTTTCTTATCGTGTCGATTATCGCTTCAAATCTAAACGAGCCTCCCTTCTTTGAAAATTTATTGAATCTCAAGTACATACCAAACCTCAAATTGAAGTCAAATATACAATTCACATTACTAATATTCGAACATTTCAGCCGCTGTGCACTGCGGTCTTCATCAGCTGTACTATCGAGCTGGGTAACCTACAAAGAATTCTGAACAGATGCCTCTATTTAATGTCGGTGGCGGAGAACTAGTGAATAAAAGCGCTGGCTTGTGAAATTAGCAGCAAAGTGATTTTGAGTTCAATTCCTGGTCCCGGCAGTGTGTACTTAGAATCGATGGGAACGTCCTAGCCATAACTGAGCAGTATTTAAAAGTAAGACGATGTTCCTAGACCTGTCTACTCCCGTAGATTAAAAAGGGTTCAACTCAGAATTCTCTGTAGATTTATAGGATCGATATACACATGACGAAGGCCGGAGGTCACGAAGAAAGAAAGGGGCAATAATCAGAATATAAATATTGCAAATAATGATAGCTCACCATCCAAGAAATTCAGACAGCTTAAGGTAATAGGTTGCTAAATAATCTTGAAAATAGGTCGGCTCACCATCTCGCGTCATGGAAACAACCTATTCTCCAGTCACCATTATAATCCTTATCCTTTGAACTCTCTTTAGTGTTCCCTTGAATGTCATTTTGATATAAAATGTATTGTTGCTCATTTTAATACTGTTGATTTTTATTTGGGAGTTCCCTATTTGCCCTTACCTGGGACCCTAACAGATGTTACCACCCCGAGTCAGGGTGGACCTGTCAACAACAACAGTTAAGAGGGGCTTCTACATTTATCAAAATATCCAGTCTCCTAATCAGACGCCTTGCTTTCAGAAGTAGTTTAAAAAGTTGTTTCTTCAGGAATGTTCAGTCATTCTTCTTAGCAGTAAGACCAAAACTTTTGTAAGTTTTTTTTTGGCTTTCAGTTAAAACACGTGACCTTCCAATTCCGTAGACCAATGTGTTCCAAACGGTGTGGCGCGCTTTATATGAGCGGCGGAAGAGGATAGCAGGTGAGGCAGAAGAGGATAGCGGGTGAGGCGGAAGAGGATAGCAGGTGAGGCGGAAGAGGATAGCAGGTGAGGCGGAAGAGGATAGCAGGTGAGGCGGAAGAGGATAGCAGGTGAGGCGGAAGAGGATAGCAGGTGAGGCGGAAGAGGATAACAGGTGAGGCGGAAGAGGATAGCAGGTGAGGCGGAAGAGGATAGCAGGTGAGGCGGAATGATTGAAACACAATCAAAGATTTTTTTAAACAGTTTTAAAAAATCCATATGCCAAAAATAAATATGATTTTAAAATTTAAAATTTTATTATCGATTACATGTATTAATCCTAGTATAAATAGTTATAAATAATTATTGACCGATTTTATCATTGGAATATTTTTGCCTTTGATCAGGTCTTAAGAATATAGTAACTTGGGTCCGTAAATTGGAGGAGAGAGTTATCAATGATGATCTTCTTATTTCGAAGCCGCGTTTAACTTCCTTTAACCTTTTCTCTGCTTTTTTTTATTATTATTTTTAAATCTACTTTTTATCACATAAAATTTGGGGAGCAAATTTTCATACGGAAAATGCGACCCAGAGAAAAAAATGTTTGGGAACCACTGTATTAGACAAACAATGTTTAATATTGCTATCATATTTTAATTCAAAGCCCACTCTCCAGGTTTGATAGATTTTAAAATCGTTTCTTGTGGGGATTGGCCATATTCTGTAACAATTTTTCTTTTGTCTTCTTAATTCCTGTTTTTCTCCTTTGTTTATTTTTCTAAGATTCTTAAACACTCAGTAATCTCTTGCATCTTAGTGGCTTTATTGCTTTGTTTGGGGTTAAATGATTAGAGGCGACAGAAAAGGATAGCAGGTGATGGGGAATGAAGGAAAAACAATCAAAGATTTATAAACAAAATGTCATATACCAAAAATAAATACGATTTCAAAACTTAAAATATTGTTATGGATTACTTGTAATTGCATGCAGGAGTGCCAGTATAATTAATTATTGACCGATTTTATCACTGTGATATTTTTGCATTATATCAAGTATTCAGGATATAGTAACTAGGGTTTGCAAATTGGAGGAGAGAGTTATCAATGATAATGTTCAGACACTATTTACATTATTCGGACTATTGTCTTCATCTTTGCCGCCATATTTATCACAATGTTTCAGCCGTTGTATGCTCCAAACTCCTTCAAGTGGTTGGAATGTCGAACTGAACTCTTTATTTCGCTTTCTGGGGTAGACTGTTCTAGTTCCACGTGCCATGTCTAATATTTCAGCTATCAGTAGTCTCCTGTTCATTCTCCTCTAAAAGTTCTCCACCACCTTAACCGGGAATTGAACTCACACTCTTTGGGTCCTGTCACTGGATCTAACCAACGTCTTTATCAACTGTGCCATGTGTACTCCATATCTGTGTATGAATTTCTGGGTATTTTTTACCAGTGCTCATATTGCAATTTTTACTGTAATCAATTATGTTTTTAACAGAGCTCATATTGCAATTTTTGTTGTTGTTATCGCTGTTTTAAAATAATTATTGACCGATTTTATCATTGTGATATTTTTTCATTAGATAAACTATTTAGAATACAGTAAACTGTGTCTGCAAATTGTAGAAGAGAGTTATCAATGATAATGTTCTGACTCCGCGGTTATCTCCCTTTAACCCAGAGAAAAATGATGTTTAGGAACCACTGTATGTATTGTATATTTAATATTGCTATCATATTTTAATTTCCCGATAGATTTCAAAATCGTTTCCTGCAGGGATAGGGCGTATTCTCCACTTTGTACCAATTTTATTTCTGCAGACGCATCGTGGCAACCCTGTGTTTAATCAATCACTATTTCCATGGCAAATGTTCAGATGATCTCCATCTTTTAGATCCACCAGCTCAGCTACATACTGCTCCCAACGAGTCGAACAGACCTTATTTCTTCTTGGCTTCAAATTTAAGGAACGTGTTCGACTTTTCCAAACCACTACAGCATCGGGGGCTGACTGTCAATTTCAACTCAAGGGTCAATCATTATCTATCCTTCTTATCCTCATAATCTTTCTTTTTTTTCATAAAATCAATGTTCAATTATTATTTGGTTTCTATATAAAACACACTGACTGTGGACATATACTGGTTAAGTGATATAATGGTTGGTGATATTTTTATATAGTTATCTGTTACGCATCCTGTTCTTACAAATGAGATACTGTTTTTTAAACGAATTAGCAAAGTTCGGGTTACGATAAAAACGAAATAACTGATTAATCGCTACGGATGATGAGTTTCTGTTTTATTTTCTTATATATCATTTTTGGTTAGCTTCCTTTGGGTATTTCTTTAGGATTTCAAAGCAGAATTCATTCACTCATGAGGCGATAAAAGAAACGAGATTAATCAGTCAGTGAATAGAAGCAATGCAATTGTAAGAAAATGTCTCTTTATTCAGTTCGATATCTTGTCTTCTTTCTTTCTAGCCTCTCTTCCGTTGCTTATTGTATCTCTCTTTCTTTCTTTCTTTCTTTCTTTCTTTCTTTCTATTCCGTTCGATTTGTTCCCTTCTTTCTTTCTTTCTTTCTTTCTTTCTTTCTTTCTATTCCGTTCGATTTGTTGCCTTCTTTCTTTCTTTCTTTCTTTCTTTCTTTCTTTCTTTCTTTCTTTCTTTCTTTCTATTCCGTTCGATTTGTTCCCTTCTTTCTTTCTTTCTTTCTTTCTTTATTTATTTATTTCTTTCTTTCTTTCTTTCTTTCTATTCCGTTCGATTTGTTGCCTTCTTTCTTTCTTTCTTTCTTTCTTTCTATTCCGTTCGATTTGTTCCCTTCTTTCTTTCTTTCTTTCTTTCTTTCTTTCTTTCTTTCTTTCTTTCTTTCTATTCCGTTCGATTTGTTCCCTTCTTTCTTTCTTTCTTTCTTTCTATTCCGTTCGATTTGTTCCCTTCTCTCTTTCCTACTTTCTTTCTTTCTTCCTTTCTTTCTTTCTTTCTTTCTTTCTTTCTTTCTTTCTTTCTTTCTTTATATTCCGTTCGATTTGTTGATTTCTTTCTTTCTTTCTCTCTTTCTTTCTTTCCAGCCTCTCTTTCTTTCTTTACTCATTGTCTTTTTCTTTCTGTCTGTCTGTCTGTCTGTCTTTCTTTCTTTCTTTCTTTCTTTCTTTCTTTCTTTCTATTCCGTTCGATTTGTTCCCTTCTCTCTTTCCTACTTTCTTTCTTTCTTTCTTTCTTTCTTTCTTTCTTTCTTTCTTTCTTTCTTTCTTTATATTCCGTTCGATTTGTTGATTTCTTTCTTTCTTTCTCTCTTTCTTTCTTTCCAGCCTCTCTTTCTTTCTTTACTCATTGTCTTTTTCTTTCTGTCTGTCTGTCTGTCTGTCTTTCTTTCTTTCTTTCTTTCTTTCTTTCTTTCTTTCTTTCGTTTACGTTCGATTTGTTGCCTTATTTCTTTCTTTCCAGCCTCCCTTTCGTTCTTTACTCATTGTCTTTTTCTTTCTTTCTTTCTTTCTTTCTTTCTTTCTTTCTTTCTTTCTTTCTTTCTTTCTTTCTTTCTTTCTTTCTATTCCATTTGATTTGTTGCCTTCTTTCTTTCTTTCTTTCTTTCTTTCTATTCCGTTCGATTTGTTCCCTTCTCTCTTTCCTACTTTCTTTCTTTCTTTCTTTCTTTCTTTCTTTCTTTCTTTCTTTCTTTCTTTATATTCCGTTCGATTTGTTGATTTCTTTCTTTCTTTCTCTCTTTCTTTCTTTCCAGCCTCTCTTTCTTTCTTTACTCATTGTCTTTTTCTTTCTGTCTGTCTGTCTGTCTGTCTTTCTTTCTTTCTTTCTTTCTTTCTTTCTTTCTTTCTTTCGTTTACGTTCGATTTGTTGCCTTATTTCTTTCTTTCCAGCCTCCCTTTCGTTCTTTACTCATTGTCTTTTTCTTTCTTTCTTTCTTTCTTTCTTTCTTTCTTTCTTTCTTTCTTTCTTTCTTTCTTTCTTTCTATTCCATTTGATTTGTTGCCTTCTTTCTTTCTTTCTTTCTTTCTTTCTATTCCGTTCGATTTGTTCCCTTCTCTCTTTCCTACTTTCTTTCTTTCTTTCTTTCTTTCTTTCTTTCTTTCTTTCTTTCTTTATATTCCGTTCGATTTGTTGATTTCTTTCTTTCTTTCTCTCTTTCTTTCTTTCCAGCCTCTCTTTCTTTCTTTACTCATTGTCTTTTTCTTTCTGTCTGTCTGTCTGTCTGTCTTTCTTTCTTTCTTTCTTTCTTTCTTTCTTTCTTTCGTTTACGTTCGATTTGTTGCCTTATTTCTTTCTTTCCAGCCTCCCTTTCGTTCTTTACTCATTGTCTTTTTCTTTCTTTCTTTCTTTCTTTCTTTCTTTCTTTCTTTCTTTCTTTCTTTCTTTCTTTCTTTCTATTCCATTTGATTTGTTGCCTTCTTTCTTTCTTTCTTTCTTTCTTTCTATTCCGTTCGATTTGTTCCCTTCTCTCTTTCCTACTTTCTTTCTTTCTTTCTTTCTTTCTTTCTTTCTTTCTTTCTTTCTTTCTTTATATTCCGTTCGATTTGTTGATTTCTTTCTTTCTTTCTCTCTTTCTTTCTTTCCAGCCTCTCTTTCTTTCTTTACTCATTGTCTTTTTCTTTCTGTCTGTCTGTCTGTCTGTCTTTCTTTCTTTCTTTCTTTCTTTCTTTCTTTCGTTTACGTTCGATTTGTTGCCTTATTTCTTTCTTTCCAGCCTCCCTTTCGTTCTTTACTCATTGTCTTTTTCTTTCTTTCTTTCTTTCTTTCTTTCTTTCTTTCTTTCTTTCTTTCTTTCTTTCTTTCTTTCTTTCTATTCCATTTGATTTGTTGCCTTCTTTCTTTCTTTCTTTCTTTCTTTCTATTCCGTTCGATTTGTTCCCTTCTCTCTTTCCTACTTTCTTTCTTTCTTTCTTTCTTTCTTTCTTTCTTTCTTTCTTTCTTTCTTTCTTTCTTTCTTTATATTCCGTTCGATTTGTTGATTTCTTTCTTTCTTTCTCTCTTTCTTTCTTTCCAGCCTCTCTTTCTTTCTTTACTCATTGTCTTTTTCTTTCTGTCTGTCTGTCTGTCTGTCTTTCTTTCTTTCTTTCTTTCTTTCTTTCTTTCTTTCTTTCTTTCTTTCTTTCTTTCGTTTACGTTCGATTTGTTGCCTTATTTCTTTCTTTCTAGCCTCCCTTTCGTTCTTTACTCATTGTCTTTTTTCTTTCTTTCTTTCTTTCTTTCTTTCTTTCTTTCTTTCTTTCTTTCTTTCTATTCCATTTGATTTGTTGCCTTCTTTCTTTCTTTCTTTCTTTCTTTCTATTCCGTTCGATTTGTTCCCTTCTCTCTTTCCTACTTTCTTTCTTTCTTTCTTTCTTTCTTTCTTTCTTTCTTTCTTTCTTTCTTTCTTTATATTCCGTTCGATTTGATGATTTCTTTCTTTCTTTCTCTCTTTCTTTCTTTCCAGCCTCTCTTTCTTTCTTTACTCATTGTCTTTTTCTTTCTGTCTGTCTGTCTGTCTGTCTTTCTTTCTTTCTTTCTTTCTTTCGTTTACGTTCGATTTGTTGCCTTATTTCTTTCTTTCCAGCCTCCCTTTCGTTCTTTACTCATTGTCTTTTTCTTTCTTTCTTTCTTTCATTCTTTCTTTCTTTCTTTCTTTCTTTCTATTCCATTTGATTTGTTGCCTTCTTTCTTTCTTTCTTTCTTTCTTTCTTTCTTTCTATTCCGTTCGATTTGTTCCCTTCTCTCTTTCCTACTTTCTTTCTTTCTTTCTTTCTTTCTTTATATTCCGTTCGATTTGTTGATTTCTTTCTTTCTTTCTCTCTTTCTTTCTTTCCAGCCTCTCTTTCTTTCTTTATTCATTGTCTTTTTCTTTCTGTCTGTCTGTCTGTCTGTCTTTCTTTCTTTCTTTCTTTCTTTCTTTCTTTCTTTCTTTCTTTCTTTCTTTCTTTCTTTCTTTCGTTTACGTTCGATTTGTTGCCTTCTCTCTTTCCTTCTTTCTTTCTTTCTTTATTTCTTTCTTTATTTCTTTCTTTATATTCCGTTCGATTTGTTGCCTTCTTTCTTTCTTTCTTTCTTTCTTTCTTTCTTTCCACCCTCTCTTTCTTTCTTTACTCATTGTCTTTTTCTTTCTTTCTTTCTTTCTTTCTTTCTGTCCCTTTCTTTCTTTCTTTTCAGTTTGACTTGTTACTTTCTTTCCAGGCTCTCTTTCTTCAATTACTTATTGTCATTTTCTTTCTTTCTTTCCTTCTTTCTTTCTTTCTTTCTTTCTTTCTTTCTTTATATTCCGTTCGATTTGTTGCCTTCTCTCTTTCTTTCCAGCCTCCCTTTCGTTCTTTACTCATTGTCTTTTTCTTTCTTCCTTCATCGTTTCTTTCTTTCTTTCTTTCTTTCTTTCTTTCTTTCTTTCTATTCCCTTCGACTTGTCTTCTTTCTTTTCAGGCTCTCGTCCTTTAGTTCGTTTTCCTTTTCAATTTTATTTAAACAATTCACCCCAATCAAGGCGGGAGTGCCACTAGCACGGAAGGAGTTACAGAGAATTGAGAAAAGAGGCGTGTTTGAGGAAAGGACACAGAGGAAGACGGGGAACAAGCTCAGGGTGTCGGATGTCGATTGACATTACACTTGAACATTTGAAGATTATAATCATCGGAGAAGCAAGTAAGGGGAAGGTAGTTCCACAGACGGGAAGCGCGGGAGAAGAAGCTGTTTGAGAAGAAGGGACGGTTACATTTAACCGTTTTGACATTGAAAGGGTGGGAACAGGATGCTAGTCTGGTAGCTTGTTTAAATTCATGCAGTCTGGAAACCAGCGAGAGTATCTCATCAGAACAGTTGCCATGAAAATACTTGTAGAAGAGATAGAGGAAGGCCACAGCACGTCTGTGGGATTGCGATTGTAGACTAGATGTCAGATCAGGACCTATCATATTGCATATTCGTCACTGGATTTTGTTGAGGACCTCGAGACATAGAGCGGCAATATCCCATGCAAGGACAAATTGTTGATTTATAAATTTGGAGGATTGACTCAGACGAGAAAGTCTGGCGCGACACAGGGAACCAACTTTCCTTGCGGTAGATGAAGCTATTGATTCAATCTATATGATCCATCTCAGGTCAGTGGACAGTGTGAGACCAATCAGGCGTAACGAGGCGCTCTCAAGGAATTGGGAAGCAGTCATTCGTATGGATGGCAGGAAGCTTCTCTCTTTTAGGGTAAAGCGGAGCAGTTTCGTTTTGCGGGGCATTAAAGTTTACAATCCATTTCTTGCCCCAGTCAATCAGAGAGTGGAGATCCATTTCGAGATCAGCGTCCAGGTTAGTTTATAGAGTTTTATTAATAGATCTGAAGGATAGACTCTGACACGACACAGAGCGCCGACTTTCCTTGCGGTAGATGAAGCTATTGATTCAATGTATTTATTCCAGCTCATGTCAGTGGACAGGGTGAGACTAACCAGGCGTAACGAGGCGCTTTCAAGGAGTTGAAAATCAGCAATTCTGATGGGAGAAAAGAAAGCTTCTCTGTTGTAGGTAAAAGAGAGCATTTGCGTTTTGTGGGCATTAAAGTTTACAAGTCATTTCTTGCCCCAGTTAACCACAGCTTGGAGGGTCTTTGTCATCTTTCTTCACAACATCCTTTCTTTCATTTTCTTTCTTTCTTTCGTACTTTCTTCCTTTTAATCTTCCCATTCTTTCTTTCTTTCTTTCATTTCATCTTCCCATTCTTTCTTTATTTATTTCTTTCATTTCATCTTCCCATTCTTTCTTTATTTCTTTCTTTCATTTCATCTTCCCATTCTTTCTTTCTTACTTTCCTTCTTTCTAAGCAGTTTGACTTGTTGCTTTCTTCCTTTCCACCCTCTTTCTTCCTTTACTGATTGTCCTTTCCGTTCTTTCTTTGTTTCTTTCTTTTCATCTTCCCATTCTTTCATTCTTTCTTTTTTCTTTTCGTCTTCCCATTCTTTTTTCTTTCTTTCTTTCTTTCTTTCTTTCTTTCTTTCTTTCTTTCTTTCTTTCTGTCCCTTTCTTTCTTTCTTTTCTTTCTTTCTTTCTTTCTTTCTTTCTTTCTTTCTTTCTTTCTTTCTTTCTTTCTTGTCAGTTCGACTGTTTGCATTCTTTCTGTCATCCTCTCTTCTTTTTGTTCGTTATCATCTTTTTCTTTCTTTCTTTTTTCTTTCTTTCTTTCTTTCTTTCTTTCTTTCTTTCTTTCTGTGCCTTTCTTTCTTTCTTTCTTTCTTGTCAGTTCGACTGTTTGCATTCTTTCTGTCATCCTCTCTTCTTTTAGTTCGTTATCATCTTTTTCTTTCTTTCTTTTTTCTTTCTTTCTTTCTTTCTTTCTTTCTATTCCGTTCGATTTGTTGCCTTCTCTCTTTCCTTCTTTCTTTCTTTCTTTCTTTATTTCTTTCTTTATATTCCGTTCGATTTGTTGCCTTCTTTCTTTTTTTCTTTCTTTCTTTCTTTCTTTCTTTCTTTCTTTCCAGCCTCTCTTTCTTTCTTTACTCATTGTCTTTTTCTTTCTTTCTTTCTTTCTTTCTTTCTTTCTTTCTGTGCCTTTCTTTCTTTCTTTCTTTCTTTCTTTCTTTCTTGTCAGTTCGACTGTTTGCATTCTTTCTGTCATCCTCTCTTCTTTTAGTTCGTTATCATCTTTTTCTTTCTTTCTTTCTTTCTTTCTTTCTTTCTTTCTTTCTTTCTTTCTTTCTTTCAATTCTAACTTGGTTTCCTGCCTTTTCTTCACCCTCTTTTTCTACTTTTCTTTCGTCTTAACCATTTCTTTAATTGTGTATTTGTTTTTGTTTCAATAAATCCCTTTTTTCCCACCCCTTTTTACAGCATCGTCTTTTGCGTAAACTTGCTTATTCAATTACCCTTTCATTTTATTCTGGTATGTCCACAAACGGGGACTAGTTTTTTTTTCCTACTGCTTACAGCGAAACAAATCGAATCACAAATTCGATTACAATCAGGTAAAGGAAGAAAAAAAAAACACTTCTTATACCTACGTAAATCATGCGTCAGCCTACAGACTAAATCTCGTTAGAACTCGTCTTTCCCTGACAACTTGTATTTTGCGTCGTTAAAATAAATTAATATGCTTGTCACTGGATTCACTATTTTTTTTGTTACTGAGCCTGATCACTAAATTTATTTCAATGCATCGAAAATGTATCAATTGATGTTATAGAAAATGGTTGTCTTTGAGAGGTTTTTAACCAGCCTGCAGTCAATAAAAGCCTATTTTTAGGGACTTTCTGGGAGAATGGCTTAACAAATATGTAGGCATCTTCTGCATCTATAGAAAGATTTTACAATGTGAACAAAAAAGATTTACGCAGAAAATTTAAACATAGGATAGATAGAAATAAAATCAGCGGACAATGTTTCAAGCGTCGGGGTCTGCACACAGTTAGGGACTGCACAGTGTCAAAATCAGGACTAACCTGTTTTCACGACTATCATCAAGGACATAACGCGAGAGACTGATTTAATTTTTATGACTTATCGACCTTTTTCATGTTTATTTTATTTGCGGTGGTGTTCACGCTGTACAAGTTCCGAGAGGTACAGACCGGGTGCTGCTGCTTCTGATCAACGGCACGAATAAAGTGGTAAAAATCAGATGAACATTGAAAGAATATTAAGAATGAAAATTAAAAACTAGTATCAATGTGATTTTTTATATCTTTTGTTTGGTCGGCATTTAGGGAAATTAATATTTACAATCAGGATGTTTTGAGGAGCGTGGAACCATCTCTTAATTGCTGGTGTGCCCAGGTCCACCCTGACCCGGGGTGGTAGCACCTTTTAGGGCCTCAACCTAACCTTGAAACTGAGGTAAGAAGCATTATAAAAGTGGAAAAATAGGATTTGGTACCAGAAATACTTTGTAAAAACTATTACCAGAAATTAACTTTTGAAGAAAAAATAAAACTATTACCAGCAATACGTTTTTAAAAATAATATTACCAGCAATACATTTTTTTAATAATATTACCGGCTATACACTTTTGAGCAGAAATCGATTGTTTACAAAACAAAAATATTAACAAGAAAAAAAAGTTGTCGGCATTAAATGACCCATTGAGGTTGATATGCCCCAAAACAAAACAAACTATTAATCTTTCACAGGCTGTCTATATCTATCTATCTATCTATCTATCTATCTATCTATATATATATATATATATATATATATATATGATTTTTTATTCGGAAATTGTAACATAAATATGTTATATATATATATATATATATATATATATATATATATTATATAATAGGGAAATACTAAATTAGCTGAAATTAGTTGAAAAGCTCTATTCTTGGCAGGGTTAAGGTTAAGGTTAGGTTTAGTCTATTCTATTCTCATGAGGTAATTTTGGATTCCTCTATTATGTAATTTATATGCTCTGTTATAATAAATATTGACCATGTTGACCATAGTCTATGAATATAGAATCCAGAGCAGTCCGTAATCTGTTCAATGAAATAAAGTTAAAGATTAACACTCAAGAGTCAGACACTCTACTGAATCTGACTATATCGCCAATACCACCAGCATCTGTTCCGTAATTTTTCAGTCTTCGATACAAAGGCTGGCAGTGAATATTCTGGAAAAAACAGGGTCGTCTTTATACACGTCTGATTGAATATTTTGAGCCGTCTGATAGGTTAACACTTCTATTGGTGAATTACAAAATGAGTCAGCTCATTTTGGCTGGCTCACTAGTATATCAATGTACCCAAAAACTCTAGCAATAGATACATTGAGCACTTTTTGTGGATCAGTTTTATTATTTGATATTATTGGAATCCACTTGAATTATATACTAACGGATTTATTACCTGTAATACATACATATATAAATATATATATATATATATATTTATATATATATATATATATATATATATATATATATAATAAATTCCAATAACCAACAATTACTATTCTTAAAAGAGTGCTCAATACAGAGTAGAGTAAATATAATTATATATTCGTAAATTATGACATAAATATGTTATAAAATCAATACAAAAATAGCTATTTTGTTTCAAAATCTTTGGTGTCTTATCAAGTGATAGTTTTGAATATAGAATAAAGGATTTTAAAAGGTTCAAATTAATTAACCACCCCTAGCAAGGGGAAAGGCTGTTACATAAGCTGGAATGACCAATCAAAATACAAGTATACGAGAATTCAAAAAACTTGACAACGAACTAAGGTTATAATAATTATTTAATGCCTTAATGCTGGGGTTAGACTAAAATATAATTTATTCTAACTAATAAGGATTAAATTATACGATCAAATTTGAAATTAAATATACCCAAATGGCTACTTTGTTTCAAAATCTTTGGTGTCTTATCAAGTGATAGTTTTGAATATAGAATAAAGGATTTTAAAAGGTTCAAATTAATTAACCACCCCTAGCAAGGGGAAAGGCTGTTACATAAGCTGGAATGACCAATCAAAATACAAGTATACGAGAATTCAAAAAACTTGACAACGAACTAAGGTTATAATAATTATTTAATGCCTTAATGCTGGGGTTAGACTAAAATATAATTTATTCTAACTAATAAGGATTAAATTATACGATCAAATTTGAAATTAAATATACCCAAATGGCTACTTTTTTTCGTGATTTTATAACATATTTATGTTGTAATATTCAAATAAATAATTATATATATATATATATATATATATGCCGTGTGTAAAAGCAAAATTGCCCAAATTGTGTAAAATCAAAATTGTTCAATTGTTAGATTAAAATCTGAGCCGTTGTATCTTAGAAATTGCTCTCTTTAGCTCTAAGTTAAAATGATGGCCCCTCTTCCTGTTGTGACTGTGCATCCAGTTTTCCTTTCTTTTTTAAACATATTCACCTTTCTCCTAATGGTTCTTGAATGGATTTTGGAGATGGAATCCAGAGTATGAATTTTGGTACCATTACTGAAGGCCTGAATGATCTTTTTCCTCTCACCATTGCTCAGTTTGGAAGACATAGTGAGACTAACACCAAACAATTTAACCTGTTCTTTTTCTAGTTGAACAGCTCAAAGGTTTTTTCAGTGATGCTTACAGGAAATGGTGTCAAAATTGCAAAACGTCTCTTCTGAAAGTCTGGGAAAAAGAAACTTAATTAGTTTGGTAGTTTGGATAATTTTGCTGTTACCCCAGTTATATCTATGTAGGTAGGTGTGATTGATAAGTGTTAACCCTAGATTTGAACAGGTTAAAATTGTAGTGATCGTGGAAAGCTATATATTTGGAATCGGTTTCACCAGTCAGTTATTTATGGGAAGGAGCTGCTTGAGGGAAATTTACATCTCACCAGGAAAATGTGAATGGAGGTTCGCTACATTGTGTCTGGCGTGGCGGGTCTTAGCCATGAAGGTTAGAATTGCTGAAACTTAGGAGTATAGTTCGCTTGGAAACATGGAAATAGCGATAGAACAGTGTCTTGTCTGTAATGAAATGGTTGCAGAGCGTACAAAAACGCTGAAATTCTTTTGCACCATATCCTGAATGGAAGGTGCAGGCAGACCCCCCACATATATTGAAATTAGAACACGGGTTTCAGATTTTAAATTCCGAGTCTTTACCCATTACATTTTTTTTTAAGCATATCACCCCAAGCAAGGCTGGAAGCCACTAGCATGCAAGGGGTTACAGAAGGTTTGGAGGAAGAGCAGATAGGAATGAAAGGTGAAAAGATGTGGAGAAGGGAAGTGGATAGATCAAGGCAACTGGAGATGTCGATTGACATTACACTTAAATAGTTTTAAATTGTATTTGTCAGGGAAACAGGAATAAGGAAGGGAGTTCCACAGACGAGATGTGCGAGACATGAAGCTATTGGAGTAGAAGAGCCGTCTACATCTAATAGTTTCAACGGTGAAGGGGTGGGAACGGGATGCCAGCCTTCGTACATCAAAGCTTACAGCACCTGATATTCCCAAACGGTTACCCATCTAGGTATTGACCAGACGCGATGTTTGTTAACTTTTGTTGTCGTACGAGAATCGGGGTTTGCAAGAGTCTTCAACTATGGAAGCGGACATCGATCCAGGCCGGCGAATCAATGCGACCATTGAGTCTATGTCAGCAGTGAACGTATCGATCAATGGGAGGAAGGCGAGAGCCCTATTGGATAGAGAATGCCGGGCCAAGATAATGACACCAAATGTCATTAAATACTGATAGAATGCGGGGGAATACAAATGCAGTTGATGGAGGGGAAATGAAGAGAGTAGGGTTGGTTAGAGAGTCAATGGAAATTCATGATTCGTTCCTGTGTCCCTATGTAATTTTAATGGCGTCCATTGTTGTAGAACTGATGACGTAATAAGAATGGATGACATTAACCTATGAAGAGTGTCAATGTTTCTGAGAAAGGGGTGACATTTAGAACAGCCAAGTGTAATATGATTGCGCAACTAGTAATTAAATAATATGTAATACACCCTTGTGCAAATGTATTGTAACAACCGCTTTACTCTCCTTTCTTTCACCAGACGGTCAGTTTTAGACCCACTGGAGTTACAGGGTGTAATCGATTTCTATTTTTACCTCAGATCATTTGCAGTGGTGTGCAGTAATATGAATCTATTTCGGGGTGTATGATGAAATTTGTTTGGCCTTGAAAAATATTGCGTCACCTATGATTGCATCAGATTTTTATCACACCCAGGCACCATATTGTCTCGACTGTTGATTAGTTGTCCTACGCCCATTGTTTGCTATGGATGTTACTCCAAGAAAGTGTACCATAATTGTGACCCTGCTCAAACAAACTGGCAAGCCTTACCAGTGATTAAATCAAAGTTCTGTAGACTGGCCTGGATACTCTCCTGATTTAAATCCAGTCGAGAGTCTGTGGTCAATCTGTAAGGAAGGATTTCGTGGAATGGACATACGAAGTACTAACATGTGCAGTGGGTCATGTTTCACTGGAAAAACACGAAAAAAGTAAATAATAACGGATATTTCGTTGTTTTTTTTTCAATTAATTTGTACAAGGGTGTATACTCATCCCAAGCTGTAACCCTTTGGAAACCGATATATATATATATATCCTGACTTGCTGTTACCGTTCATTTTATCACACATACAAACACAAACACTAAAACACACACACACATACACACACACACACATACACACACACACACATACACGCATATATATATATATATATATATATATATATATGAAGAAATATAGTCTTAAAGTGTGCTATATTTATGGGATAAAGTGCTCAATATCAGAGATAGAGCGTGTGTAAATATAAAAGTGGACATGGAAGTCAGCACTTAGAGGCGACAGTCTGTTTCATGCTAGTGCAATCGTCAGGCAACTAGTGGTGTTATTTTTCTCGATAGCCGAGAAAAATAACACCACTATGATCAAATAACATATGTCAGTTAATATTCAAATGCAGATCAAATATCTACTCTGGGATAGACACCTATGTCTATTCAAGATTATATTTTTGGTTGTGATGTGAATAGGAGTTGATCAGGTCGTTCTTGTTCGTGTGTTTACGATATACTTAAAAATGTAATTCTCATTATGGCGTAATTATAACACGCGGAGGAAAAGTAGAGAATTGTTTATTTCAAATTCGTGAGTGAATACACAATTACGAATACAAGTTACCATCCGATGCCCACTTAGAGATAGAAGAATCTTCACAAACTTACATATGTAAAGAGTTATCTACGGTTTTAAGACACGTGACATGTGTCTGGCCAATGAGAGCTGATCGAAGCAAAATTAAAAATACCAGTGTTTTCCCTCTTTTTGTCTGGTTTCTCTGAAACGTTAACGAAGCTTTCATAAAAGTGAAATATAATTGATGGATATACTTTTCGGTTTATTCTTTATTTTATCATGGTGTGCTGTGATACAGCGAAACAGGCTTTTATGTGGATGACTATATATATATATATATATATATATATATATATATATATATATATATATATATATATATATATATATATAAAGTAAGTAATAATGAAAGTGAACACAAAATCACATAAACATTTATTACAAAAAACAAATGCATAAGAATTACAAACAAGATGAATGCTCACTAAGACGTATTATAAAAAATACACCACCCCAATCGACCCAAATAAAAAAGTCAAATTAATTATCTATTATAAAAAATTTAAGACAGCTAACCTCATCCTCAAAAATAACAACACGCCTGATAAGTCAAAATTACAAAGAACGAACATTATCTATGAGTTCAAATGCCGCTTAAGGAACTGCTTTCCTAACGAAACCGGACTCATAAATAATTACATCGGTCACACAACCACATGCTTATCCAGACGTCTTACGTTACATCTATCCGATCACAGCTCCATTAGAACCCATTTAAACACGCACAAAAATTTACCAGACTCCATTAGAAATATACTAGTAGAAAACACAAATATATTAATTGCTTCCACCTGTAAAAAAGGTTAAAAATAATGGAGGCTTTAATAATAAAAAAGAAAAGGCCTACCCTTAACAATATTAACTACGAACAAAGCCACAACGTGCTAACCGTATTTGGAAATTAAAACACCACTACTACACACTAATGCACACACTCAATTAAGGTGAAAAATCAAATCATCCTTGATAATGGCTAAAGGTATAGCCGAAATCGCTCGGAAAAATAAAACATTTGGACAGTTCTTACACACCCTTTGTCCAGCAAATAAAGCTCTTGTTCGTACACAAGAAAAATTAAATAAAAAACTTAACCGTATTACCTTGTCTGTCGTTTTTAATGAAACTTGCATACATATATATATATATATATATATATATATATATATATATATATATATATATATGAAGAAATATAGTTATAAGGTGTGCTATATTTATGGGATAAATTGTTCAATATCAGAGATCGAGTGTATATAAATATGAATATAAAAGTGGACACTGAAGTCAACACTCAGAGGCGACAGGCTGTTTCATGCTGGGTGCAATTGGCCTGACGATGTTCACTTTTATATATATATATATATATATATATATATATATATATATATATATAGGCTAAGAAGAATTTGGTAATCCGTATAGGTAGTCCCAAAAAGGATGAAATCCTGAGAGCTCAATGTAAATCCAGAGCTAATAATTTAAAGGAAAAACAGACCACTTTAAGGCTCCATGTAATAATTTATTTCGCCAAGCCCTTTATTAAAGGACACTGGCTCATCAGACTCCACTTCCAAACGGTGAAACGGAAAATGATAAATGAAAATTGAAATATATATATATAAATATATATTTGTGTATTTAGGCAGCAATCCTTCTTTCAAGACATTTCATTAAAAACGACATAAATATATATATATATAAATATGAAATATATATATATATAAATTTGATGAAAAATAAAGGAATGACATTTCAATGGCTTATCTCTCGGTTCCTAACATGGCAGAAAGAAATCCAGTCTTCTGATACACACACACACACGCACACACACACACACACACACACACACACACATATATATATATATATATATATATATATATATATGTGTGTGTGTGTGTGTGTGTGTGTGTGTGTAAGCAAATATGTGGATGTAGATCCGACGGTATGATGAAAAATATGGAAAAGACAAAACAAAATCCGAATATGCAAGTTTACTTTTTTAATGTTGTTCTACTGTCGACGTCAGACGTTTCGGTCTAGTAGACCATCTTCAGGACATGGTTATTAGAAACATACTTAGGATTAGACGATATTTAAGTCAACATGAAGAGACGATAGACACAAGACTAGTCAGAAACAGAACAACTGAAATTCTAAAGTCAGCGTTCCCTTTTTTGGGGATTCGGTCACGTCGACAGTAAAACAACATTAAAACAGTAAACTTGCATATTCGGATTTTGTTTTGTCTTTTCCATTTCTCATCACACACACACACACACACACACACACACACACACACATATACATATATATATATATATATATATATATATATATATATATATATATATATATATATATATATATATATATATATAAATTGAGAAACTGAGATGCCCCTGAAAGAAATCTATAATCAATAGGAATGATGTAAGATAATCGGATGCAAACACCCAATCTTTACAGAGGTACATTCCTCGAATTAAAACTTCCAGATGAAAAGAGCGATATCAAAGAAACGGTGCCCAGAACACATGGAGATTATCAGCTAAAATACTGGACATGTGCATCTCTGGTTGGTTGGTTGATTTCTTTTTCGGCATCTCTTTTAATCCTTGCCGACATGTGTGGATTATTTGATCTTTCATCTTTATAACCGACGACGCAATATCGACCTACCTCCTCAGGATAGTAGAAATAAATCAGGGTTACTCAGCCAAAGGAGAACTCCACTGTCACTATACCTTTGCATCTTAGAGGCTTCATTACCTTGCTCGGGGTGAAATGATTATGTTGGGGCGCACCCACCTTCACAATCACAATAGACTGATCCTTTTATTATAAATAGAACATTACTTCTAGAGACTGTGAGTAGTGTAGTGCAGTGCAGAGTGAGACTTCTGTAGTGATCAGTTACACTTCCGTTTTTCGACCGGAAGATACCGTTGGACTTTATTACTATTACTTATTGTTACTACTAACCTACGTTCGTTCTACTACTAATCTCTCTGATGTAAATACCTCTCTGAATATACCAGTATTTTTCCCTACGACTGTGTTTGTTCGTTATTACCATATACTCATGTGGAAACACGCAACATCTCAACAGATTAAAAACAAGAGTCACTTTGTAAAGAAAGATAAAGTGTGGTATAAACATGAATACTCAGGTATTAGTGTACTTTCCATATATTCCGCTTGATAAATTGCATTGTCTTTTAATTAAGAGCCAGGGTCATTTTGTCCGACACCGCAAGACGCTATAACACCAAAAGATTAACCTTTGGCCTCAATTTTATTTTCTTATCCCCAAATCCAGTATCTCTTTATGGATGGCATGCACGCTGTCTAGTTCTAAAATGTCTAGACTATCCGTCATATGAGGGGTTCTCAAACAGGCGCGAATTTCCGGGTTTCAGTGGGGATCTTTTAGTTTTACTTGTTTTTTATTTATAGAAATTGGAGCCCATCTGGTGTGTCTGAAAAGAAAGGTATTTTGAAGATTATATTCAATAGAGATTCGTCCTAACCTTTTATTGAACTTTTTCTTTTTACCCCAATCAAGGCAGGAGTGCCACTAGCACGCAGGGGGTTACAGAGAAATGAGAACAAGAGTAAATAGGCGTGTCTGAGGAAAGGATACTGAGAAGGACAGGGAACAAAACCAAGGTATCAGAAGATGTCGATTGACATTACACTCGAATATTTGAAGATTATAGCTATCAGGGAAGCAAGCAAGGGGAAGGGAGTTCCACAGACGGGAAGTGCGAGGTAAGAAGCTGTTTGAGTAGAAGAGACGGTTACATTTAACCGTTTTGACAGTGAAAGGGTGGGACCGTGATGCCAGTCTGTTAGCTCGTTTAAATTCATGCAGTCTGGAAACCAGCGAAAGTATCTCGTCAGAACAGTTGCCATGAAAATACTTGTAGAAGAGATAGAGGAAGGTCACAGTACGTCTGTGGGATTGCGATTGTAGACTAGATGTCAGATCAGGACCTATCATATTGCATATTCGTCACTGGATTTTGTTGAGGACCTCGAGACATACATAAAGTATCTTGTCGGAATAGTTGTGCGATGGTGAAACACACCTAGTCTATAGATAATAGACTCTCCCACCTAATATAAGTAGGAGTCAGTGAGGGTCGACTGGGAGTCGAATAGGACGAAAGTAGTCAGCTACCACAACTAGATTACTCTGCGTAATACTTATTATAACAAGTTCCTAACGTTTTTGTACGTTGGACCTATTTAGGACCGAATTTAGTCCAAATACAGTTTCCACTGCGGAAAGTAACTCTACAACAAAAAGACAGAGGGAAAACCACGACACGTCTGTAAGAAAGCAACTGTGGACGAGATGCCAGATCAGCACCTATTGCATTGCATATTCGTCTCTGAATTTTGTTGAGGATCTCGAGACGTACAGCGGGGGCACCAGACTATGTATGACAATCTCAATATGAATATGAATTCCAATCCCCTGGCATTCGATTGAAACATTTGCTTATTGGAGTATGCTTCAGTTTATTTATTTAATAATTATTTAGGAATTAAAACAAATTACTGGACATGGATTCAAGTTTAAAAAAATCGATCAACATTTTCTATGGCAATTAAATTTATAAAACTCCTCTCTTAAAATAATCCATGTAAATGCGCTGATATAAAAAAAGGAATGAAGATGTTCCATAATACAGGGTCATCGAAAAGAAACTCCCGATTTTATATATGAGTGCCCAGCCAGGAGTCCCGATTTAACACCCTATGACTTTTTTCTTTGGGGTTTGGTTAAATGAGTAAGGGTGCTACTAGAGTATGATATCTAATGTGGCATTTGTAAGCTACTGTAAATGACGATGTACTCTACCAAACAACCCATTTACTGCCTACAGCAATTAATTCCTCACACTAAATACAGTTTTAATTTAACTAAAGATTGGGTTATTTATTTAATTTGTATTCATAAATAGGTATTTGTGCAATTCCATTACAAAAGTAACAACCTAACATCAGATAAAATAATTCTAGCCAATTTAGATCACTCAGAGCACCATGCTGGCCAGAGACATTTAAAAAATAATCTTAATTGAAGATGAAACGGCGTCCTGTTTAAGGGTTAGGGTTGGGATTAGAATTAGGGGTCGGGTTAGGGTTTTTACCAAATTTCATACTTCCAACAGTTGGTAAATAGCATACTATAGTATAAAATGCTTAGTACATATCATACTACAGCAGAAAATGGATGTTGGATATCATACTGTTTTAGTAACGGAGCAAGTCTATACCAAACCAAGATTGGAAAAACTTGAAAGGCGAATACAAGAAATTATGCCTTCCATACCACAAGAGTTCCTGGTGAAATCACTTGTCGCGATTCCTGGGAGGCCCGAGAAGCTGGTAGCGAAATCTTGGTGCCTATATCAAATGTTAAGTAAAATGCGTTCCTCTCATATCCATTTCTTGTAAAATTATAATTATTAAATAAATTATAAGTATTTTAAAATGGGAGGATATACTTTACAATTACCCGCTATATGCCCATTATTTGGAATGCACCTATTGTGTGGGGAGGGAAATATATGGTTGTAAGGATGCCTAGGGCAAAAAAGGTTGACAACCACTGCTGTATAAGTTGAATAAGTTCGACGAGAAGACGCATCCGTGACTTAAACCTTTTTCTATTTTTGTGTCTGCAAAATCCATTTTCTCTCTGCTTATATCCTATCAGTACAAATACAGTATAATATATTAAGCAGTACACGGACAAGACACACAATTAAAGTTACATGATCCAGTAGCCCACAAAACTGGTCATGTGTGACGTCATGAGCTACGGTGTGATTTTTGCTTCCAGCGTCTTTATATGCACGAGTTTGTCATTGCTTGGAAATCTTCCATGTAAACAGAAACTGACTATTATCACTGCCTTGTCCGTGTATTGTTTAACTAGCAGCATGGCCCGGCGTTGCCCGTGCTTGATTCAAAAATCGTACGACTCATACAGAAAATCGCTATCACATGACTTAAAATATTTTTGCCCCTCCTTTGCCTTTAAATGAGTGCCCTTTGCCGTGCTGATGTTGCTACATGCCTTACTTCTTGCCTATCGCACACTGCGAATTTTTTCTAAACTCTATACTAAACATTAAATCTGTTACGAAAAAAGAACTAAACAAAATGAACAGAAAACGATCAGCTTTAAAAAAAAAAGGACTCGTAACTGGAAAAACCGAATGAAAAAAGAATGTTAACAACAAATACTTTTTCACACCCAACCCACTTCTGCGGAATCAGAATCAAGCAAGCGAATACGCCAATTGGAGTAAAGTGCCATGCAGATTTAAATTTTTCCACTTGTGACGAATGAAACTGCCTTTTATAGATAGAGATAACACGTTTGATGATATTAGAAGTATAAACATTATTTCAAAAAAATTTTGGACCCTAGCAAGTTCTCCGTTTAACAAACTAGGAGAACAGATCGCCAAAGCACGATGAACGAGAATAGAAATTACATCACTTTTTCGGGCATTGGGAACAAAAGAGGTCGAACGTGTAGACAACCTGTAAAAGTGGGTTGATGAAAGATGCCGGTATAAAAAAAAAATCCTTGCGTTCTACGAGAACATCTAAAAATGGCAAAATGACTCCTCACACGCAACCTCCAGAGAAAACTGATGGGGTGGATGGGGGAGAAAAGAGTTGCGCAAAGAAATTAATGGTATCTCTGGCGGAATCAAATATTGAATTAAGGTACTACGTATAAACGTACGGTTCATGGACTTGTCAAACAGAAGTACCTCTGGATAACCTACGAAAATATTGGGGAGTATGTGACGCAAAGGACTACCCATGGCAACTCCGCCTCTCTGGGCATGAATGATATCGTTAAAACTGAATTCAACAATTTCAGAAGAGACTTGAAGCAAGAGAAACAATGAAAAAAGTATTGAGCTGTTATGTAATATCAGTCCTCCTGTCAGGCAGTGAATGCTGGGCAATCTCCTCACAGATAAAGAAGAGATTTGAAGCAAGAGAAACAAAGAAAAGAGTACTGAACTGTTATTTAATATCAGTCTTCCTATATGGCAGTGAATGTTGGACAATCTCCTCACAAATGAAGAAGAGACTTGAAGCAAGAGAAACAAAGAAAATATTACTGAACTGTTACGTAATATCAGTCCTCATATATGGAAGTGAATGCTGGACAATTTCCTCACAGATGAAGAAGAGACTTGAAGCAAGAGAAACAAAGAAAAGAGTAGTGAACAGTTATGTAATATCAGTCCTCCTATATGGCAGTGAATGCTGGACAATCTCCTCACAGATGAAGAAGAGACTTGAAGCAAGAGAAACAAAGAAAAGAGTACTGAACTGTTATGCAATATCAGTCCTCCTATATGGCAGTGAATGCTGGACAATCTCCTCACAGATGAAGAAGAGATTTGAAGCAAGAGAAACAAAGAAAAGAGTACTGAACTGTTATGGAATATCAATCCTCCTATATGGAAGTGAATGTTGGACAATCTCCTCACAGATGAAGAAGAGATTTGAAGCAAGAGAAACAAAGAAAAGAGTACTGAACTGTTATGGAATATCAATCCTCTTCTATGGCAGTGAATGCTGGACAATCTCCTCACAGATGAAGAAGAGATTTGAAGCAAGAGAAACAAAGAAAAGAGTACTGAACTGTTATGTAATATCAGTCCTCCTATATGGCAGTGAATGCTGGACAACCTCCTCAAAGATAAACAAGTGACTTGAAGCAAGAGAAACAAAGAAAAGAATACTGAATTGTTATGTAATATCAGTCATCCTATATGGCAGTGAATGCTGGACAATCTCCTCACAGATGAAGAATAGACTTGAAGCAAGAGAAACAAAGAAAAGTGTACTGAACTGTTATGTAATATCACTTCTCCTATATGGCAGTGAATGCTGGAAAATCTCCTCACAGATGAAGAAGAGATTTGAAGCAAGAGAAACAAAGAAAAGGGCAATGAACTGTTATGTCATGTCAGTCCTCCTATATGGCAGTGAAACCTGGACAGTCTCCTCACAGATGAAGAACAGACTTGGAGCTTGAGAAACAAAGAAATTTGTAATGAACTCTTATGTAATATCCATCCACATAATTGGGGATAATTAATTATTGGTCATTTATATTTGAGACTATAAAAATTTACTTGATCAGTGGGTAGGTAAGTATTGGTCGTTTATATTTGAGTCTAAAATAATTTTCTCGCTCATGTGATAGGTAAACATTGTTCATTCATGAGTGATTCTCTCAGCATTTACTTGACGTATCATTTCCTACTGGAAGCACTCGGCTTATTCTCAGCTTCGCCGACAGCGCAGAAACCTTCCGCTCAACGCTGTCGGTCGAAATCTGTTTACAGAAGATTTTATCGATGTTTCAGTCAATTTTCGAGGAGAGACGCGTGTGAAATTATCGAAATTGGGACAGAGACAGGAAGAGATAAAGGAAAACGGACGGCTGTGATAAACACTTAACGAAATACCCCGAGATTGATTTTCGTGATAAAATATATTTCCCACCCCAAAAACTAAAACCTTCCGAAAAATAAATATATTGGAAAAAAAAGAAATACTTTAGAACACAAAAACTGATAAATTGGAGAAAGCTTTCATAATAAAAGCACTAAAAAGAAAAACAAACCGTGAATCAGATGGTATCACGCAATTCGTTTGTAGGAACCATTGGCACAGAATAGTCATTTCCCAGGGGAGAAGTGTAACCGGTTATTTTTCAATAGGAAAACATTAAAACAAAGAAATGGCCCCGGTTCGAGAGTATGCGATCTTAGACATATGGCGTATTCTCCAGAAGTGTTACATTCAGTTTCTTCCTTCTTTTTCTTCTTACAATAGACGTGGACATTAACTTCGACTTTTGCGGCTAAGGTTAAGTTTAATTTCGGAAACATTAAAATTAACAAGATGGCTTCTTAATATAACATCTCCAAAATTTAAACTTCTCTCCAATAATCATCGGAGAGACCATTCCCTTCCTTCCATCAGCATGGCTGATGCTAACCTCCAGAAAAGGGACTCGTTTCGGGATAACGGTCTCAGTTGACATGAAGTGGGAAAACTTTATTGAATCCATTGCTAAGTCAGCTGCTAGGAATACGGGTTCACTGTGTCGTGATAGACATGTTTTTCTTTCTCTAGAACAGAGGTTCTCACCCAGGGGTAAATTTACCCCTAGGGGGTAAAAAATTATATAGTCGGGGGTAAATAATTGAAGTAACTGATAATTTTTAAAAATAATGTTTTGGTATTTTTACTAATGACTAATTTGCACAATTTTTAGTCACAAATTAGTCAGTACTAATCATAATCATTCATTCAAAAAAAAACTTTTTTTAGTATTTTACAAAAATATTTTAAATTGCCAAAAACAAAAATACTAAAAAAAAATTTTTTTTGGAATGAATGATTATGACTAGTATTAATTTGTAGGTCTACTAATACAGCGGATAAAGTGAATAATTTTTTTTTATTAATGACAATAAACGTTAATAAGAATACTGAATTTTATACAGAGTACTAACTTATACTAAAAAATTAGTAGATAATTAGTAAATAAGAAATCAGTATTTTCAGTGTCGCTTAGTATATTTTTTTAGTCACAGTATTTTGACTAATAAGAACCCTTAGTATTTTGAATGAAAAAATCATTCATTCATTTAGTCACGAAATTGTACATCAATGCTTTATGATGGCTATGAATTTTTTGTATGAGAGTAGGGGGCAAATGGAGAAATACATAAAGCCGAGGGGGTCAATGATGGAGGAAAGGTTGAGAATGGCTGGCCTAGAATCTATCTAACATATCTATGTCTAGGATTCGTCCATGCTTAGAATACTGTGGCCACGTAGGTCCGTTGTCCCTGCTGTTTACCTTGAAGTCATTGATAAAATCTAAAGAAGCATCGGTAATATTATTCGTCCTTATCTGGTATCTCGGCTCCAGTCCTAAATCCTTTCAAAGTAATTGTTCGGATAGGCTCCTCTCTGTGGTACGTAGAACTTTTGGATTTAAGCGCAATATTAGACTAGCGTCGAGATCTCATCAATTTAGTTGTAGCCGTAAATTCTATGCTAACGATTTCTTTTTTCGCACATCTCTCTTGTGGAATTCCCTTTTTGGCTCAATAATTTACAGCCAACGTTAATCTGCAAAAATGTAATGTCAATCTCTATCTATTGTCCCCCTGATTACTCTTTCCTCTTCTCGCTCATTATTAATGTTTCTGTTCCAAATTCTTCCCCTCCTAGTAACTCCTTGTGTCTTAGTGGCTTTACTGCCTTCCTTGTGGAACTCCCTTCCGGATTCATGCTTTGCAGCCAACTTTAATCTGCATAAATTTAAATGCAAGGTCAATCGTTATTTAGTCTCCGCTTGATTACTCTTTCCTCTTCCCGCTCATTATTAATGTTTCCGTTCCTAATTCTTCCATACCTAGTAACCACTTGTGTCTTAGTGGCTTTAATACCTTACCTGTGGAAGTGTCTTCCGATTTGATGCTTTCCAGGCCTGTTTAAACTGAAACAATTTAAATGCAATGTCAATCGCTATCTACTGTCTTCTTGATTACTCTTTCCTCTTCCCGCTCATTATCAATGTTTTTGTTACTAATTCTTCTACACCTAGTAACCCCTTGTGTCTTAGTGGCTTTACTGCCTTCCTTGTGGAACTTCCTTCAGGCTCCATGCTTTCCCGCCAACTTTAATCTGCAAAAATTTAAATGCAATGTCAATCGCTATCTACTGTCTTCCTGATTACTCTTTCCTCTTCACGCTCATTATTAACGTTTTTGTTACTAATTCTTCCATAGCCTGTGAACCCTTGCGTCTTAGTGGCTTTACTACCTTGCATGGGGTGATAACGATTATAAAAGGAACTACAAAAAGTTACTTCCACGAAATCATCCGCATTTTCCAACGTATTCCAAATTTAAGGAGAAAGGTCGACTCACAAAACATTTTCCGAAGTGAAGCTACTTTGTGATACGGACTCTGCTATCCTGAACTCTAAAATCTAAACCTTTGCAAGTCAAATGTCATCATTTTTACTTTCTTCTCCCTCCTCATTCACTCATAACACCCACCTCATCCGTCATAAGTATTTTGACGGTATGTCTCTATCTTGAGTGACTCTCGAGTCTCGTGTGGCTTATAGTACAAAAACATTGATCCCATAAACATCAACTTATCGAAATATTTCTCGAGTAAGAACAAATTCGAAATATTTCTTTTTATACGAAATATGGAGTTAGGAGTGGATTCAGGGAGAATCACTTACTGTAATCAGAACATGTCTCTGCCTAACAAGACAAATGCCAGGGCTCTCCAGGATTGATCTGGTTTGTGCGTAACTTATGTGTTATATCTTTGCTGGATGTTGACGAGTAAGGTAATGGACCCGAGGCTGCACGGCTGTATCAGTTTGCGTTTCTAGACCAAAGGCAGCAGAATCACCCCACCTTTAGTACTGTTTATTTTTACGTTGCTACATTTGTATATGTGGAACAATATTAAAGAATTTACAGAAAAATGCATAAGTTATATCTTTGCTGGACGTTAACGAGAATATATTTCCAGTGTTTTAGTTTGGGCTACAAAAAATACTTCTTATACATATACAGGTATATCAAAAATACTTTACAAACTTTAGAGGTGGCTTCCTGACGGCAAAACAATGACAAAAGTCCACATAAACAAATCTCCTCAAATCCTTCGTTTTTGAGTTATTAAGTTTAAAGGTACTGTTCAGATATCTTTTGCACTGTTTCCACTGAATCCATATACACACTGCCCAGTCCAGGGATTAAAATGACCCTGTATTTAATCTACGGGATTAGACTGTTCTTTGTTCACTGCCCACGTCTAGGGATATCTCTTCTGTTTCTTATTTTTATTACTGCTCAGTTATTGCTTGCCCTGTTTCTACTGAATTCATGTACTCACTTCCCTGTCCAGGGATTGAACTGAAGCCTTTAATCTACGGAGTTACATTGTTCTCGTTCCACTGCCCATATCTAGGAATATCTCGTCTAGATCTTATTTTTATTTAGCATTTTTCAATTGCTTTTCGCGATTTCCACTGAGTGCAAGAACACACTGCCCCACCTTGGTATTGAACTCACAATCATTTCACCAAAATCAAAAACCAACCCTTTTACATACTTTTCCACTAGTTTCATTCCTGTTTGTCGATTATTATATCCCTAGACATGGGCAGTGGAACGAGAACAGTCTAGCCCCGTAGATTAAATAAAGGATTCAGTTCTATCCCTGGACAGTGCAGTGTGTAGATGGATTCATTGGAATCAGGGCGAACAATAACTGAGCAGTACTCAAAATAAGAACTAGATGACATATCCCTAGACATGAGCAGTGGAATGAGAACAGTCTAAAGCCGTAGATTAAATAAAGGATTCAGTTCAATCCTTAGACAGGGCAGTGTGTAGATGGATTCATTGGAATCAGGGCGAGCAATAACTGAGCAGTACTAAAAATAAGAACTAGATGACATATCCCTAGACATGAGCAGTGGAATGAGAACAGTCTATAGCCGTAGATTAAATAAAGGATTCAGTTCAATCCCTGGACAGGGCAGTGTGTAGATGGATTCATTGGAATCAGGGCGAGCAATAACTGAGCAGTACTAAAAATAAGAACTAGATGACATATCCCTAGACATGAGCAGTGGAATGACAACAGTCTATAGCCGTAGATGAAATAAAGGATTCAGTTCAATCCCTGGACAGGGCAGTGTGTAGATGGATTCATTGGAATCAGGGCGAGCAATAACTGAGCAGTACTAAAAATAAGAACTAGATGACATATCCCTAGACATGAGCAGTGGAATGAGAACAGTCTAAAGCCATAGATTAAATAAAGGATTCAGTTCAATCCCTGGACAGGGCAGTGTGTAGATGGATTCATTGGAATCAGGGCGAGCAATAACTGAGCAGTACTAAAAATAAGAACTAGATGACATATCCCTAGACATGGGCAGTGGAATGAGAACAGTCTAAAGCCGTAGATTAGATAAAGGATTCAGTTCAATCCCTGGACAGGGCAGTGTGTAGATGGATTCATTGGAATCAGGGCGAGCAATAACTGAGCAGTACTAAAAATAAGAACTAGATGACATATCCCTAGACATGGGCAGTGGAATAATAACAGTCTAAAGCCGTAGATTAGATAAAGGATTCAGTTCAATCCCTGGACAGGGCAGTGTGTAGATGGATTCATTGGAATCAGGGCGAGCAATAACTGAGCAGTACTAAAAATAAGAACTAGATGACATATCCCTAGACATGAGCAGTGGAATGACAACAGTCTATAGCCGTAGATGAAATAAAGGATTCAGTTCAATCCCTGGACAGGGCAGTGTGTAGATGGATTCATTGGAATCAGGGCGAGCAATAACTGAGCAGTACTAAAAATAAGAACTAGATGACATATCCCTAGACATGAGCAGTGGAATGAGAACAGTCTAAAGCCATAGATTAAATAAAGGATTCAGTTCAATCCCTGGACAGGGCAGTGTGTAGATGGATTCATTGGAATCAGGGCGAGCAATAACTGAGCAGTACTAAAAATAAGAACTAGATGACATATCCCTAGACATGAGCAGTGGAATGACAACAGTCTATAGCCGTAGATGGAATAAAGGATTCAGTTCAATCCCTGGACAGGGCAGTGTGTACATGGATTCATTGGAATCAGGGCGAGCAATAACTGAGCAGTACTAAAAATAAGAACTAGATGACATATCCCTAGACATGAGCAGTGGAATGAGAACAGTCTAAAGCCATAGATTAAATAAAGGATTCAGTTCAATCCCTGGACAGGGCAGTGTGTACATGGATTCATTGGAATCAGGGCGAGCAATAACTGAGCAGTACTAAAAATAAGAACTAGATGACATATCCCTAGACATGAGCAGTGGAATGAGAACAGTCTAAAGCCGTAGATTAAATAAAGGATTCAGTTCAATCCCTGGACAGGGCAGTGTGTAGATGGATTCATTGGAATCAGGGCGAGCAATAACTGAGCAGTACTAAAAATAAGAACTAGATGACATATCCCTAGACATGAGCAGTGGAATGAGAACAGTCTAAAGCCATAGATTAAATAAAGGATTCAGTTCAATCCCTGGACAGGGCAGTGTGTAGATGGATTCATTGGAATCAGGGCGAGCAATAACTGAGCAGTACTAAAAATAAGAACTAGATGACATATCCCTAGACATGAGCAGTGGAATGACAACAGCAAAACAATGACAAAAGTCCACATAAACAAATCTCCTCAAATCCTTCGTTTTTGAGTTATTAAGTTTAAAGGTACTGTTCAGATATCTTTTGCACTGTTTCCACTGAATCCATATACACACTGCCCAGTCCAGGGATTAAAATGACCCTGTATTTAATCTACGGGATTAGACTGTTCTTTGTTCACTGCCCACGTCTAGGGATATCTCTTCTGTTTCTTATTTTTATTACTGCTCAGTTATTGCTTGCCCTGTTTCTACTGAATTCATGTACTCACTTCCCTGTCCAGGGATTGAACTGAAGCCTTTAATCTACGGAGTTACATTGTTCTCGTTCCACTGCCCATATCTAGGAATATCTCGTCTAGATCTTATTTTTATTTAGCATTTTTCAATTGCTTTTCGCGATTTCCACTGAGTGCAAGAACACACTGCCCCACCTTGGTATTGAACTCACAATCATTTCACCAAAATCAAAAACCAACCCTTTTACATACTTTTCCACTAGTTTCATTCCTGTTTGTCGATTATTATATCCCTAGACATGGGCAGTGGAACGAGAACAGTCTAGCCCCGTAGATTAAATAAAGGATTCAGTTCTATCCCTGGACAGTGCAGTGTGTAGATGGATTCATTGGAATCAGGGCGAACAATAACTGAGCAGTACTCAAAATAAGAACTAGATGACATATCCCTAGACATGAGCAGTGGAATGAGAACAGTCTAAAGCCGTAGATTAAATAAAGGATTCAGTTCAATCCTTAGACAGGGCAGTGTGTAGATGGATTCATTGGAATCAGGGCGAGCAATAACTGAGCAGTACTAAAAATAAGAACTAGATGACATATCCCTAGACATGAGCAGTGGAATGAGAACAGTCTATAGCCGTAGATTAAATAAAGGATTCAGTTCAATCCCTGGACAGGGCAGTGTGTAGATGGATTCATTGGAATCAGGGCGAGCAATAACTGAGCAGTACTAAAAATAAGAACTAGATGACATATCCCTAGACATGAGCAGTGGAATGACAACAGTCTATAGCCGTAGATGAAATAAAGGATTCAGTTCAATCCCTGGACAGGGCAGTGTGTAGATGGATTCATTGGAATCAGGGCGAGCAATAACTGAGCAGTACTAAAAATAAGAACTAGATGACATATCCCTAGACATGAGCAGTGGAATGAGAACAGTCTAAAGCCATAGATTAAATAAAGGATTCAGTTCAATCCCTGGAGAGGGCAGTGTGTAGATGGATTCATTGGAATCAGGGCGAGCAATAACTGAGCAGTACTAAAAATAAGAACTAGATGACATATCCCTAGACATGGGCAGTGGAATGAGAACAGTCTAAAGCCGTAGATTAGATAAAGGATTCAGTTCAATCCCTGGACAGGGCAGTGTGTAGATGGATTCATTGGAATCAGGGCGAGCAATAACTGAGCAGTACTAAAAATAAGAACTAGATGACATATCCCTAGACATGGGCAGTGGAATAATAACAGTCTAAAGCCGTAGATTAGATAAAGGATTCAGTTCAATCCCTGGACAGGGCAGTGTGTAGATGGATTCATTGGAATCAGGGCGAGCAATAACTGAGCAGTACTAAAAATAAGAACTAGATGACATATCCCTAGACATGAGCAGTGGAATGACAACAGTCTATAGCCGTAGATGAAATAAAGGATTCAGTTCAATCCCTGGACAGGGCAGTGTGTAGATGGATTCATTGGAATCAGGGCGAGCAATAACTGAGCAGTACTAAAAATAAGAACTAGATGACATATCCCTAGACATGAGCAGTGGAATGAGAACAGTCTAAAGCCATAGATTAAATAAAGGATTCAGTTCAATCCCTGGACAGGGCAGTGTGTAGATGGATTCATTGGAATCAGGGCGAGCAATAACTGAGCAGTACTAAAAATAAGAACTAGATGACATATCCCTAGACATGAGCAGTGGAATGACAACAGTCTATAGCCGTAGATGGAATAAAGGATTCAGTTCAATCCCTGGACAGGGCAGTGTGTACATGGATTCATTGGAATCAGGGCGAGCAATAACTGAGCAGTACTAAAAATAAGAACTAGATGACATATCCCTAGACATGAGCAGTGGAATGAGAACAGTCTAAAGCCATAGATTAAATAAAGGATTCAGTTCAATCCCTGGACAGGGCAGTGTGTACATGGATTCATTGGAATCAGGGCGAGCAATAACTGAGCAGTACTAAAAATAAGAACTAGATGACATATCCCTAGACATGAGCAGTGGAATGAGAACAGTCTAAAGCCGTAGATTAAATAAAGGATTCAGTTCAATCCCTGGACAGGGCAGTGTGTAGATGGATTCATTGGAATCAGGGCGAGCAATAACTGAGCAGTACTAAAAATAAGAACTAGATGACATATCCCTAGACATGAGCAGTGGAATGAGAACAGTCTAAAGCCATAGATTAAATAAAGGATTCAGTTCAATCCCTGGACAGGGCAGTGCGTAGATGGATTCATTGGAATCAGGGCGAGCAATAACTGAGCAGTACTAAAAATAAGAACTAGATGACATATCCCTAGACATGAGCAGTGGAATGAGAACAGTCTAAAGCCATAGATTAAATAAAGGATTCAGTTCAATCCCTGGACAGGGCAGTGTGTAGATGGATTCATTGGAATCAGGGCGAGCAATAACTGAGCAGTACTAAAAATAAGAACTAGATGACATATCCCTAGACATGAGCAGTGGAATGAAAACAGTCTAAAGCCGTAGATGAAATAAAGGATTCAGTTCAATCCCTGGACAGGGCAGTGTGTAGATGGATTCATTGGAATCAGGGCGAGCAATAACTGAGCAGTACTAAAAATAAGAACTAGATGACATATCCCTAGACATGGGCAGTGGAATGAGAACAGTCTAAAGCCGTAGATGAAATAAAGGATTCAGTTCAATCCCTGGACAGGGCAGTGTGTAGATGGATTCATTGGAATCAGGCCGAGCAATAACTGAGCAGTACTAAAAATAAGAACTAGATGACATATCCCTAGACATGGGCAGTGGAATGAGAACAGTCTAAAGCCGTAGATGAAATAAAGGATTCAGTTCAATCCCTGGACAGGGCAGTGTGTAGATGGATTCATTGGAATCAGGGCGAGCAATAACTGAGCAGTACTAAAAATAAGAACTAGATGACATATCCCTAGACATGAGCAGTGGAATGACAACAGTCTATAGCCGTAGATGAAATAAAGGATTCAGTTCAATCCCTGGACAAGTCAGTGTGTAGATGGATTCATTGGAATCAGGGCGAGCAATAACTGAGCAGTACTAAAAATAAGAACTAGATGACATATCCCTAGACATGAGCAGTGGAATGAGAACAGTCTAAAGCCATAGATTAAATAAAGGATTCAGTTCAATCCCTGGACAGGGCAGTGTGTACATGGATTCATTGGAATCAGGCCGAGCAATAACTGAGCAGTACTAAAAATAAGAACTAGATGACATATCCCTAGACATGGGCAGTGGAATGAGAACAGTCTAAAGCCGTAGATGAAATAAAGGATTCAGTTCAATCCCTGGACAGGGCAGTGTGTAGATGGATTCATTGGAATCAGGGCGAGCAATAACTGAGCAGTACTAAAAATAAGAACTAGATGACATATCCCTAGACATGAGCAGTGGAATGACAACAGTCTATAGCCGTAGATGAAATAAAGGATTCAGTTCAATCCCTGGACAGGGCAGTGTGTAGATGGATTCATTGGAATCAGGGCGAGCAATAACTGAGCAGTACTCAAAATAAGAACTAGATGACATATACCTAGACATGGGCAGTGGAATGAGAACAGTCTAAAGCCGTAGATTAAATAAAGGATTCAGTTCAATCCCTGGACAGGGCAGTGTGTAGATGGATTCATTGGAATCAGGGCGAGCAATAACTGAGCAGTACTAAAAATAAGAACTAGATGACATATCCCTAGACATGAGCAGTGGAATGAGAACAGTCTAAAGCCATAGATTAAATAAAGGATTCAGTTCAATCCCTGGACAGGGCAGTGTGTAGATGGATTCATTGGAATCAGGGCGAGCAATAACTGAGCAGTACTAAAAATAAGAACTAGATGACATATCCCTAGACATGAGCAGTGGAATGACAACAGTCTAAAGCCATAGATTAAATAAAGGATTCAGTTCAATCCCTGGAGAGGGCAGTGTGTAGATGGATTCATTGGAATCAGGGCGAGCAATAACTGAGCAGTACTAAAAATAAGAACTAGATGACATATCCCTAGACATGAGCAGTGGAATCACAACAGTCTAAAGCCGTAGATGAAATAAAGGATTCAGTTCAATCCCTGGACAGGGCAGTGTGTAGATGGATTCATTGGAATCAGGGCGAGCAATAACTGAGCAGTACTAAAAATAAGAACTAGATGACATATCCCTAGACATGAGCAGTGGAATGACAACAGTCTAAAGCCGTAGATGAAATAAAGGATTCAGTTCAATCCCTGGACAGGGCAGTGTGTAGATGGATTCATTGGAATCAGGGCGAGCAATAACTGAGCAGTACTAAAAATAAGAACTAGATGACATATCCCTAGACATGGGCAGTGGAATGACAACAGTCTAAAGCCGTAGATGAAATAAAGGATTCAGTTCAATCCCTGGACAGGGCAGTGTGTAGATGGATTCATTGGAATCAGGGCGAGCAATAACTGAGCAGTACTAAAAATAAGAACTAGATGACATATCCCTAGACATGAGCAGTGGAATGAGAACAGTCTAAAGCCATAGATTAAATAAAGGATTCAGTTCAATCCCTGGACAGGGCAGTGTGTACATGGATTCATTGGAATCAGGCCGAGCAATAACTGAGCAGTACTAAAAATAAGAACTAGATGACATATCCCTAGACATGGGCAGTGGAATGAGAACAGTCTAAAGCCGTAGATGAAATAAAGGATTCAGTTCAATCCCTGGACAGGGCAGTGTGTAGATGGATTCATTGGAATCAGGGCGAGCAATAACTGAGCAGTACTAAAAATAAGAACTAGATGACATATCCCTAGACATGGGCAGTGGAATGAGAACAGTCTAAAGCCGTAGATGAAATAAAGGATTCAGTTCAATCCCTGGACAGGGCAGTGTGTAGATGGATTCATTGGAATCAGGGCGAGCAATAACTGAGCAGTACTAAAAATAAGAACTAGATGACATATCCCTAGACATGAGCAGTGGAATGACAACAGTCTAAAGCCATAGATTAAATAAAGGATTCAGTTCAATCCCTGGACAGGGCAGTGTGTACATGGATTCATTGGAATCAGGGCGAGCAATAACTGAGCAGTACTAAAAATAAGAACTAGATGACATATCCCTAGACATGAGCAGTGGAATGACAACAGTCTAAAGCCATAGATTAAATAAAGGATTCAGTTCAATCCCTGGACAGGGCAGTGTGTACATGGATTCATTGGAATCAGGGCGAGCAATAACTGAGCAGTACTAAAAATAAGAACTAGATGACATATCCCTAGAGATGAGCAGTGGAATGACAACAGTCTAAAGCCGTAGATGAAATAAAGGATTCAGTTCAATCCCTGGACAGGGCAGTGTGTAGATGGATTCATTGGAATCAGGGCGAGCAATAACTGAGCAGTACTAAAAATAAGAACTAGATGACATATCCCTAGACATGAGCAGTGGAATGACAACAGTCTAAAGCCATAGATTAAATAAAGGATTCAGTTCAATCCGTGGACAGGGCAGTGTGTAGATGGATTCATTGGAATCAGGGCGAGCAATAACTGAGCAGTACTAAAAATAAGAACTAGATGACATATCCCTAGACATGAGCAGTGGAATGAGAACAGTCTAAAGCCATAGATTAAATAAAGGATTCAGTTCAATCCCTGGACAGGGCAGTGTGTAGATGGATTCATTGGAATCAGGGCGAGCAATAACTGAGCAGTACTAAAAATAAGAACTAGATGACATATCCCTAGACATGGGCAGTGGAATGAGA
Source organism: Acanthosepion esculentum (assembly GCA_964036315.1). NCBI lineage: Eukaryota > Metazoa > Mollusca > Cephalopoda > Sepiida > Sepiidae > Acanthosepion > Acanthosepion esculentum. The sequence goes on along the minus strand of OZ038519.1, from coordinate 7,512,665 downwards.
ACAGTCTAAAGCCGTAGATTAAATAAAGGATTCAGTTCAATCCCTGGACAGGGCAGTGTGTACATGGATTCATTGGAATCAGGGTGAGCAATAACTGAGCAGTACTAAAAATAAGAACTAGATGACATATCCCTAGACATGAGCAGTGGAATGAGAACAGTCTAAAGCCGTAGATGAAATAAAGGATTCAGTTCAATCCCTCGACAGTGCAGTGTGTAGATGGATTCATTGGAATCAGGGCGAGCAATAACTGAGCAGTACTAAAAATAAGAACTAGATGACATATCCCTAGACATGGGCACTGGAAAGAGAACAGTCTAAAGCCGTAGATTAAATAAAGGATTCAGTTCAATCCCTGGACAGGGCAGTGTGTAGATGGATTCATTGGAATCAGGGCGAGCAATAACTGAGCAGTACTAAAAATAAGAACTAGATGACATATCCCTAGACATGAGCAGTGGAATGACAACAGTCTAAAGCCGTAGATGAAATAAAGGATTCAGTTCAATCCCTGGACAGGGCAGTGTGTAGATGGATTCATTGGAATCAGGGCGAGCAATAACTGAGCAGTACTAAAAATAAGAACTAGATGACATATCCCTAGACATGAGCAGTGGAATGAGAACAGTCTAAAGCCGTAGATTAAATAAAGGATTCAGTTCAATCCCTGGACAGGGCAGTGTGTAGATGGATTCATTGGAATCAGGGCGAGCAATAACTGGGCAGTACTAAAAATAAGAACTAGATGACATATCCCTAGACAGGGGCAGTGGAATGAGAACAGTCTAAAGCCGTAGATTAAATAAAGGATTCAGTTCAATCCCTGGACAGGGCAGTGTGTAGATGGATTCATTGGAATCAGGGCGAGCAATAACTGAGCAGTACTAAAAATAAGAACTAGATGACATATCCCTAGACATGGGCAGTGGAATGAGAACAGTCTAAAGCCGTAGATTAAATAAAGGATTCAGTTCAATCCCTGGACAGGGCAGTGTGTAGATGGATTCATTGGAATCAGGGCGAGCAATAACTGAGCAGTACTAAAAATAAGAACTAGATGACATATCCCTAGACATGAGCAGTGGAATGAGAACAGTCTAAAGCCATAGATTAAATAAAGGATTCAGTTCAATCCCTGGACAGGGCAGTGTGTAGATGGATTCATTGGAATCAGGGCGAGCAATAACTGAGCAGTACTAAAAATAAGAACTAGATGACATATCCCTAGACATGAGCAGTGGAATGAGAACAGTCTAAAGCCATAGATTAAATAAAGGATTCAGTTCAATCCCTGGACAGGGCAGTGTGTACATGGATTCATTGGAATCAGGGCGAGCAATAACTGAGCAGTACTAAAAATAAGAACTAGATGACATATCCCTAGACATGAGCAGTGGAATGACAACAGTCTAAAGCCGTAGATGAAATAAAGGATTCAGTTCAATCCCTGGACAGGGCAGTGTGTAGATGGATTCATTGGAATCAGGCCGAGCAATAACTGAGCAGTACTAAAAATAAGAACTAGATGACATATCCCTAGACATGGGCAGTGGAATGAGAACAGTCTAAAGCCGTAGATGAAATAAAGGATTCAGTTCAATCCCTGGACAGGGCAGTGTGTAGATGGATTCATTGGAATCAGGGCGAGCAATAACTGAGCAGTACTAAAAATAAGAACTAGATGACATATCCCTAGACATGAGCAGTGGAATGAGAACAGTCTAAAGCCATAGATTAAATAAAGGATTCAGTTCAATCCCTGGACAGGGCAGTGTGTACATGGATTCATTGGAATCAGGCCGAGCAATAACTGAGCAGTACTAAAAATAAGAACTAGATGACATATCCCTAGACATGGGCAGTGGAATGAGAACAGTCTAAAGCCGTAGATGAAATAAAGGATTCAGTTCAATCCCTGGACAGGGCAGTGTGTAGATGGATTCATTGGAATCAGGGCGAGCAATAACTGAGCAGTACTAAAAATAAGAACTAGATGACATATCCCTAGACATGGGCAGTGGAATGAGAACAGTCTAAAGCCGTAGATGAAATAAAGGATTCAGTTCAATCCCTGGACAGGGCAGTGTGTAGATGGATTCATTGGAATCAGGGCGAGCAATAACTGAGCAGTACTAAAAATAAGAACTAGATGACATATCCCTAGACATGAGCAGTGGAATGACAACAGTCTAAAGCCATAGATTAAATAAAGGATTCAGTTCAATCCCTGGACAGGGCAGTGTGTACATGGATTCATTGGAATCAGGGCGAGCAATAACTGAGCAGTACTAAAAATAAGAACTAGATGACATATCCCTAGACATGAGCAGTGGAATGACAACAGTCTAAAGCCATAGATTAAATAAAGGATTCAGTTCAATCCCTGGACAGGGCAGTGTGTAGATGGATTCATTGGAATCAGGGCGAGCAATAACTGAGCAGTACTAAAAATAAGAACTAGATGACATATCCCTAGACATGAGCAGTGGAATGACAACAGTCTAAAGCCGTAGATGAAATAAAGGATTCAGTTCAATCCCTGGACAGGGCAGTGTGTAGATGGATTCATTGGAATCAGGGCGAGCAATAACCGCGCAGTACTAAAAATAAGAACTAGATGACATATCCCTAGACATGAGCAGTGGAATGACAACAGTCTAAAGCCATAGATTAAATAAAGGATTCAGTTCAATCCGTGGACAGGGCAGTGTGTAGATGGATTCATTGGAATCAGGGCGAGCAATAACTGAGCAGTACTAAAAATAAGAACTAGATGACATATCCCTAGACATGAGCAGTGGAATGAGAACAGTCTAAAGCCATAGATTAAATAAAGGATTCAGTTCAATCCCTGGACAGGGCAGTGTGTAGATGGATTCATTGGAATCAGGGCGAGCAATAACTGAGCAGTACTAAAAATAAGAACTAGATGACATATCCCTAGACATGAGCAGTGGAATGAGAACAGTCTAAAGCCATAGATTAAATAAAGGATTCAGTTCAATCCCTGGACAGGGCAGTGTGTAGATGGATTCATTGGAATCAGGGCGAGCAATAACTGAGCAGTACTAAAAATAAGAACTAGATGACATATCCCTAGACATGAGCAGTGGAATGAGAACAGTCTAAAGCCGTAGATTAAATAAAGGATTCAGTTCAATCCCTGGACAGGGCAGTGTGTACATGGATTCATTGGAATCAGGGCGAGCAATAACTGAGCAGTACTAAAAATAAGAACTAGATGACATATCCCTAGACATGAGCAGTGGAATGACAACAGTCTAAAGCCGTAGATGAAATAAAGGATTCAGTTCAATCCCTCGACAGTGCAGTGTGTAGATGGATTCATTGGAATCAGGGCGAGCAATAACTGAGCAGTACTAAAAATAAGAACTAGATGACATATCCCTAGACATGGGCAGTGGAATGAGAACAGTCTAAAGCCGTAGATTAAATAAAGGATTCAGTTCAATCCCTGGACAGGGCAGTGTGTACATGGATTCATTGGAATCAGGGCGAGCAATAACTGAGCAGTACTAAAAATAAGAACTAGATGACATATCCCTAGACATGAGCAGTGGAATGAGAACAGTCTAAAGCCGTAGATGAAATAAAGGATTCAGTTCAATCCCTCGACAGTGCAGTGTGTAGATGGATTCATTGGAATCAGGGCGAGCAATAACTGAGCAGTACTAAAAATAAGAACTAGATGACATATCCCTAGACATGGGCACTGGAAAGAGAACAGTCTAAAGCCGTAGATTAAATAAAGGATTCAGTTCAATCCCTGGACAGGGCAGTGTGTAGATGGATTCATTGGAATCAGGGCGAGCAATAACTGAGCAGTACTAAAAATAAGAACTAGATGACATATCCCTAGACATGAGCAGTGGAATGACAACAGTCTAAAGCCGTAGATGAAATAAAGGATTCAGTTCAATCCCTGGACAGGGCAGTGTGTAGATGGATTCATTGGAATCAGGGCGAGCAATAACTGAGCAGTACTAAAAATAAGAACTAGATGACATATCCCTAGACATGAGCAGTGGAATGAGAACAGTCTAAAGCCGTAGATTAAATAAAGGATTCAGTTCAATCCCTGGACAGGGCAGTGTGTAGATGGATTCATTGGAATCAGGGCGAGCAATAACTGGGCAGTACTAAAAATAAGAACTAGATGACATATCCCTAGACAGGGGCAGTTGAATGAGAAGAGTCTAAAGCCGTAGATTAAATAAAGGATTCAGTTCAATCCCTGGACAGGGCAGTGTGTAGATGGATTCATTGGAATCAGGGCGAGCAATAACTGAGCAGTACTAAAAATAAGAACTAGATGACATATCCCTAGACATGGGCAGTGGAATGAGAACAGTCTAAAGCCGTAGATTAAATAAAGGATTCAGTTCAATCCCTGGACAGGGCAGTGTGTAGATGGATTCATTGGAATCAGGGCGAGCAATAACTGAGCAGTACTAAAAATAAGAACTAGATGACATATCCCTAGACATGGGCAGTGGAATGAGAACAGTCTAAAGCCGTAGATGAAATAAAGGATTCAGTTCAATCCCTGGACAGGGCAGTGTGTAGATGGATTCATTGGAATTAGGCCGAGCAATAACTGAGCAGTACTAAAAATAAGAACTAGATGACATATCCCTAGACATGGGCAGTGGAATGAGAACAGTCTAAAGCCGTAGATGAAATAAAGGATTCAGTTCAATCCCTGGACAGGGCAGTGTGTAGATGGATTCATTGGAATCAGGGCGAGCAATAACTGAGCAGTACTAAAAATAAGAACTAGATGACATATCCCTAGACATGAGCAGTGGAATGACAACAGTCTATAGCCGTAGATGAAATAAAGGATTCAGTTCAATCCCTGGACAAGTCAGTGTGTAGATGGATTCATTGGAATCAGGGCGAGCAATAACTGAGCAGTACTAAAAATAAGAACTAGATGACATATCCCTAGACATGAGCAGTGGAATGAGAACAGTCTAAAGCCATAGATTAAATAAAGGATTCAGTTCAATCCCTGGACAGGGCAGTGTGTACATGGATTCATTGGAATCAGGCCGAGCAATAACTGAGCAGTACTAAAAATAAGAACTAGATGACATATCCCTAGACATGGGCAGTGGAATGAGAACAGTCTAAAGCCGTAGATGAAATAAAGGATTCAGTTCAATCCCTGGACAGGGCAGTGTGTAGATGGATTCATTGGAATCAGGGCGAGCAATAACTGAGCAGTACTAAAAATAAGAACTAGATGACATATCCCTAGACATGAGCAGTGGAATGACAACAGTCTATAGCCGTAGATGAAATAAAGGATTCAGTTCAATCCCTGGACAGGGCAGTGTGTAGATGGATTCATTGGAATCAGGGCGAGCAATAACTGAGCAGTACTAAAAATAAGAACTAGATGACATATACCTAGACATGGGCAGTGGAATGAGAACAGTCTAAAGCCGTAGATTAAATAAAGGATTCAGTTCAATCCCTGGACAGGGCAGTGTGTAGATGGATTCATTGGAATCAGGGCGAGCAATAACTGAGCAGTACTAAAAATAAGAACTAGATGACATATCCCTAGACATGAGCAGTGGAATGACAACAGTCTAAAGCCATAGATTAAATAAAGGATTCAGTTCAATCCCTGGACAGGGCAGTGTGTACATGGATTCATTGGAATCAGGGCGAGCAATAACTGAGCAGTACTAAAAATAAGAACTAGATGACATATCCCTAGACATGAGCAGTGGAATGACAACAGTCTAAAGCCATAGATTAAATAAAGGATTCAGTTCAATCCCTGGAGAGGGCAGTGTGTAGATGGATTCATTGGAATCAGGGCGAGCAATAACTGAGCAGTACTAAAAATAAGAACTAGATGACATATCCCTAGACATGAGCAGTGGAATGACAACAGTCTAAAGCCGTAGATGAAATAAAGGATTCAGTTCAATCCCTGGACAGGGCAGTGTGTAGATGGATTCATTGGAATCAGGGCGAGCAATAACTGAGCAGTACTAAAAATAAGAACTAGATGACATATCCCTAGACATGGGCAGTGGAATGAGAACAGTCTAAAGCCGTAGATTAAATAAAGGATTCAGTTCAATCCCTGGACAGGGCAGTGTGTAGATGGATTCATTGGAATCAGGGCGAGCAATAACTGAGCAGTACTAAAAATAAGAACTAGATGACATATCCCTAGACATGGGCAGTGGAATGAGAACAGTCTAAAGCCGTAGATTAAATAAAGGATTCAGTTCAATCCCTGGACAGGGCAGTGTGTAGATGGATTCATTGGAATCAGGGCGAGCAATAACTGAGCAGTACTAAAAATAAGAACTAGATGACATATCCCTAGACATGGGCAGTGGAATGAGAACAGTCTAAAGCCGTAGATTAAATAAAGGATTCAGTTCAATCCCTGGACAGGGCAGTGTGTAGATGGATTCATTGGAATCAGGGCGAGCAATAACTGAGCAGTACTAAAAATAAGAACTAGATGACATATCCCTAGACATGAGCAGTGGAATGACTACAGTCTATAGCCGTAGATGAAATAAAGGATTCAGTTCAATCCCTGGACAGGGCAGTGTGTAGATGGATTCATTGGAATCAGGGCGAGCAATAACTGAGCAGTACTAAAAATAAGAACTAGATGACATATCCCTAGACATGAGCAGTGGAATGACAACAGTCTAAAGCCATAGATTAAATAAAGGATTCAGTTCAATCCCTGGACAGGGCAGTGTGTAGATGGATTCATTGGAATCAGGGCGAGCAATAACTGAGCAGTACTAAAAATAAGAACTAGATGACATATCCCTAGACATGAGCAGTGGAATGACAACAGTCTAAAGCCGTAGATGAAATAAAGGATTCAGTTCAATCCCTGGACAGGGCAGTGTGTAGATGGATTCATTGGAATCAGGGCGAGCAATAACTGAGCAGTACTAAAAATAAGAACTAGATGACATATCCCTAGACATGAGCAGTGGAATGAGAACAGTCTAAAGCCATAGATTAAATAAAGGATTCAGTTCAATCCCTGGACAGGGCAGTGTGTAGATGGATTCATTGGAATCAGGGCGAGCAATAACTGAGCAGTACTAAAAATAAGAACTAGATGACATATCCCTAGACATGAGCAGTGGAATGACAACAGTCTAAAGCCATAGATTAAATAAAGGATTCAGTTCAATCCCTGGACAGGGCAGTGTGTAGATGGATTCATTGGAATCAGGGCGAGCAATAACTGAGCAGTACTAAAAATAAGAACTAGATGACATATCCCTAGACATGAGCAGTGGAATGACAACAGTCTATAGCCGTAGATGAAATAAAGGATTCAGTTCAATCCCTGGACAGGGCAGTGTGTAGATGGATTCATTGGAATCAGGGCGAGCAATAACTGAGCAGTACTAAAAATAAGAACTAGATGACATATCCCTAGACATGAGCAGTGGAATGACAACAGTCTAAAGCCGTAGATGAAATAAAGGATTCAGTTCAATCCCTGGACAGGGCAGTGTGTAGATGGATTCATTGGAATCAGGGCGAGCAATAACTGAGCAGTACTAAAAATAAGAACTAGATGACATATCCCTAGACATGAGCAGTGGAATGAGAACAGTCTAAAGCCATAGATTAAATAAAGGATTCAGTTCAATCCCTGGACAGGGCAGTGTGTAGATGGATTCATTGGAATCAGGGCGAGCAATAACTGAGCAGTACTAAAAATAAGAACTAGATGACATATCCCTAGACATGAGCAGTGGAATGACAACAGTCTATAGCCGTAGATGAAATAAAGGATTCAGTTCAATCCCTGGACAGGGCAGTGTGTAGATGGATTCATTGGAATCAGGGCGAGCAATAACTGAGCAGTACTAAAAATAAGAACTAGATGACATATCCCTAGACATGAGCAGTGGAATGACAACAGTCTATAGCCGTAGATTAAATAAAGGATTCAGTTCAATCCCTGGACAGGGCAGTGTGTAGATGGATTCATTGGAATCAGGGCGAGCAATAACTGAGCAGTACTAAAAATAAGAACTAGATGACATATCCCTAGACATGAGCAGTGGAATGACAACAGTCTAAAGCCGTAGATGAAATAAAGGATTCAGTTCAATCCCTGGACAGGGCAGTGTGTAGATGGATTCATTGGAATCAGGGCGAGCAATAACTGAGCAGTACTAAAAATAAGAACTAGATGACATATCCCTAGACATGAGCAGTGGAATGAGAACAGTCTAAAGCCATAGATTAAATAAAGGATTCAGTTCAATCCCTGGACAGGGCAGTGTGTAGATGGATTCATTGGAATCAGGGCGAGCAATAACTGAGCAGTACTAAAAATAAGAACTAGATGACATATCCCTAGACATGAGCAGTGGAATGACAACAGTCTATAGCCGTAGATGAAATAAAGGATTCAGTTCAATCCCTGGACAGGGCAGTGTGTAGATGGATTCATTGGAATCAGGGCGAGCAATAACTGAGCAGTACTAAAAATAAGAACTAGATGACATATACCTAGACATGGGCAGTGGAATGAGAACAGTCTAAAGCCGTAGATTAAATAAAGGTTTCAGTTCAATCCCTGGACAGGGCAGTGTGTAGATGGATTCATTGGAATCAGGGCGAGCAATAACTGAGCAGTACTAAAAATAAGAACTAGATGACATATACCTAGACATGGGCAGTGGAATGAGAACAGTCTAAAGCCGTAGATTAAATAAAGGATTCAGTTCAATCCCTGGACAGGGCAGTGTGTAGATGGATTCATTGGAATCAGGGCGAGCAATAACTGAGCAGTACTAAAAATAAGAACTAGATGACATATCCCTAGACATGGGCAGTGGAATGAGAACAGTCTAAAGCCGTAGATTAAATAAAGGATTCAGTTCAATCCCTGGAGAGGGCAGTGTGTAGATGGATTCATTGGAATCAGGGCGAGCAATAACTGAGCAGTACTAAAAATAAGAACTAGATGACATATCCCTAGACATGAGCAGTGGAATGACAACAGTCTATAGCCGTAGATGAAATAAAGGATTCAGTTCAATCCCTGGACAGGGCAGTGTGTAGATGGATTCATTGGAATCAGGGCGAGCAATAACTGAGCAGTACTAAAAATAAGAACTAGATGACATATACCTAGACATGGGCAGTGGAATGAGAACAGTCTAAAGCCGTAGATTAAATAAAGGATTCAGTTCAATCCCTGGACAGGGCAGTGTGTAGATGGATTCATTGGAATCAGGGCGAGCAATAACTGAGCAGTACTAAAAATAAGAACTAGATGACATATACCTAGACATGGGCAGTGGAATGAGAACAGTCTAAAGCCGTAGATTAAATAAAGGATTCAGTTCAATCCCTGGACAGGGCAGTGTGTAGATGGATTCATTGGAATCAGGGCGAGCAATAACTGAGCCGTACTAAAAATAAGGACTAGATGACATATCCCTAGACATTGGCAGTGGAACGAGAACTGTCTAACCCCGTAGATTAAATACAGGGTTCAGTTTAATCCCTTGAAAGGGCAGTGTGTACAGGTATTCTGTTGAAACAAGGTAATCAATAACTGAGCCTTAATAAAAATAAGAACTGGACGAGATATCCCTAGACATGGGCATTGGAATGAGAACAGTCTAACCCCGTGGATTAAATAAAGAGTTTAATTCTCTGTATGTCACGCAGATTGTTATGCGCCTGTGGAACTTCGGAGGACACCACTTTAGGGTAAAGTGAACAAAGATAAGGACAACAGTCCGAATAGTCGTCGGCATCCGCTCGGCTCTTAACATCAGTATAGTTGTCATATATTCTTATTTCCTTTCTCCCTTCTGGTGGAGGTGGTGGAGATGGCTGTGAAACCCCACCTAGTCCTGAAGATTTGTGGCTGGTGGAAACGTTTGGGATTCTTTGGGCCCTCCTGGCTGCACGTCGCAGATCCTCTTCCTGTTGACGTCCGAAAGTCTCGGTCACCCCTCGGATGGTCCTATTTGCAGCAACGGTTTCCCAGGTCTCAGGGTCGATGTTGGCCTGTGTCAAGGATCTCTTCAACTAATCGTCTTTTTTTGCCTGTTGCCGCTGGCGAGTGCTCCAAACAGTTTTATACCTGGGAGTCGAGTGGGGACGCATTCTGGACATGATGCATATAAACTGTAAATAATAATAAGTCCCCATCCGAGAATTTCAGACAAAAATTCGTGTATCATGTCGGTAGATTCGCTCGAGTTACTGTTTGTTTTGGCCATCTGCGTAAACATTGAGTTATCAGATTCCCGAACCTAATAGACAACAGAGATAATGTTCCCCTATATTAGTGGTAAAGGGGTGTTGAAATGAACGCGAACTCGCAAAGAAGGAGCGAAATCGGAAGCGGAAGTGAAACAAGAGACTCCATTAATGTTCTTTCTCTGTAACCGCGCCAAAAAATACTCGTTGGTCATTTAAGGTTTTCACTCCAGAAAAAAAAAAAGAGACGTTGTTGATTAAAACATCGAAGGCGTGTGAGGACCAGAATCGGTCATGTTCTTTCTACGTACGGTAATAAAAAAAAGAAAACCTGAACAGTTATCAAAAGCTAAAAGGAAAGTAAAGAAAATGACCGAAATGAAAGAAGCCATTACGCTAAGACAATCAAAATGGAACGTTGGCGATGACAGCAAAAAAATGGCTTTAAATTAGAAGTGAGCAGGAAAAAATATATTGGTGGGGAAAAACAATTCCCTTGTCGAAATAACGAAATTGAATTCGTTCAAGGTAAACGTATGCATAATTAATCAGAAACGAAATAACAAAGTCATGTTTAAGGTTGCAAAACAGTAAAAGACAAACAAAACAACCTACGGAAAGCCAAAAAAAAAAAAAGGGAAAAGAAAATATGCTAACAATCACCCTTGGTTAGAAAACTAAAAGCCAATATTCATACACAGCTTTAATAATGAAAAAAAATGCGTCTACGGGTAGCTGGGGAGTGCTTTTGCAAATCGGGTAGCGATTCATTTTTTTTTAATGAACGAATAAACCTTTGGAGTCCCTGAAAGAAGCTGTACTTTTCAGCTTTAATATATTTGAATGAAGCGAAACGTGCGGAACAAGTACATTTCACATGGGTCTCGTCAGAAAACGAAACAATTGCGAACTTTGACCGTCGTAATTAAAACATCTCTATCCATAAAAGACAGGATGTGTGTGTGTGGGGGGGTGCGTGTGTGTGTGTGTGTTTGTGTGTGTGTGTGAATGTGAGTAACGAATGCACGGCCGCAATTTTCGACGGATTTGCACCAAAATTTACATACACATGCTACAAGTTAGTGGAAAGGCCAAGACCGACTTTGCAATTCTCAACTACCATCAATAGTGGAAATAATCGATTTTTTCATGCTTCTACGGCAGTTTTCATGTAGTTTGCGGCCATTTTCTACTGGCCAGAGTGAGAGCCTATAGCTGGCTGCCACGAATAGGCAGGAAGATTCTATTGGCCAGCGTGAGAGCCAACAGCTGACTGACACGAATGTTAACTAGCAGGCTAACATGCAAAAAAAAATCGATAGCTGCATTCGTCACAAGTGGGAAAAATTTAAATCTGCATGGCACTTTACTCCAATTGGCTCATTCGCTTGCTTAAACTCAACGTTGATTCTGATTCCGCAGAACTGGGTTGGGTTTAAAAAATTATTTGTTGTTAACATTCTTTTTTCATTTGGATTTTCCAGTTACGAGTCCTTTTTTAAAGCTGATCGTTTTGTGTTCATTTTGTTTAGTTCTTTTTTCGTAACAGATTTAATGTTTAGTATAGAGCTTAGAAAAATTCTCAGTGTGAGATAGGCAAGAAGTAAGGCATGTAGCAACATCAGCACGGCAAAGGGCACTCCTTTAAAGGCAAGAAAGGGCAAAAATATTTTAAGTCAAGTGATAGCGATTTTCTGTATGAGTCGTACGATTTTTGAATCAAGCACGGGCAACGCCGGGCCATGTTGCTAGTCGTATATATTTCTAACCAGAATTCGACCATTTAGATCAAGTCTACACAATTAAAGCAAAAATGAGATGATTACTCTCAGCAAATTAACCACGGAGTGCAAGAGAAAATTCTTAGAGTAATATCGCCAGATTCACATGTTTTCTGGGACTTTAGAATAGGAGTAGAGTTTTATCACCTGTGCCCTATTTAGGATTTAGTTTCCCAGATCCTTCTAAAGCAATGATTCCCACCGTGGGGTGCATACCCCACCGGTGTGACATGCGTAGTATGTGCACCTTTCTTTCTGATTTAAAACAAATTGATTTTCCAACATGGGTGATGCAGCCAATGCTAGTGGATATTTCTGTCTTTTCTATGCCTTACCAAGAAGAACTCTTGGAGATGCAAAATGATGAGTCTGTTAAAACTTTATTCAATATAAAAGGAGTGATGTCATAGCTTTGTGACGAGATAGTAACTAAATATCCAAATTCAACCACCGTTGCAAGAAACCATTTCTGTCTTTCTATTTAGATGAATGTGGCTTTAGTACTGTAAATGATTTGTTATATAAGAAAAGAAATCGACTGGATATCACTAAACGAGGAGACTTGAGGCATATTCTGATTAAATTGGTGCCTAATATAAAATCTATCTGTAGCAGGCATGACGCACAAGGATCTCACTAACAGTCATTTTGTGATGAGATCAAATTTCATTTTGCATTATTATTTCAGGATAAAAATGATCAAAGTATATTACAAAATAAGCTTTCATTCAAATATTTTATATTTCTGCCTTTCAGTTATTTATTATATGTTTTGAAATTATATATATTTAACTGCTTTTTATATTTTTTTCTTTCATAGACGCCATGGTCTTTGGAGGCTTGTTTAAAGACCAAGTTAATGGCCTTTTAAGCTTCCTTCCCCTGAATTGCAGTAAAATTTCGAATATGTAAGAATTAAATATCACAGGGGGGCACGAGAATTTTAGAAATACCAAAGAGGGGCCTGGCCCCAAATCGGTTGGGCACCACTGCTTTACTCTAAAGCAAGGCAATAAAGCCGTTAAAACTTGTGTCTTAGAGGCTTTATTATCTTGCTTTGTATGCAAAAGGGAAGTTTTTACTTACTGATGCAAGTTGCCGCTAGAATCTTGACTACACCTGGAAGCGGGTTACAGTCCGGGTAGAGAGGCTGAACTATATAATAGCCAAATGCTAACGCCATAATCGCCTGGGCTGTTGGTCGAATGACTATCAGATTCACCTGAGAAAAAAAACTCCTTTATTAAATATTTTACTTAATACATAAAATAATTAATCATATTAATTACGGCATCCTTTTATTGTAACACACACACACACACACACACACACACACACACACACACACACACGCACGCATATTAATTAATAGGAAAGAACAATGAGATTTATAATTCAGAGTTCTTAGCATTGATTTTTATTAATACATGATTAGATTCCGATATATTAATTTTAACATTACCTAAATTGTAATTGTAATTAACATTGTACTCAATTAGTAAATAAATTAAATATAATATCTTACTAGTCGGTATGAATAAAAATATAGATATTAAAAAAGTGACTAAATAATATTTAAATGCCTAACTCCTGCCCCCTTTTGAAAAAATCGTAAATTTAAATTTATATAAAAATAAAAATTAAATGAAAAATAAAAATGCCAAATGAATTGCTATTGAAACCCAGAAGATGTTTTGGAACAAAGACACTACCACAAATTTCTACTTCAAAAAAGAAAGTCCGTGTCAATAGACAGATACACCAGCCCCCACCTTGACTTGAGCGACTTGATAGCTACAATACATTAGACACTGATGCAAGTTGCCGCTAGAAACTTAACTACACCTGGAAGTGGGTTACAGTCCGGGTAAATCGCTCTCCCGTCGAACTCGACGTATGAGGGTCAGACAGATCAGTTCCCAGAAACTGAAAGCCCGACAGCCACACAGAAATTGATTAAAGTGGTGAAGGCCTTGTGCAGGGCCATCCACACTTTTTGGAGGGACGAATACAGGGACCTGGTGCAACGGATGCCACAAGGTCCCCAAACGACCCTCCGCAGGTTTTGAATTCAGAGTTGTCCTTCTCCTAGACCGGTTGCCATCCAAGGCTATAGAACTCAGTCTGTCCTGCTATTTACCCATAGCTGGAGGGAGAAGAAGAGGATTCACACCTTTCCCAAGGGTATTAGCACGTAAGTGAATGTAATGGAATCGACTGGAATTTGAACTCGGCTCTCCGATTCCTCAATCCAAGCCGTTATCCATTACTCCACCGTGCCTCCTAGTGCGGGTAAATGCTAAGGCCATAATCGCCTTCGCTGTTGGTCGAATGACTATAAGATTCACATGAAAAAAAAAAACTCCTTTATTAAATATTTCATTTTGCATTATTATTTCAGTTAATGGCCTTTTAAGCTTCCTTCACGTGAATTGCATTTAAAATTTTGAATAGGTAAGAATTAAATCTTAAGATGTGGGGGAAAGAATTTTAGAACTACCAAAGCGAGGCATGGACCAAAATCGGTTGTTAACCACTGCTCTAAAGTTTATTCTTTCTCTTTCATTCCCATTTGCATCGTAGTGGCTTTATACCCTTGCTTGGAGTGAATTGATTAAAAAATACTCTGTGAAAAATTGGGCATTATTTTATTTTTATTTTGGTAATGATTAAGTTGACGTGGGCTGTTTCATTTTTAGTGACAATGTTTGGCAAATTTTTATCTTCATACCCGAAAAATGTATGTCAAAAGGACGGATATTCCCTTGAAAAAAATATTACTGTATACACTTTTGACTCCTTCGGCAATATTTATTTACAAGATTCTAAAAATATGAGAATCAAATAGAATGCAATAATTATAATTTTTTCATCTCGTGACTCGTAGTGTCGTAGGTGCACAATGTGTACTGCAGCTACAGTAGAAGTGGTGTTTCTTTGGCAAGATAGCCTGACGGAGCCCAATCCTCTCCAGGTTGGTTTTGAATTCAGTTTTTTTTTTTCTTTCTAGACTGTTTGCTACCGAAAGCTATAGAACCCAATCTGTCCTGCTATTTACCCATAACTGGAGGGAGAAGAAGAGGGTTCATATCGTTCCCAAGGGTAAGTGAATGTAATGGATTCGACTGGAATTCGAACTCGGCTCTCTGTTTCCAATATCCGAGCCGCTGTCTATAAGATAGACGATAAATTTACCTTTATAAAAGGTAAATTTATAATTCACAGTTTATAAAGATTTATTATTTACCCTTATATAAATAAATAAATTTGAAAAGAAATATTTTATTAAAAAACCTATTTAAAAAAATTACAATATGATCAACATATGGAAACCAACAATAATCCGTCCTGGGTATGACGATAAACTACGTCCGCGTCCTGGGTATGACGATAAACTACATCCGCGTCATGGGTATTACGATAAACTACGTCCATCAGCAAGGCGTCTCTTATCAGGGGAGGGGGTTGAGGAGCATGGAACCACGTCTTAATCGCTGGTGTTCCTAGATTCACCCTGACCCGGGATGGTAGCACCTGTTAGGGTCCAAGCTATGGGCAAAAAGTTAAACCCCAAACTGTGGTCGAAACACCGTGAAAGTCAAAAAATCTGTTTTAATACCGGAAAAACTTTTTTGTAAAAAAATTATTACCAGCAATGAATTTTTGAACAATTATTACCGGCAATACATTAGTACAAGCAATAATTTTTTTAAAAATCTAAACCAAAGAATACATATTCTATTCATAGGAATCTATCCTAAAAATGTTGTCGGCATTAAATAACCCATTGAGGTTGATATGCCGTAAAACAAAATAAACCAAACCAATCTAAACCAAATAATACATATTCTATTCATACGAATCTATCCTAAAATTTTGTCGGCATTAAATAACCCATTGAGGTTGATATGCCGTAAAACAAAATAAACCAATCCAATCTAAACCAAAGAATACATATTCGATTCATACGAATCTATCCTAAAAATGTTGTCGGCATTAAATAACCCATTGAGGTTGATATCCCGTAAAACAAAATAAACCAATCCAATCTAAACCAAAGAATACATATTCTATTCATAGGAATCTATCCTAAAAATGTTGTCGGCATTAAATAACCCATTGAGGTTGATATGCCGTAAAACAAAATAAACCAAACCAATCTAAACCAAATAATACATATTCTATTCATACGAATCTATCCTAAAATTTTGTCGGCATTAAATAACCCATTGAGGTTGATATGCCGTAAAACAAAATAAACCAAACCAATCTAAACCAAAGAATACATATTCTATTCATACGAATCTATCCTAAAAATGTTGTCGGCATTAAATAACCCATTGAGGTTGATATGCCGTAAAACAAAATAAACCAAACCAATCTAAACCAAAGAATACATATTCTATTCATACGAATCTATCCTAAAAATGTTGTCGGCTTTAAATAACCCATTGAGGTTGATATGCCGTAAAACAAAATAAACCAAACCAATCTAAACCAAAGAATACATATTCTATTCATACGAATCTATCCTAAAAATTTTGTCGGCATTAAATAACCCATTGTGGTTGATATGCCGTAAAACAAAATAAACCAAACCAACTACAATACAATATCTATCATTTACGATTTTATAAATAGCTAGAGAGCACGATTTGTGAAGAGATATTGACTCCAAAGGACAAATCAGAGACCCGTGTTCAGTTTCCAGTCAGGTTCGTTATATTTACTTACGTGTAAATTACAACTGAGAAAGTTAAAAATCTAACTCTTTCGACTAATGGATTGACTGACTGAGTCCTATCGCCTTGGCTGTCAGCCAGTCTACATCAAATTACTGCTAGAAAATCTTTTGCCTCTTCAGTCATGAATTGAAAGATCGAAATGGTCCTCCAAGCTGGGGTCTGACGTATACCAATTGAGTGGCTATCTGTTGTGCCCCACCCAGGTATGGGTTTAATAGTAATATCGACTGGATCATCTAGCATTGGTTGACAACCAGTCTACAGCGGAAAATCTTTTCCCTGGTCAGTCATGAATCAAAAGAGACATGATCGTTATAGATTTGGTTGGCAACCAGTCTACGGGAGAAAAGAACGGGGGCCTTCACTGGAGAAATCTTTCTGCCTAGTCAGTCATAATTCGTAAGAGATGATCGCCCAAGCGTCTTTCATTATTCGACTGATAAAGAAAGAAGATTTGGATAAGCATATGATATAAACCTAACATCTTCTGAGGCATGGCACGTGGAACTAGATGTAGCAGCAATATTCTACAGCAGTGGTTAACCAAAAAACTTGAGAGTTGAATTTAAGGGAAATACCTGAGACATCCGAAGGAGGCATGGCATATGGAATTAGGGCAATCTGCAACGGTGGACGAAATAAAGGGTCCAATTCGAAATTCCAATCACCCGAAGAAGGCCGGAGCATTCAATGGGCCTTAAGGGCCAGTGGATAAAGGCGTTGGTTAGATACAGTGACTAGGCACAGAGAGTTGTGAGATCAATAGCAAGTAACTGTAGTGGTTTAACCAAAAGACTTG
>OZ038519.1:7392574-7485074 GCA_964036315.1 Acanthosepion esculentum | reverse complement strand
TCGTGTTGTTCTTCCTTGGTCCCAACCATAACAGTGTCAACGAGTATATTGGACTATAACAATAGTTGATGCGTACAAAGGGGGTGATGGACATATAACACTTACAAAGCGTTTAAATGTTCCTGGGTCGGCAATTCATAGCATTATCAAGACATACAACGAGACTCATTGTGTTGCGAGTAAATTTACGACTGGCAAAAACGGTTAATTTCTAAGAGATTAGAAATGAAAATTGTTAGAGATGTCTTGAAGAATCCTTACTTCATAAAAAAGGACATTATCAATGATGTAAAGATATCAGGGTTAAAATTATCGATGAAGACAATAACTAAATGTTTTCATCGAGCAGCACTTCGAGCTTATCAAACAAACCGTATTAAAGCTGTGTGTGAGGCTAAAGGAGGACCAACTCCATATTAAATAAATTTTCCTTGAATTTAACAAGTGTTCCAATTATTTTGTCCAACCCATGTATATATATATATATATATATATATATATATATATATATATATATATATATATATATATATGTGTGTGTATATATATATATATATATAAATATATATATATATATATATATATATATATATATATATATATACACATATATATAAAAATTAAATTCAGGGGCTTTAGCTTCCATTTCTGAAACATGGTTATCACTGTGTAGCGGTAAAACTATATTTTAAATCTATTAATTTATAATATTAATGCTCTGTAAATTTAAATTTACATTGAGCACTATTCTATAAGAACACCGGATTTTATATCTTACTGTTCTTTCCTTTATATATATATATATATATATATATATATATATATATATATATATATATATATATATATATATATATATATATATTGTTATTTGAGATGAGGGCTGGATGGAAACATGCCGCTCGAAAATCCTTTGACCAGTCTGATAGTTTTATGGGGGCCTCTGGTAGGTGTGGGCGCGTGTGTGTTATTTAGTTCTTAGGTAGGGAGTGAGTAGGGTATGTGTGAGTGTGTATGCTGCCGTGGGTGTGTGTTATCATTTGACTCATTAAAGAGTGAGTATGAAGTGATGTGTGTATGTGTATAAATCCATGTGGGTGTGGTTGAGTAGGTTGTGATTTGCAGGGTTATATATTAAAACTATCTACATTGTTAAGTTTATGGCTTGGACCGGCTGGACAATGTATTTTCGAGCGTCGTCTCCACTTAGTTTCATGGAATCCTAAAATCTTTCTAATGTTATCTTCTCTAAACTTTTCCATTCTCTCAATTCTAGCGAATTTAGCATGGGTTTTGAAATCGGTTTTTCTAAGCGTGTGTATGTATATATATATATATATATATATATATATATATATATATATATATATATATATATATATATAGGTGTGTGTGTGTGTATGTGTGTGTATGTATGTGTTTTAGGAGTCTTGGTGGGAGTATAAGATTTTATCGCCTATGGGGTGTGTATGTCGCCAAGAAATGTATACACTCTTCCGGTATATCTTCGGACGTTTGAAAATACGCATATTTTTCTCACTGAAACCGTTCTTTAAATCTTCTCTCTGTTAAATTTTAATGCCCCCTCCACCTTTGGACCTCCCTGCCTCTCTCGTTTGTTACCCCTCTATATAGATCCCATGTCCTCCCAAACTCTCACACATATACTCTTACTAATTTTTTCCCGGAGTTGTTTTTTCTGTTTTCTTTTTGAATCTGTAGGTCTGATGAATTGGGTCGTTTTTGCGATTCCAATGGAATAAATTATGACCATGGAATATTAGTGTTTAAGCCTTTTTATTATATTCTTACTATGTCCTGGACATTGAGTTCTACCTGGATTCTATCCTCTTGGAATTACTTTTTATACACATATGTATGTCTATATATAATTGGATATGTATGTGTATATTTACCACTAATATTGTCTATATATATATATATATATATATATATAGTTTACGAATAACTAGTTAATCCGTATGAGTAAACCCAAGTAGGATAAAATCCAGAGAGCTCAATGTAAATCAGAGCTAATAATTTAAATAAAAATAAAAATAGACCACTTTAAGGTTCCATGTAATAAACTATTTCACCACAGCCCTTTTAAAGGACTGCGGATCATCGGACTTTACTTCCAAAGGTTGAAACGAAAAATGAAAAGAAATTTACACATTTTTGACGGGCAGTACTAAGTATATGTAAATTAACGAAGTGAGGAAGTGAGGTGGGGAGAGAGACATGATTGAGTTAGATGTAATTTAAAATTTCTATTCTTTCATATTTAATATTATTTGAGGATGTCCAGACATTGACACATTTAATCGGATAACTTAACGGAAGTTATATATTGATATAGAAGGGGGAGAGGAGAAAAGGCATAAAGAGAAAAAGAGAGAAGGAAGTCATGAGAGAAAGTCTCACTACATAGAGTCTCCACACCAATATGTATGTTCGAATGCATGGATGTGTATCTGCGCCTAGCCTCGCATTGTTTGTATGAGCTAAAAGGCGTACACCTGTATGTATGTTTGTCTATATGTGTGAAAGTGTCATCCGAAATAAATACAGAATGCACAACATATATATATATATATATATATATATATATATATATATTGTGTGTGTATTTAGGCAGCATTTTTTCATTCATACATGTTTCATTAAATAATATAGATACGATAAACACGTGCATATAAAAGTGAATCCGATGAGTATTGAGTATGGAAAGCCGTTGGTATGAACCATACTCAATACTCATCGGATTCACTTTCGCGTGGTCATGTGTGACGTCATGAACTCTGGTGCGATTTTCGCTTCCAGCGTTTTATATGCACGTGTTTATCGTTGCTTGGAAATCATCCATGTAAACAAATAAGACTATCATCAATTTCTTGTTCGTGTATTGCATAAATATATTTTGTAATTGTCATCTTTGATAATGGCTTATGTAAGCCGAAAGCTTAGATTGGATTAAAAAAAAATATGTATCAATATTGTGCTTTTCTTTCATTCTTTAATGATAATGTTATTAAGCTTATCAGACTATATGAAAAGAACTTACATAAAATATATAGACAACACTTATCTATATTATTTAATGAAACATGTATGAATATATATATATATATATATATATATATATATATATATATATATATATACATATATACTTCTTAGATCTGTCTAACCACATTGAACACTGTTTTGTTTAGACATGAAATTATTTATATATTTATTCGCTTATCTAAAGCACGTATATAAGGTTGCTAATATGTAGTTTATCAACGTTAATACACTCACATATACATACATACATATATATATATATATATATATATATATATATATATATATATATATATATATATTATAATCCCACACCACTGTACGTAACGTTTATTTAAAAGAGGGTTCAAAACAGTGTAGATTTAAATATTATTTATTTTAGGATATTAAAGCAAAAACGTTAAAATAAACAAATTTTGAAACTTAATAGTAGTTGTGTAGCGATTTGTAACATTTGTTTTTGTTTCAGTATAAAAAATAAATCATATATATGTATATATTTTCAATATATATTTATAATAATAATAATAACAATAATAAAAATAATAATAATAATGAACTCTCCCGTCGGTTTCGACGTATGAGGATCTGACAGCTTAGTTGATTCAGTTATGATATTTTGTGCGATAATCTTAAGTGGCATTTATGACCCGCTAGTGATTTACAAAGGAGGCCACATATGGAGCAAGTGTGAGGACTGTGAGATGATATCTCTGTTAGATTGGCTGACCTTTTAGATATTACTCTCGCTTCTTGAAGAAGATTCAGACAAGCTGATTTTGAAAACGGCTGAGTCCACTAAAACAGGTTAATCTTCATTCTACCCGCTCCATGGCTAAGCACTAAAGGGTGTTATGTGGTATATTGACAGCTGACAAGTTGCTCTTCAGCTTGTCTTTATATCTTAGCCAAGGGCGTCCTACATTCCTGTAGCACTGATCTAACTGGCTGTACATAAGGATCTTGGGTATCCTGTCATCAGACATTCTCAAGACATGACCAGTCCACCGTAACTGAGACTGTATGAGAAAAGTCTCGATTCCTACAATATTACACCTGTTAAACAGGTCTACGTTAGATGTCCTATCTTGAAGGTTAACTTCACAGATTGCACGCAGACAGATTTTATGGAAAACATCCAGCTGGCGTATATGGTACCTGTATGGATTCCACGACTCTGAGCCGTACAAAAGGATGGCATGTACAACAGCTCTGTAAACCCGAATTTTTCAATCCAATACCCCGCTCATTCCACAAGCGATGGCGAAGTTTGCCGAAAGCACTTGTAGCCTTAGCAATCCAATGCATGATTTCATCATATAAAAGTTCCACTGTAATTGACTTTGCTACCAAGATAGGTGAAAGACTTTACATAGTTTTCTTTGTCTTCTACTTTCAATGATCTCTCTGGACATTTGTAGACTGGTAGTTTTTGTTTTTCACTGCATAATTACTTCGGCTTTACATGCAGCAGGGAAATGATTAATTATATATATATATATATATATATATATATATATATATATATATATATATATATATATATTGTGTTGGTCATTCGAATGTCTTTCTTTAAAGAAAGACATTGGAATGACCAACACAAAAACAGAGAATGTCTCATATCGAGAATATTTAACATTGAAAAACATAAAGGAAAAAAATTAATTATTTTTAATAATTATTTTTAATAATATGTGGAAATCTCCACCCTTTACCTGAAGACGGTCGTGAGACCAGAAACACGTGTTGTAAAACTATGAAAAATAAAGAATAATATTTTTGAAAAAACCCACATTACAACCAAAAAAGTTTGCGGTATCTCTCTTCTTTTTAATATACACAGTTTTCTCTCGTTGGAACCATTATAACCTCTTCATTTTTTATATATATATATATATATATATATATATATATATATATATATATATATATATATATATATTTATATTTGTGTATTTAGGCACCAATTCTTCTTTCATGCTCATTTCATTAAAAACGACTGATAAGGTGCTTTTATTTACTTTTTTTATATAATTTCTCGTGCGATCTAATAAAGTTTTTCTTTTCAGATGATAAATTATATAAAAACTGTCCGAATGTTCTTTTTATCCGAGCGCTTTCGGCTATACATTTATCCATTTTCAATTCTAACAGTTGAAATATAATCCTTGAAAATGGCTAAATGTATAGTCGAAAGCGCTCGGATAAAAAGGACATTCGAACAGTCAAAATATAATTTATCATCTGAAAAGAAAACTTTATTAGATCGCACGAGAAATTAAAACTAAATAAAAGCACCATGTCAGTCGTTTTTAATGAAATATATATATATATATATATATATATATATATATATATATATATATATATATATATATATATATATATATATGGCAATGAAGATGTGGATAACAGTCCGAATATTGTAAATAATGCAAGCAGAAATTTCAGTAAGACTATAAAATTTTATTAGGACGGAAAAATTTATGATCTGCTCGGTAGTGTTGAAAGATGTCGATGTCGGATTTTGAGTTATTAAATTGTAGAAGAGAAACTTATCCGCATTAAACTGTAGAAGAGCTAGCTTACAGAAGGGAACATCTGACGGGCCATGTCGAATTTTGGAGGTCCATGCTAAAACCTTTTTTACATTACAAGGGTAACCAGATGTCTAACGATGGATCACGAGGGCTGAACAGATACCAGGTTAAAAATGAACTTTCGATTCCTTAGTTTTATCGTACTGCCTTGACCTACCTTGAGGTCATTTTTTTTTTTTAATCGTATCACCCCAAGCAGGGCCGGAGTCCACTATCACGCAAGGGGTTAAAGAAGGGTTGGAGGAAGAGCAGATAGGAGTGGCAAAGGAGGGGATGTGGTGAAAGAGAAAGACAGTGGGTCGATCAAGGCAAGGGAGCCACAGAAGATCCGGAGCGAGAGCAGATAGGAATGAAAAATGAAAGGATGTGGAGAAGGTCGATCAAGGCAAGGGGGCCACAGAAGATCCGGAGCGAGAGCAGATAGGAATGAAAAATGAAAGGATGTGGAGAAGGGAAGTGGATAGATCAAGGCAACTGGAGATGTCGATTGACGCTACACTTAAACCGTTGGAGATTGTATTTGTCATGGAAACAGTAATAGGGGAAAATAGTATTTCATGTAAGCATACCCGGTCAATTAATACCGAATGTTTCAACAAATATTGCCATTATCATTAGAGATCAACTGAACCGATACTACGCTTAGATCCTAGCACAATTACCAGAGAATAAAAGGAATGTAACTTAAGTAGTATTGTCAATGAATACCGATTGTTTCCCTATAAGGAACAACGGATATTGACATTGCCGTTAGAGATGTAGTCAACTGAATCCGAGGTGCTGGGTCATGATCGATAACATTGCTGATTTTTTCTCTGGATTTTCTCAATAATCTATAACAGTCGCACCAGCTCAGGTGTGGCAGTAAAATTGTAGTTTATATTTATATTTTTTATTTAATTTTATTTCATTTGTAGCTGCCTATATTCCTGAGATGAGGTATTGTAATTATTTACACTATTTACATTGTTCGTACTGTTGTCCTTATCTTTGTTGCCATATTCACGACGTTTCGGCCACTGTACGCTCCGGCCTTCTTCAGCCACTGTCTATATTTCTGAGATGAGATATTGTAATTATTTACACTATTTACATTGTCGTACTGTTGTCCTCAACTTTGTTGACATATTCACGACGTTTCGGCCACTGTACGCTCCGGCCTTCTTCAGCCACTGTCTATATTTCTGAGATGAGGTATTGTAATTATTTACACTATTTACATTGTCGTACTGTTGTCCTCATCTTTGTTGCCATATTCACGACGTTTCGGCCACTGTACGCTCCGGCCTTCTTCAGCCACTGTCTATATTTCTGAGATGAGATATTGTAATTATTTACACTATTTACATTATTCGAACTGTTGTCCTCATCTTTGTTGCCATATTCACGACGTTTCGGTCACTGTACGCTCCGGCCTTCTTCAGCCACTGTCTATATTTCTGAGATGAGATATTGTAATTATTTACACTATTTACATTGTCGTACTGTTGTCCTCATCTTTGTTGACATATTCACGACGTTTCGGCCACTGTACGCTCCGGCCTTCTTCAGCCACTGTCTATATTTCTGAGATGAGATATTGTAATTATTTACACTATTTACATTGTCGTACTGTTGTCCTCATCTTTGTTGACATATTCACGACGTTTCGGCCACTGTACGCTCCGGCCTTCTTCAGCCACTCTCTATATTTCTGAGATGAGATATTGTAATTATTTACACTATTTACATTGTCGTACTGTTGTCCTCATCTTTGTTGACATATTCACGACGTTTCGGCCATTTTACGCTCCGGCCTTCTTCAGGATCTGTCTATATTTCTGAGATGAGGTATTGTAATTATTTACACTATTTACATTATTCGAACTGTTGTCCTCATCTTTGTTGCCATATTCACCAATTGTACCGCTATCAAGGACACATGGCACAATAGATAAAATCGTTGGTCAAATTCAGTGGCTTGACCGAAAGAATTGGGAGTTCAATATCTGGCTACAGCTGCGGTGAACAAAAACTTGAAGAGTTGAGTTAAATGGAGATAACTGAAACCGAGACACCAGGAAGAGGCATGGTACGTGAAACTAGAACTTCTTTGGATCTTATCAAGGAGCTTAAGTTATATATCAGGAGTACCAGACCATATGAGGCAGAAACATTCTAAGCATGGACGAATCGTAGACTAATTGGAACTAATCAAATATTTACCATTTACCAATTTATAAAGATATAAATGTGAAAACTAATTTTTATTCATAAATTTATAAACATTTATTTAATATGAAAATATGTGAACCAACTATAAGGAAATCTTTATTATTTACCATTTTATACAGTTTGAATTGATAAGCAAGTAGCCGATGTTTTGGAAACCATTCCAATAAATAATATAAAGGAATTGTGTAAATAAACAATATAATAAATAAATACTGTTTAACATTTTTGCTGCCATTTCTCAAGAACAAAGATAATGTATAAATTCATTTTTTGTGGTACTGATAAGATACTCAAGTTAGTGCAAGGACTGTATGATTTAGTTTCTGATGGAT
Source organism: Acanthosepion esculentum (assembly GCA_964036315.1). Classification (NCBI taxonomy): domain Eukaryota; kingdom Metazoa; phylum Mollusca; class Cephalopoda; order Sepiida; family Sepiidae; genus Acanthosepion; species Acanthosepion esculentum. The sequence goes on along the minus strand of OZ038519.1, from coordinate 7,476,859 downwards.
GGGAATTGGTTTAAGTTACATTCTTATTTTAGAAAATTCTATTTATTTCTGGTGATAATCTCTATTACATTTTTTTACTTCACCATTTATAAAATTATAAATTAAAATTTCCAAAAATCATTTTCTTTTACATTATTAATAGCAAACTGCAAATATTGTATTTTCTTTTATAAATAAATAGTGTTTAATATTTTTATAAATTCTCAAGAACCAAAACAAATGTAAAATTCACTTTTATTTTCTGCGTAGGTTTTATTCCACTTTAAATCATCGTTTTTTAAAATAATAAACATAAAAAGATTGAAATAAACAATTTAATAAATAAATATTGTTTATCAGTTTTGCTGTCCGCTCTCAACAACAAAGATTATTTATAAATTCACTTTCATGTGTTTGGGTTTTATTCCAATTCTAATCATCGCTTTTTAAAACAATAAACACTGTCGAATATTGAAGGTACTTAAAAAAAACTGTGTCATAGGAAAAGATGAGCTTTTTTTGCTGGCACGTGTATCCATGTTTGCCTAAGTTTGAATCTTTCTTGTGGTGTATTCTTGATTTCTTGTCCGTGATGCGTAGTGAAGGCAATAAAATGCCGGTTTGTGTATTTTGAAGAAGAGGAAAAGAAATAAGACGAAAGAAATGTTAGTCAAAATGACTCAATACATCAATTCGTGCTTCTTTATATTACAGATATGGAAGACATTTTTTGGTGGTCGGTATATTATTATGATGATGGGTTTGTTTGCTATTTGCACTGGAATCATTTACAAGGATTGTTATTCAAGATTTAAGAATATGTTTGGTACCAGTTGGAATTCAAGTGCCATTCCGTAAGCTTAAGTATTTTGTTTTTGTCTTTTTCTCCTTGATGTGGTATTTTTTAAACATTTTCCCCTTTTTTTTCCGAATTGCAGCGCCCATAAGTGCAGCAGGAACTTTTTATTTTTTTTTTTCTTTTGAAAATACTGAACAATTGTATTTTTATTTCTATTTTAATTTTTCTTTCGACTTCCTTTATAAAAAGTAAATTTAAGAAAGTTTCCAAAAATTATTTTTTTTTACATTATTAACAGTAGATCAAACAGCAAATATTTTTGTTTATAAATAAATAGTGTTTAATATTCTTGTAAATTCTCAAGAACAAAAAAATGTATAAATTATCTTTCTTCATAAGTTTTATTCCAGTTCTAATAATCACATTTTAAAGCAATAAATATTGCCGAGGGGTGAAAGTCAGTCAGTTATGTGCCGCGCCTGATACACGCTTAGGCGATCATGTATCTTTCGATACATGACTGACGTGTCAGATTTTTTCCGGTAGTAGGTTGCTATTTAAAAAAAAAAAATTTTTAAGCTAATCACCTCAAGCAAGGCTGGAGGCCACTAGCACGCAAGGGGTTACAGAAGGTTTGGAGGAAGAGCAGATAGGAGTGGTAAAGGAGAGGATGCGTTGAAAGATAGTGGATCGATCAAGGTAAGGGGGTTACAGAAGATTTGGAGCGAGAGCAGATGGGAATGAAAGGTGAAAGGATGTGGAGAAGGGAAGTGGATAGATCAAGGCAACTGGAGATGTCGATTGACGTTACACTTAAATAGTTGGAGATTGTATTTGTCAGGGAAACAGGAATAAGGAAGGGAGTTCCACAGGCGAGATGTGCGAGACATGAAGCTATTGGAGTAGAAGAGACGTCTACATCTAACAGTTTCAACGGTGAAGGAGTGGGAACGGGATGCCAGCCTCGTAGGACGTTTAAATTCATGAGGCCTAGGAACCAGCGAAAGCAGCTCATCGGAGCAATTACCGTGAAAGTATTTGTAAAAATGACAGAGCGAGGCAACGTCGCGTCTGTGAGAGAGCGACTGCAGACGAGATGACAGATCAGGGCCAATTACATTGCATATTCGTCTCTGGATCTTATCAAGAACCCTGAGGCAAACAGCAGGGGCTCCAGACCATATATGGCAGCAATACTCCATGCAAGGGCGAATGGTCGATTTATAGATTTGGAGGATCGATTCCGGGGAGAAAAATTTCCTGGCTCGGCACAGGGAGCCAACTTTCCTTGCGGTGGATGATGCAATCTTTCTACAGTAGACCAGTTGCCATCCAAGGCTATAGGACCCAGTCTGTTCTGCTATTTACCAATAGCTGGGAGAAAAGAAGAAGATTCATACCTTTGGTTTGGTTTGGTTTATTGCTTTACAGCATTTCAAACTTAATGGGTTATTTAATGCCGACAACATTTTTTATTCCTGGTAATATTTTGTTTTGTCAAAAATCTGTTTCTGGTAATATATCTCCTTCAAAATTGTATTGCTGGCAATAATTTTTTCAAAAAAATATTGCTGGTAATAGTTAACTATTTGCTCATAGCTGGGACCCTAACAGGTGCTACCACCCTGGGTCAGGGTGGACATGGGAACAACAGTAATTAAGAGGTTGTTCCACGCTCCTCAAAACCTCTTAACCAGAGGCCTTGCTGCTGGATATAGTTTATCGTCTTACCCAGGACGCGGATGTAGTTTAACCTCTTACCCAGGACGCAGATATAGTTTAACGTCTTACTCAGGACGCGGATGTAGTTTAACATCTTACCCAGGACGCGGAGGTAGTTTAACGTCTTACCCTGGACGGATTCATATCTTATCCAAGTTTTAATGGATCCGACTAGAAATTGAACTCGGCTCTCCGATTCCTCAATCCAGCCGCTATCCATTACTCCACCGTGCGCCCCGAAAAGAATTTAAAACCAATAAAGTAATTTGGCTATAAGATGAATTGACCCCAATATGTCAGCCACTTATGTGCCATGCGTGATACACGCGTAGGCGATCATGTATCTTTCGATACATGACTGACGTGTCAGATTTTTTCCGGTAGTAGGTTGCCATTTCTTTCTGCTGTAGACCAGTTGCCATCCAATGCTATAGAACCCAGTCTGTCCTGCTATTTACTAATAACTGGGGGAAAAAAGAAGATTGAAACCTTTCCCAAAGGTATTAGCACGTAATTGAATTTAATGGATTCGACTGGAATATCAAACTCGGCTCTCCGATTCCTCAATCCGAGACGCTATCCATTACGCCAGCGGTGTCAATAGAAGAACATCTTTTGCCACAAGTTCTTATTGCGGGCAGCTTCATCCGTTTTTACCAACAGTCTACTCTTGGCGGCGCCACACAGTCGGGGATTTATCAAGAAACCCACCATATTGTGTTTCTATAAATAAATTCTACACAACACAAACACATGTGCAGACAACGCGTACACAAATGTACAGGGAAATGGGGTCATATTTAGGCTAAATTTTTGTGGTCACTGACCATCCGATTCGTCTATTGTCTGTGAAATTCCATACGTCAGGGATTACAATATTTTTGATCATATATTTAACTGAAATGTTTGTAGGGGGTAGTAGACATTTGTGTGTCTGTGTGTGTGTACGCTGTAATAAAGAAACTAAAAGAACACCCCCAAGGGAGAAACGTGCACATATGGAAAATGCACATATGACAGAGAAACAGAACAGACAATTTCTGCTTTGCCAAAAGGCGGGAAACGTCAGTCGCCAGAATGTCTTAGTGGTCCTATAACTCCATAAATCTCCTTACTCTCTATCCACCCTCATCATTTCTCGAATTGTTTGTTGTGTTAGCCTAAACCTTTTTTTTTTCGGTTGGATTTTTTATTCTTTCTTTCCATTTGGGTTGATGTGTTGCCCGCTTTCTTTCAAGTTAAGCTTCCTTCATCAGACCAATAGTCTTTTGCCTGTTTCCTTCTTTCTTTCTTTCTTTCTTTCTTTCTTTCTTTCTTTCAGTCTTTCTTTATTTATTGTTGTCTTATTCATTTTCAGCTCTTTAATTGGATAATCTTTCTTTCTTTCCAATAATGTCGACTTGCTGCCGACTTTCATTCAAGCCTCCCTAATTTAAACCTTATTGTTTGATTCTTTCTTTTTCTTTATTTCATTCGACCAGTTGCCTTTATCCAGCTTATCTTCTTTCATCTGGACATTTTTATTTCTTTTGTTATCTCTTTTTTCTTTATTTCTTTTTTCATTTTCTTTCTTCCATTTTGTTTTTTCTTTCTTTCTTCCATTTTTTTCTTTCTTTAATTTTCTTTCTTTTTCTTTTTTCATTTTTTTCTTTCATTGTTTCTTTCCTTCTTTCTTTCTTCTTTCCTTTCTTTGTTTCTTTTTGTTTCTTCTTTCTTTCTTTCTTTCTTTCTTTCAGTCTTTCTTTCTTTCTTTCTATTAGGTTCAACCAGTTGCCTTTATTCAAGCTATCTTCCTTCAATTGAACATTTATCTTTCTTTCTTACTTTCTTTCTTTCTTTCATTATTTTTGTTTTTTCTTTCTTTCTTTCTTTTTCATTTTCTTTCTTCCATTTTGTTTTTTCTTTCTTTCATTTTCTTTCTTCTTTGTTTGTTTGTTTGTTTCTTTCTTTCATTCTATCTTTCTTTCTTTCAGTCTTTCTTTCTTTCTTTTTCATTTTCTTTCTTTCATCTTGTTTTTTCTTTCTTTCATTTTCTTTCTTTTTTCTTTTTTCATTTGCTTTTTTCATTGTTTCTTTCTTTCTTTCTTTCTTCTTTCCTTTCTCTCTTTCTTTCTTTTTGTTTTTTTCTTTCTTTATTTCTTTCTTTTTCATTTTCTTTCTTCCATCTTGTTCTTTCTTTCTTTCTTTCTTTCTTTCTTTCTTTCTTTCTTTCTTTCTTTCTTTCTACTAGGTTCAACCAGTTGCCTTTATTCAAGCAATTTTCATTCAATTGAACATTTAAAATTCTTTCTTTCTTAGTTTCTTTTTGTTTTTTGTTTTTTCTTTATTTCTTTTTCATTTTCTTTCTTTCATTTTGTTTTTCTTTCATTTTCTTTCTTTCTTTCTTTCTTTCTTTCTTTTCCAGTCTTTCTTTCTTTTTCATTTTCTTTCTTCCATTTTGTTTATTCTTTCTTTCATTTTCTTTCTTTTTTCTTTTTACATTTTCTTTTTTCATTGTTTCTTTCCTTCTTTCTTTCTTCTTTCCTTTCTTTCTTTCTTTCTTTCTTTCTTTCTTTTTGTTTGTTCTTTCTTTCTTTATTTCTTTTTCATTTTCTTTCTTCCATCTTGTTTTTTCTTTCTTTCTTTCATTTTCTTTCTTTCTTTCTTTCTTTCTTTCTTTCTTTCTTTCTACTAGGTTCAACCAGTTGCCTTTATTCAAGCTATCTTCCTTCAATTGAACATTTAAAATTCTTTCTTTCTTTCTTTCTTTCTTTCTTTCTTTCTTTCTTTTTGTTTTTTCTTTATTTATTTATATCTTTTTCATTTTCTTTCTTCCATTTTGTTTTTTCTTTCTTTCATTCTTTTTCTTTTTCATTTTCTTTCTTTCTTTCTTTCTTTCTTTCTTTCTTTCTTTGTATTTGGGTCGATTTATTGTCTAATATGTCTTTTTGAAGTAATAAATCTTTCAATGGCGTTTGGTTTAATAATGTCAACAAGTTCTGTCTATTCTAATTTTTATTAAAACAGTTTGACCCTTACAAATGACGTCATCATTTCTTTTTCGAAATTCGTTCCCTCAAAAGAGGGACGAATGAACCGAGACAATCCTTGAAAACGGCTAAAAATACACAAATTAACAAACCACGGACGTACAAATAAACACAAGAAAAATAATAATAAAAACCAACAATAAAATAATAAAAAACTTTAACAACACAAATAGCCGAAAACTGCATTCGGATCCACAATTATCTCCACTCAATAGCCCCGAAAATAATTCTGTACAGTTACCGCCCGCCAAAATAACAGTTACCATAGACTACCCATAATGCAATAAAATAGACTACCCACAATGCATCACTGCCCTTTATATGTAAATAGTCAAACAAAAACACAATTGTGTTTAGCATGAAACAGACTGTCGCCTCTGGATGTTGATATCAATGTCTATATAAATTGGGGATGGTATGAATCCATCTCCTCTCTCGACACATAATTGTAAATAGCAGGGCAGACTAAGTCCTATAGCTTTGGGTGGCCAACGGTCTAGGAGAAGAACAACTGCGAATTTAAAATGGGCCGAAGGCCGTTTGGAAACCTTGTGACATATTGTGCATCAGATCCAAAAATGAGTTGTTGGTTCTGTATAAGACTTCACCACAATAACCAAACGACGGGAGAGACCAATATATATATATATATATATATATATATATATATATATATATATATATATATATATATATATATTGGTCTATCTGGAAAAAAGGCAACTGGTTGAACCTAGTAAAAAGAAAGAAAGAAAGAAAGAAAGAAAGAAAGAAAATGAAAGAAAGAAAGAAAAAAGAAGATGGAAGAAAGAAAATGAAAAAGAAATAAATTAAGAAAGAAAAACAAAAAGAAAGAAAGAAAGAAAGAAAGGAGAGAAGAAAGAAAGAAATAAAAGAAACAATGAAAAAAGAAAATGAAAGTAAGAAAAAACAAAATGGAAGAAAGAAAGTGAAAAAGAAAGGAAGACTGGAAAAGAAAGAAAGAAAATGAAAGAAAAAACAAAATGGAAGAAAGAAAATGAAAAAGAAAGAAAGAAAAAACAAAAAGAAAGAAAGAATTTTAAATGTTCAATAGATATATATATATATATATATATATATATATATATATATATATATGTGTGTGTGTGTGGGGGTGTGTGTGTGTATGTGTGTGTATCAAAGTAGAGTCTTGGTACATGTAGAATAAAATTCTAATAGAATAAAATGTCTGTCTGTCTGTCTGTCTCTCTCTCTCGATATATATATATATATATATCGAGGAAAACTGTAATAGTTGCCGACGCGTTTCGCCCAATGTGGACTTTCTCAAGGCAAAAAACCAAATGAATTTTTTTAAACAAAGTAACTAATAATGAGAAAAACAAAATGTCCTTAGCAACTGGAAGAATTTAGAGAACGCTATTTTCATACTGTTAAGTGAAAATTACGTCAATTATTGTCACGTGTGGAGATATTGTTATTATTGCTGTGTTGACGGATTCAACTATTTTCTTTTGATTTCACGATATTGTTTGGTGCGTTTATTTGGGAGAATAGTAATTCTGTTAAGAAAGGTGAAATAGGGAAAAAGTCTGGGTGTAGATTAATATTTGGGTAATACTCAATGGCGGCACTCTCGAGGATTTTGGATATGAGTGAGTTATTTTTTGGCTTGCGAAAGTCCACATAGGAGGAAACGCGTCGGCAACTGTTACAGTTTTCCTATTGTCATTTTATTTGTCTTTTCCTACAGGTTAACTCTAAGAAATTTTGAAAAATATTATATATATATATATATATATATATATATATATATATATATATATATATATATATGTATATATATATATATATATATATATATATATATATATATATATATATATATATATGTATGCAGGTGTGCAGTGAAATAGAAAAGAACACGTTAGGTAGATAATCTGGTGTTCCTCAGTATTTAGCTTTATTTTCAAAAGGACAGTGCTCCATACAGAAGTAGATCTTATATTATAATAATATTTTTAGTTTTTAAAAATATGATTCCTCCGCTACATAAGAGTTCTTATGTTTCAAAAGCGAGAGCCGAGACCCCTAACATAATTTTTTAAGTTATGTAGAGTTTTCCCAAATTCTCGCTTGACAAGGAAGCGGGTCCAGACACCTTAACTCTACATAACTTAAAAAATTATGTTAGGGGTCTGGGCTCTCGCTTTTGAAACATGAGAACTCTTATGTAGCGGAGGAATCATATTTTTAAAAACTAAAAATATTATTATAATATTATATATATATATATATATATATATATATATATATATATATATATATATTTAGGCAGCATATTTTCGACGCGAAGCAAATGCACCTCATCAGGTTCGCCTGATAACACGCATTTGATATGCATCGATACACGACTGCAATTGTATAGCGATTTTGACATTTTCGATTTAATATCCTAATATATATATATATATATATATATATATATATATATATATATATATATATATATAAAAATGATAATAAGAAAACAGTAATTGCTGACGCGTTTCGTCCAATGCAGACTTTTTCAAAGCAAGAAACGAAATGAATTTAATTAAACAAAGAAAATTAATAAAAACAAAAAACAGAGTGTTTTTAGCAACTGGAATGTAGGAAACGCTATTTTCATATTGTTAACTGAAAATGACGTCAGTTAATGTCACGCGTGGAGAATATTATCTTTAAACTGTGTTGATGGCTTCAACAATTTTCTTTTGATTTTAATATGTTTTTGTGTACATTTGTTTGTGAGAGCAGTAATTTTGTTAGAAAAGGTGAAATAGGGAAAAAGCCTGGGCGTAGATTAATATTTGGGTATTGTTCTATGGCGGCACTCTCTAGAATTTTTCTTCTGAGTGAGTTATTTTCTTTTTTTATAAGTATAGAAGTTTTAAAATCAAAATTATGGTTGAATTTATTCCTAAGGCATTATTTAAGTTGTTTATTCTAAGGTCTCTTTTGTGTTCATTGATACGTTTTTTTATGTTTCTGCTTGTTTCTCCAATATATTGGGAGGAACAGTTTTGGCAATTTATTGTATAAATGCCTGCTTCAGAAATGTTATTGCTATTGTTATTTGGAGATCTTATATATATAATTGTTTTTGAGGTGTTTGTGACTATTTTAAGATTGTTTAGATGGGATAGGTTATTCTGGATATTAGACGTAACAGAGTTGGTCGGTAGTATTATGTATCTGTTTTCATGTAATTTACTATTGCGGATTATGTTATTAGTTTTGTTTCGATTGTATATTTTGTATGCCTTTCTTCTTGCCTTATGGATGAAATGATATGGGTATTGTAGGTTTTTGAATGTATTTTCTATGTATGTTTCTTCTTTAAGTAAATATTGGGGACTACAGATTCTTAATGCTCTTAGATAGAAACCTATAATGATTCCAGATTTAATTTTTGAAGAGTGATCTGAGTAGAAACTGATCAGATCATTTTTGTTTGTAGCTTTTCTGTAAACGTCAAAATTAAGTTCGTGATTATTTCTATGTAACAAAACGTCCAGGAAAGGAAGAGCGTAATTGGTTTCAGTTTCGAAAGTGAAGTTTATAGTAGGTTCACCGTTGTTAAGTTTGGAGAGAAGATCGGTTAAATTGGTGTTTTGGGGAAATATTAATAATGAGTCGTCCATGTATCTGAAATATGAAGAGTTTGTAGGGAGAATATTTTTGAATGAGTCACTTTCCAGAAATTCTAAAAATAAACAAGCAAGAACGCCGCTGAGAGGAGATCCCATTGGTAAACCAAATTTCTGTCTGTAATTTTGGTTATTAAAAGTAAAGAAACATTGCTCGGTAATAAGTTGGCATATTTTTATGATTTTGTATGTAGATAGGGGTAATTTAATTTTTGCATTTGTTAGGTGTTTTTCTAGTAGATTTAAGCATTTTTCTATGCGGACGTTTGTATAGAGAGATTTTATATCCAAACTAGCCATATATTTGTTTTTAATGTCTATGTTTTTTAATTTATTTAGGAGGTCGCCTGAATTTTTTATGTGTGCTGGACTAATGTTGCCGAGGAGTGGAGTTAAAATGTTGCATACTTTACGGGCTATTTTATGTGGAGCGCTACCTATCCCTGATATGATAGGTCTCATTGGTATGTTCGGTTTATGTGTTTTTGGTAATCCATATAATATTGGTGTCTTTGGTGGTATTCAATAAGCTTTAGCCAGGAGACGTCTTCATTTTTTAGTAGTTTCTTGATGTTGCATGTGAATTTTTGTGTTTCTTTTACAGTTTTGTTTTCATTTACTTTTTCGTAGATGTTATCGTCGTTAATGAGCTCTCTCATCTTTTGTTGGTAAATGTGTTTATCCATTATTATAGCGTTTCCTACATTCCAGTTGCTAAGAACACTCTGTTTTTTGTTTTTATTATTTTTTTGTTTAATTAAAAGCATTTCGTTTCTTGCTTTGAAAAAGTCCGCATTGGACGAAACGCGTCAGCAGTTACTGTTTTCTTATTGTCATTTATTTATAAATATTGTCTTCTCTAAAAGTTAACTTTGAGAAATTTTCACACACATATATATATATATATATATATATATATATATATATATATATATATAGAGAGAGAGAGAGAGAGAGAGAGAGAGAGATCACCCGTCGTTTTTCGATATATGAGGGCCCAGTACCTAATGGTCTCCTTTTTCTGTTAATCGGTACAGTTCTTTGTCACTCTGTGGCGGCAGTCCACAAATTTCGAGGAAGAATGATCTTCACCAAGAAACACAGGCTTCACTCGCTCAAAGCTGTTAAAAAAAAAACACAAAAAAAAAACACACGAACAAAGCATAAATGATAAAACGTTTTTTGTTCAAAATATTACAAGAATCCAAAATGGCGACATACGACCATTTGCTTTTCAGCACCGCCTCGTATATAAATGTGTTTATATCTTCCCAACTTACTATAAAGAACGTAATCATGCAAGACAAACATAATATGAACGATGCTAATTTCAGCCAATTTCAACTGTAAATATTCGACAAAATTTCCAAATATAGCAGTCACCCTTCAAAAGAAACTAATGGTCGATCTCTTTCTCCCTTTAGATTTGGCAACATAAAAAGCCGTCGAATCGATAAAATCAACAGACCGATCATCGATTAGCGATCGAAGTAAACAAAATATTGTTTGCCAAGTTTGGAAGCGTTAATGCTAAAATCTTCACAACACCCACACATGATTTAATGCACGACACAGAATTAATAATATTTATTAAGAATTGTTTCCTGTTCTTTCGACGTTTTGTCTTTTCCCGCTCTTATCATTACGTAGATCCAATTTGAATTGTTACTGACAAGATGTCGCTTAAGTAAAATTCCATAAGTATGGCCAAAACTAACCTCCAGGAAAGAAACACGTTGCGTCTTCTCATCTTGATGACATGAAGTTGTAGAATTATTTTGGAACCTTTTCTTCTTAATTATTTCAAACACAATCTTAATTTATTCTTATCTATCTATCTATCTATCTATCTATCTATCTATCTATCTATCTATCTATCTATCTGTGCCTACTCATTATCTATCTATCTATCTATCTATCTATCTATCTATCTATCTATCTATCTATCTATCTATGCCTACTCATTATCTATCTATCTATCTATCTATCTATCTATCTATCTATCTATCTATCTGTGTCTACTCATTATCTATCTATCTATCTATCTATCTATCTATCTATCTATCTATCTATCTATCTATCTATCTATCTGTGCCTACTCATTATCTATCTATCTATCTATCTATCTATCTATCTATCTATCTATCTATCTATCTATGCCTACTCATTATCTATCTATCTATCTATCTATCTATCTATCTATCTATCTGTGTCTACTCATTATCTATCTATCTATCTATCTATCTATCTATCTATCTGTGCCTACTCATTATCTATCTATCTATCTATCTATCTATCTATCTATCTATCTATGCCTACTCATTATCTATCTATCTATCTATCTATCTATCTATCTATCTATCTATCTATCTATCTATCTATCTATCTGTGTCTACTCATTATCTATCTATCTATCTATCTATCTATCTATCTATCTATCTGTGTCTACTCATTATCTATCTATCTATCTATCTATCTATCTATCTATCTATCTATCTATCTATCTATCTATCTATCGTAGTCTGTTCTCAAATTATCTATCTGTTGTCTTTTCATTATCTAAGTTTGTTAAAAATATCTATCTATCGTGGTATGTTCATTATCTATCTATCTATCTATCTATCTATCTATCTATCTATCTATCTATCTATCTAAGTGTTATGGGAACTTACCTGTAACCACAATGAACTCTTCCTGATACTACGCCTCTCAAGAGAGACGATAGAACGAAGTGGAACGAGTCGAGACGGATTCGAGTCGAGACAATAGCAGTTCACTCTAAACCAGACTGACAGTCATACTAACACCTTTCAACTTCGTGTATTCTATTTCTGTTTAATGTATCTTTGTTATTCCTACTCTTGAGTTAGTGTTGTTCTTCTTTGTTACTAACCTTGGACCATGACAGGGGTGCGAGGATATTGGACCATAAAAACTCAGTCTGTTGACAAATTATCTATCTATCGTGATATGTTCATTATCTATCTATCTATCTATCTATCTATCTATCTATCTGGAGAGTATCTGCAAACCATACCACGCGTTGACCCAAGCCTTGTGAGTGAAATTCGGTAGACGGAACCCTTGGAGGTCGTCGATAGCTGTGCTAGCACGAAGTCACAAGCCATTGTGGCCAAGGGCTTGAGTTTGCTGGCCTTGTTCCAATTGTTGATCACCCTAGATAACACGCTCTTTCCCCGAAACTGTAACTAATCTCTGCTCAGCATAGTGGCAGTATAAACCACAGGTGGGCTCTGTGGGTGTTGAATAAACAGAAATGCGCCTGAGAAAGCGTCTGCAATAGGGATTGGCTAGCCACCTTAGTAGACGGGTATCCTCGAATACGAGTTGTCATCTATACTGTACTGGTTCCCATATTGTAGTCATTTCTATGCTTGGTCGGCTCAGGAATCTTTTTGTGGCCAAGCATGTGTGCTTTTTTTCCCTGTTTTTCGTACTTTCCAGCGATATTCTCTGTCTATAATTTCTACTTCATCCCACATAAAACATCAGGAAAACCTAAAAAGTACTTTTTTATCACCAGTTAGCAACTATCGACTGAAGAAGTACAATCATAGTATTGAAACATGAAAGCTTTTGCGTAGCGATTTCAACATGTTTGAAATATAATCTCTTATAATAAAAATAATAATAAAATATTGCTTTGCTCTTTATTGAGCACTTTTTTAAAATAAATGCCCCGAACATGGATTTTTACTCCATCTGTTCTTTCTCTCATTTGCATATATATATATATATATATATATATATATATATATATATATATATATATATATATATATATATATATGTATATATGTAGTGAGAGAGAGATGAACATATTTAAATAAATAAATAAGTAAATATATAGATAGATAGATAGATTGAAATTTATATATACATATATAGATAGATAGATAGATAGAAAGATAGATAGATAGAAAGAAAATGAGAGCTTGAAATATATCAACCTAACTCTGAATGTTAGAGAATATGAGAAAAATTACTATTAAGGAGAGAGGACAATAAAAGAACAAGAATTAAGAAGACAGAAGATAACGATTGACATTGCATTTCGATTTTTGAAGATCAAAGACAATAAAGCCACTAAGATGCAAGGGGTTACTGAATGTTAGAGAATATGAGAAAAATTACTATTAAGGAGAGAGGACAATAAAAGAACAAGTATTAAAAAGACAGAAGATAACGATTGACATTGGATTTCAATTTTTGAAGATCAAAGGCAATAAAGCCACTAAGATACAAGGGGGGTTACTGAATGTTAGAGAATATGAGAAAAATTACTATTAAGGAGAGGAGACAATGAAAGAACAAGAATTAAGAAGACAGAAGATAACGATTGACATTGTATTTCAATTTTTGAGGATCAGACTTGAGTGTGAAACAGGAAGTTGAATGAGAGATCCACAAGTGAGTAGTGCAAGAGAAGAAACTGTTAGCATATAACTTACGGTTACATTGCGCCATTTCAACTATAATACGATGAAATCTTATTGTGATAATGGCTGAAACATTTAAAGTGTTATAAGAGGGCGGAAAAAATTCATTTCATCCCAAGAAAAGCAATACAGCCACTAACATGCAAGGGATTACTGATTGTAAAAGAATGAGAAAATTAAAAACTAAGAAGAGAGGACGATAAAAGAACAAGAATTAAGAAAACTGAAGATGACGATTGACATTGCATTTCAATTTTTGAAGATCAATTGACTGGGAAGCAAGAAACCAGAAGAGAGTTCCGCAAGTGAGAAGTGCGAGAAAAGAAATAGCCCAGACACATACACAGACACACAGACACACACGCTATATATATATATATATATATATATATATATATATATATATATATATATATATATATACATATATATATATATATATATATATATATATATATTTGTTTATTTAGGCAGCAATCCTTCTTTCATGCACATTTCATTAAAAACAACTGACAACCTGCTTTTATTTAGTTTTTTATATAATTTCTCGTGCGATCTAATAAAGTTTTTCTTTTTCAGAGAATAAATTATATAAAAACTGTCCGAATGTTCTTTTTTTCCGAGCGCTTTCGGCTATACATTTAGCCATTTTCAAGGATTATATTTCAACTGTTAGAATTAAAAATAGTTTTTTATATGTACGTTTTATAAAATGAAACAAAAATGAATCATTCAGTCGTTTTTAATGAAATGTGCATATATATATATATATATATATATATATATATATATATATATATATATATATATGTATAAAATATTTACATCGTATGTATTGCCATATCCACGACGTTTCTTTAGGTGATATACATTGGAATTTCGAACGAACCCTTTATTTAACCCACCGGTGTAGATTGTTCTAGTTCCACGTGCCATGCCTTTTATGTATATCTCAGTTTCAATTATTCCCTTCAGTAACTCATACAACTGAGGGCAGTGATCGCCCTTTTCTCTCCATATATGATCAGCCAGGCCTGATTTTTCTATCTGACCTCGTTTTACTGCCTTACGATTTTCCGGCAGTCTTTTCCAAAAGGGGGTTAATTTCGCTTTTATATTTCTTGGCACACATGCGCGGGATAGCGTACACACTGCCCTTAATGAAGTTCTTCTCTATGGTTGGTCTTACACGAAAGAGATGGCTGCGTAGTGTTGAACCACCCCTGAAGGTTGTACTGTTTTATGGAACACATATATTTTGTCTCTTTGCCAATATGCGTTTCACATAGAGTAGTCAGACCGAATCTGTTTTTTGAGTGTTGTTACATCTTGTATCCTTCTGTCCCAGTTTATGGAGGTTGCTGTCATACCCTGTTATGGTAATTTACCCATACACGCATGGACTCTCCCAGCTATAAATAGGAGCAGGTACTGCCTTTTACTGAGTGTAGTTTCCAGCAGTCAGCTCTGAGAATCGGACCGAAAATTCTTACTCGTTTGTATATGTTTTGTATAACTGTTTCTGTGAATATATTTGTTTAGCTCAATTCCTCTCCCTGTGTCTTTATTTCTGGCCCCAACAAGGCCACAACTGTTGGAGTTTTTGGGTACCCTGGTGTCCTAGTGAGCCAGCCAAAATGAACTGACTCATTTTATAGTTCACCAATGGGTTAACCAATCAGAAGGCTCAAAATATTCAATCAGACGTGTATAAAGGCGGCCATGTTTTTTCCGGAATATTCACTGCCAGCCTTTGATATCGAAGACTGAAGAATTGCGGAACAGCTGCTGGTAGTATTGTCGATATAGTCAGATTCAGTAGAGTGTCTGACTCGTGAGTGTTAATCTTTAACGTTGTTTCATTAAAAAGATTACGTACTGCGCTGGATTCTCTATTCATAGACTATGGTGAACATGGTCAAAAACAACATGTACCCAGGTCGTTGTTACATTGTAGGGTGTTGCTTTTACTGACCATTTCTCGTTCATATGTTTAAGGGTTGCCAAATGTCTTTCGCGCTATGATTCCTTTTTCTTTACACCAAGATCGGAGTCTAAGCTGAAGAAGTAAATGTTGGCTTGTATTATACGCAGATGTCTTGAGCCCATGCTCTGTTCGAAATATTATATCATCCAAGAATGCTAGCTTGTAGCATCACAAGAAAAAATATGAAAAAAGAGACTCTAACAACAGACACGTATATCCTTACTTTCGCATCCCTTGAAATATAAAACTCGGGTACAACATTGAGCCAATGGAATAATAATTGTATGCTCCACTAAGTTGCTTCAAGTACCAAAAATCTGGGCACCATATGGATAGCTGTAGGAATCTTCAACATGTGGAAAATGTGGTCAAATGGATTCCAGCCATACGGCTGAAGAATACCACAATGAAGTAAGATGTTCTGCCGGAAAAACCATCCAACATACTCCCGATCGTGCGAATTCTCGTAAAGAGAAAGATGATAGTCGATGTGCAACATAAACAAAATGTCTCATTTGTAGAGGCAGGTAAGGCAAACTGTAGAAAGTTATATGAAAGACCCTTTCTATGCAAAAATAACACAATGAAGGACCACAACGAATACCACACAACCTGACAATCAAGAGAGCCATTATTGAGAAGCTCATACACTTAGGACCAAATGACTGGCCTAATTTTCTGAAGATTAAGGTTATATGGAAATAACTGAGATATCCGGAGGGGCATGGCACGTGGAACTAGAACAAGCTACCCTGTGGGCTAAATTAAGGGTTCGGTTAAAAATTCCCACAAATCTCACCTGAAGAAGGCCGGAGCGTAGAATGGGTGACACACCGTGAATATTGCAAAAAGGATAAGGGCAACAGTACGAACAATGTAAATAGCGTCCACTATTGAATGTTTTGAATTCAGAGATGTCCTTCTACAAGACTGGTTGCCAACCAAGGCTATAGGATCCAATTTGTCCTACTATTTAACTCAGAGCCTGAGGGAGTTCTAGAACCACATATTTGTTGCCTAAAATTCACTGAAATTATGAGATGAATGGCATTACATTGCAGACCTGTACACTTTTTGTTTTATTTCTATGCAAATTTTCCTGTTCCTTAATACACTGTCCATAGTTCAGTAGGCCTCTTAAAGTTACTACACTACCAAAAAATTTCTGCGCTTGAGTGATATAAATGTCCGACGTATATAGATAAATTCTCAGGATGCAATTTTCTTGATAAAGATATAAATTTGATATTTATCTTTCAAAGTGAAAATAAAACATTTTCAAAAAAATAGATGTCTGAAAACTAACAGGACTGGTGCTGATTTTCACACACACACACACACACACACACACACACACATATATATATATATATATATATATGATTTATTTATTTATTTCTTATAAAGACGTTACATACGAACAAACAAGTATTCACACAAAGATGCATTTTTGTTTCGATGCGAATGCATCACTACAGGTGAGGAACAAAGATAGTTATAAGTGATTCTATTTAAAAATGCTCCTTATAAAACATCACTTTCTTTTTTCATTTAAAAAGACATAAGGAGAAGCACTATAAAAGGAAAATAAATATATAAAAGGTTTTCATAAAAGGAAAAGAAAATAATAATAATAATATAGGACTGCACAATACACACTGGCAGAAAAATCAAAGCCAACCGCCCAGATATTGTTATCAAAGACGACAAACAAAATAAGTGCCTCCTTATTGATATGGCAGTCCCTGCAGACTGCAATGTATCTTTGAAGATATTCGAAAAGCTGTCAAAATACAAGGACCTTGAAATAGAAATCTCAAAAATGTGGCACATGGGAACATCAACAATCCCTGTTGTAGTTGGAGCCTTAGGATTGGTTGGAAAACATTCCAGTAGGCTAATTGAAGGGATCCCTGGAAGTCCATGCCTCAAAGAGATACAAAAATTGTTCTGACAAGTACAGCCCACACTTTACAGAGGGCTTTATCTATGTAATATTTTTTTATTTTATTTTTTTCTTTCTTTGCCGTGGAAATTGTCATGATGCCATTTCTAAAGTTAGGTCCCTGGGTGGGACCCGGAAAGTAATGTATAAATGTATCAAAGAAAATAAAAATAATAATAATAATAATAATAATAATAATAATAATAATAATAATAAGAAGAAGAAGAAGAAGAAGAAGAAGAAGAAGACAGGTAAAAGGAAAGACAAGAGGATAAGAAGACAATAAAAGGAAAAAAAAGAAAAAGAAGGAAGAGTGAAGACAAAAGAAAAGACAACACGTCATAACTGTAAAGAAAAAGACGAAAAAAGGAAGAGAAGAGAAGAACGAAGAGGAGAAACATGTACATAAATACGTAAAACGGAAAAAGGGGAGAAAGAAAAAAGAAAGAAAAAAGTAAATAAATAAAGAAGGAAGAAAAGAAGACAATATGTGTTATTGACAACAATTCAGCCAATGAAAGAACTTTAACATTAAGATAAAAAATTATCCCAAAATATTTAGACTAAAGCGAAAAAGTTTGCTACATTGAAACACTCTTAAAGTTTGACGTTATTCAAAAAAGCAGACACATTATTTATTTGTATATATATATATATATATATATATATATATATATATATATATATATATATATATATATAAAGAAAAAACAGTAAGATATAAAATCCGGTGTTCTTATAGAAATTTTTATTTTTACACAATAGTGCTCAATGTAAATTTACAGAGCATTAATATTATAAATTAATTGATTTAAAAAAAAACATATTTTAAATCAATTAATTTATAATATATATATATATATATATATATATATATATATATATATATATATATATATATATATATATATATATATATATATATATATATATATATATATATATATAAAACGGCCGTCCAGTGCTTTCTGCATTCTGTTGAGGTTTCAGACTCGATGAATTACTTAATTATAATTATCAAATCGTCCTAATATTTTCTATCATTTATATATCATTGCTTGAACCGGCTTCTATGGCTCAAGGTTGAGCGGCTTGGTGATAGTAGTCCTGGCTCCGGGGGGCACCGTCCTATGGTTCGTTGGAACAGTTGGTATGGTGTTTGCTTGACAACCTAACTGTCATGGTTTCTAATTCTCGGTAGTGGATGCGCACTGCTGATGAGTTCCAAATATAGGACGAAACGGCCGTCCAGTGCATTCTGTTGAGGTTCCAGACTAGATGAATTACTTAATTATATATATATTTATATCTATATCTATATATATCAGTGGACGATTGACGTCAACACCTAGCGGTGACAGTCTATTTCAAGAACGTTTTTTGGACAGAGAAAGAGCAGCTGCTGTTCTCTGCTCTTGGTCGAAATTCTTGATTTCATCAATCACCCTGTCTCGTTTTCCTTTGGATCGAGATTGAAGAAAAATAGGTTAATTTTACTGCCGAGGCCCAGGCCAGCTCGATTGGTTAGGGTCACCTCCATAAGTTCCTTGGTTCACAGGCTGGTTTCAGTTTCTTGGGTGACTTCTACTGCTGACCATTTGGCGCCATTTTTGATATCTCGTTGTAACTCATTGATTGAAACTCTCACCAACATATGAAGGCGTACCTTTCCGACCTTGAACTTATCCATTAGTGAGGAGGTGGGAAGTTGCGGGTTTCCGGAGTTTCACTGTGAATGAAGCAGGGTGGAACTCCAAGACACTACGGCAAGAACTTGTTCACACGCACACACACACACACACACACACACACACACACACACACACATATATATATATATATGTGTGTGTGTGTGTGTGTGTAATTTGGCAGCAACTTTTCTTTTAAACATGTTGTGTTGAATGTTAAAGACAACATCGTCCTGCATATTTTCTTTTGAATTTTCTCATATTTTCTAATGAGACTTTTTATTTGAAATATTTATTTCAATATCATTTTCAAAGTTTAAAATATATATATATATATATATATATATATATATATATATATATATACATATATATATTTAAAGACATTTATGGTATGTTTAACGTTCTTTGTATAGATACAAGTATTTAAGCAAATGCTCTAAATAACATTTACCGGCCTGAATACTTGTATCTATAAAAAGAACGTTAAGTATATCATAAATGTCTTTAAATAAATTGTCGGACTCTGTCCAATTCAAATATATATATATATATATATATATATATATATATATATATATATATATATATATATATATATACGAGGGTCATTCAATAAATAAGGTGAATGTTTCGGTATAAGGACATCTAATACAGATAGAAGCTTACTTTTTTAAAATTATTTTTCGACATTGTCTTCCACCACTGTCACACACTTTTCCCATCTGTGCACAAGCTTCTGTATTCCCTCAGCGTAAAAATCTTTGGACTGATGTCTCAGCCAGTCGCTCACAACACTTTTGACTTCAGCGTCACTTTTAAACTCCGTGCCTCTCGTGAACGCTTTCAAGGGACCAAACAGGTGAAAGTCTGAAGGGGCAAGGTCTGGGCTGTAAGGGGGATGAGGGAGCAGTTCCCAGCCCAGCTCGTTGATGGTCTGCACCGTTTGGGCTGCTGTGTGAGGCCTTGCGTTGTCATGATGCAAGATGACTCCTTCTGATGACCCCATGCGTTTGTCCAACAGATAAGCTCAAAGTCCTTGCAATGTCATCCACTGTCACCCTTCTGTTAGACTGAATGAGGTCATTGACTGATTTGATCACCTCAGGAGACCTCACTTCTGTAGGCCTCCCAGGTCTGTCTTCATCTTCAACACTGCTCCGTCCTTCTTTAAACAATTTAGCCCACTTGTAGACATTTTTATGCTGAAACATGTGGCACCATACACAGTTGACATTCACCTATGAATTTCAACTGGTTTGCACCCTTCAGCAACCAAAACTTGATAACTAACCGCTGTTCAATCCTGGAGCATGCTTCTTGGTCGGCCATCTTTGTTAATCGCCAAAACTCTCAAAGTTTAATTTTAATCTGCAAAAGAAATTAAGTCCATGTGAAAAAGAAGTAAAACAAAAAAAATAAATAAAAAAGAGTAAGCTTCTATCTGTATTAGAAGTCCTTATACCGAAAAATTCACCTTATTTATTGAATGACCCTCGTGTATATATATATATATATATATATATATATATATATATATATATATATATATATATATATATATAAGAATTTATTATTGATGGAAACATTTATATATAATATAGTTTTGGAACACGCTGACAAGTGTTAACAACTTTTAGTTATATAAAAAATATTTAGTAATCAGAAAATATCGCTAATATCTTTGTCGAGATTTATAAAGTCTAAGTTTCGTTCGATTTAGAAAACCAACCGATGAAATTTGAATAAAGCTGATTTGTTTGGAAAAATACTTTGCAGTTCAATAATTTCAGGCGCGTGTTGAAGTCCTCACAGTATTTCGTATTGTTGAAATTATTCCTTCATTTTTTTCGCGTGATTTACAAACTCTACGTATCGTTCAATTTCGCAAACCAATCGATGAAATTTGAATAAGCTGATTTGTTCGGGAAAATATTTTGACAAAAATCCTATTTCGCGGTTTTACTAATATCTTTAATTTTATTTTAATTTTAGAGGGCTTCATGTGGTGCGTAGATTCGTACAATAAATGTTCGTTCATTTTTTGGAAAACTTAAAAGTTTTATTATTTAACATCCAAAAACACTCCCATTATTTTAACAATAATTTAACGATTAAAATAATAAATACTTATTTGATAAAAATGCAATATTTTTCTGCATATATATATATTGATAAATAATCATCCATATATATATATATATATTGATAAATAATCATCCACAGACAGACTTTTTCGCTGTATCACAGCTTATCAGTGTGTTAGACGTCCGGTTGCCTCTAGCTAGGATCGAAATCCGACTGAATTGGCGTCAGTCGGGATTTTACCACTAAGCTGTTGGCAGGCGGCAGGGAGCAAGGTGAATTTAAGCGTATTTAAAGAAATATTTACGCATGCCCAGTTGTACGTTGCATGTTCAAGCATAAAAAATAATTAAAAAAATTATTCTTCGCTATTAAAAAAGAAAAAAAAATTATTAAAAGTATTTAATTTAATAGGACTTCAGATTAAACAATATTTTAATAAAATTTCGTTTTTGCTATTTAACAGCTAATAATATTTTTTAATAATTTCTTAAGCTTGAACATGCAACGTACAACTGGGCATGCGTAACTATTTCTTTCTGGAGTCAAATTCTAAACATTTGGAAGTGATTGGCCTGGTGATTTGTTTATATTTCTCGCAAACTCATTGCGTAGTGGAAACTGGATTCTTGTATATAAAAAGAAATATAATACAATGAACTCTCCCGTCGGTTTCGACGTATGAGGATCTGACAGCTTAAATATTCAGTTATGAAATTTTGTGCGATAATCTTAAGTGGCACTTAAGACCCCCTAGTGATTTACAAAGGAGGCCACATATGGAGCAAGAGTGAGGATTGTGAGATGAGATCACTGTTAGATTGGCTGACCTTTTAGAACCTGCTCTCGCTTCTTGAAGATGATTCAGACAAGCAGAATGAAACCCGGTGAGTCCACTAAAACACGTGGATCGTCATTCGACCCGCTCCAATGCTAAGCGCTCAAGGGATGTTACGTGGTATATTGACTGCTAACAAGTTGCTCTTCAGCTTGTCTTTGTATCTTAGCCATGAGCGTCCTACATTCCTGTAGCCCTGATCTAACTGGCTGTACATTAGGATCTTGGGTATCCTGTCATCAGACATTCTCAAGACATGACCAGTCCAGCGTAACTGAAACTGTATGAGAAAAGTTTCGATTCTTCCAATATTACACCTGTTAATCAGGTCTACTATCTTGAAGGTTAATTCCACAGTTTGCAGGCAGACAGCTTTTATGGAAAATATCCAACTGGCGTATATGGTACCTGTATGGAGTCCACGACTCTGAGCAGTAAAAAAGGATGGCAAGTACAACAGCTCTGTAAACCCTAATTTTCGGATCTAGTCGAATACCCAGCAGAAATATAATTATATACTGATATATATATATATATATATATATATATATATATATATATATATATATATATACAAGTTTAGGATTGGTATATACGGAGTGAATTCCAATAACCAACAATTACTATTCTTTAAAGAGTGCTCAATACAGAGTAGAGCAGATATAATTATTTATTTAAATATTATAACATAAATATGTTATAAAATCACTACAAAAATAGCCATTTTGTTTCAACACTTCTGGTGTCTTATCAAGTGATGATATAGAATATAGAATAAATTTATTCTATATTCTATATCATCACTTGATAAGACACCAGAAGTGTTGAAACAAAATGGCTATTTTTGTCGTGATTTTATAACATATTTATGTTGTAATATTCAAATAAATAATTATATATATATATATATATATATATATATATATATATATATAGCAATGGCGAGAATAGAAACATAAACAATAACATTAATATTTTTTATAAAAATCAGATGAACGAAAATTATAAACAGGATGAATGTAGAATTAAGAACATTATAAAAAATGCATAACACGAATTGCCAATACCAAAAAATTAGATTAATTATTTATTATAAAAAATTTAAAACTTCTAACCTTATAGTTAAAAATAATAATTCACCTCTTAGAACAAAATTAAATAGAGCAAATATTATTTACGAATTTAAACGCCCATTAAGTAATTGTATTCCTCAGCAATCAAAATTCGTAAATAATTATATAGGCCACTTATTAATGAAAACAAAAAAAACAACACGTAATAATATAAACTTTGAACATGGACACAATTTCTTGACCATGTTTTGAAAAATGAAAACATTTTATAAAACATACATACAACAAACTACATCAGTTAAAAGATTTAATCCTTGAAAATGGCTAAATGTATAGCCGAAAGCGCTCGGGAAAAATTAAATTCGGACAGATTTCATATAATTTATCATCCGAAAAGAAAAAAAAATTAGATTGCATGAGAAATTGTATAAAAGTACCTTGTCTGTCGTATTCAATGAAATGTGCATGAAAGAAGGATTGCTGCCTAAATACACAATATATGTGTATATATATATATATATATATATATATATATATATATATATATGTATGTGTGTGTGTGTGTGTGTGTGTGTGTGTGTGTGTGTCTGTGTGTGTGTATAAAGGCAAATATATGAAAAACAAGATTGCATTTTTATTAAATAATATTTATTATTTTAATCATTAAATTGTTTTTAAAATAGTGGGAGTTTTTTTTATGTTAAATAATAAAACTTTTAATGGTTGTGAAAACTGAAGGAAAATTTATTGCATTAAACTACCCACATTAGTAAAACCAACTTCGACTGTTTGCACTTTTCCCCGAAATTCGGGATCGATCGGTCAATGTATGATTATTTTAGAGGATATGCCAGACTGACGGACTAACAGAAGTTATATTTTTTTTGACATAGATCGCGTGGTGAGATGATTCTTTGATATGTTTGACATCAGTCTTCATACTGCGTAGATTTCTATGTGTACATCGGTTGATATCGATAGATTTTCTTCACTCATATATTGTAAAGAAATATTTCCCTTGAGTCGATAGATATAATCTAATTTTAGAAGGTGTTGCATTTTTCACTTAATATTTGCCGAATGCACCGCATTTTAACGATGAGATAATCGCAAAGATAAAACGATAATGTCTTTTCTTTTTTCTTTTCACTTTCTGTCTTTGAAAATGGTGTTTCCAGATGTTATGATAGAAGTGCTTCTAACTGCCACCATTCCATTGGTCTACAAAACACGCACACAGGCACGCACGCACACTAACACACACAAACATGGAGACATGCACGCATACATACATGCACACATACACACACATGCACACATACATACACACATACACACATACACAGACGCACACATGCACACACACACATGCGCACACATACACACACGCACACATACACGCACACATACACACACGCACACATACACACATGTACACATACACACAACCATGTACACATACACACACACACACACCTATATATATATATATATATATATATATTGTCATCCACAGACAGACTGTTACGCTGTATCACAGCTCATCAGTGTGGCTAGACGTCCGGTTGCCTCCAGCTAGGATCGAAACCCAACTGAACCAGTGTCAGTCGGGGATTCTACCACTAAGCCGTTGACGCACGGCAGGGATGAAGGAGAATTTAAGCGTATTTATTTTTAGATAAACACACAGTGACAGAGAGAACTCGATTCGATTTACCGAAGAGTCTTGCATTATGAGCCGTAATAGTCACTGTTTACAAACCCACACTTCCTCCCCAGAGAGCTCAACCGAAATAAGTTATGAATAAATGTATTAATGTATTCATCTGCGGAATTGTGGCAAGCTTATAGATTGCACTACACAAAATGTTTTCTACACACTTAAACATTTACTCAACCCATTTTGGGTGAAGATATGTCTGTGTGTGTGTGAATGCATGCGTTTATGTGTGAATGTCAGTATAGGTCTGCGTGCGGGGGTGTATGTGTGTATGCGCCAAGTCGATTTGTACATAATGGTCTATCGTTTTAAATTTTAGCACTATTTTAAAATAAGTTTTATATCCAGATCAAATCTGTGGTGTTAATTAACCCGTCCTTATTCTTATTAAATACCTTTCACAGTATTATCAATATATATATATATATATATATATATATATATATATATATATATATATATATATAATCGCTGACTCGAGCAAGCATTATTCGTAATCTTTTGTTTGCTGATGA
Organism: Acanthosepion esculentum; assembly: GCA_964036315.1. Classification (NCBI taxonomy): domain Eukaryota; kingdom Metazoa; phylum Mollusca; class Cephalopoda; order Sepiida; family Sepiidae; genus Acanthosepion; species Acanthosepion esculentum. Next base: position 7,451,345 of record OZ038519.1, on the reverse strand, counting down.
CGCTGCAATCGTCGCCACCTCAATCGAAGAAGCTCAAGCACTCATCAATCTTTTTTCCACTGCTTGCAACGCATTCGACTTAACTATAAGTATAAAGAAAACTGAAGATGTCCATCAACCAAGCCCTACACCTAAGCTGGTCAAAGGTTTAAAACAAAAACTACCTGCCATACCTCTCCAATCGGTCACATTACTGTTAGCAGCAATAAACTGAAATATGTTAAATCATTCTCGTACTTAGGAAGCAAAGTCAATTCAAGTGTCTCTTTGGATGACGAAATAGTTAACCGAATATCAAAGGCAACCAATGTCTTTGAGAAGCTTAAGCATCGCCTATGGGATGTTCATGGGATTTCACTGAGAACAAAAATCAGTGTCTATCGAGCAGTCATTCTCACCACATTTCTTTATGGCTCAGAATCGTGGACGCCATACAGGACACACATCAATCAACTTGATGCTTTTCATAAACGCTGTCTTCGTTCAATAAGCGGTTATACAGGGCAGGACAAAATCTCTAACCCTGATCTTTTCATCAAATGTGGTGTCGGTGGTATTAAATCCTTTCTGATGCAATCACAGGTCAGATGGGTTGGTCATGTCATCAGAATGAGTGATGATAGGATGCCGAAAATCCTCATGTATAGCCAACTTTTTCATGGTAAGCGTAACGAAGGCCGTCCTTGGTTACGCTTCAAGGACAAACTTAAATGCAACTTAAATGCTGCAAACATCCCTATAGAGAAATTCAAACTTGCTGTTGAAAACTGAGCAAACTGGAGAAAGACCTGCTGCCAAGGTATAACCAACTTTGAAAAGAATCATCGTCTGAACCAACTGAGAGAATTAAGAATTAACACTAAATCTCATCAGCCCATATGTCGATCAACCCTTCAGTATGCCCTTCGTGTGGATTTGTTTGCAAATCCCGTGCAGGATTCTTGTCTCATAAGATACATAAACATAAAAACTGAACTGAAAGACACTCATACGTCGAAAACGACAGGAGAGTCCATCATTATATATATCTGCTATTATATGACCAGCACAATATTATATATTGTCATTATTAAAATGATTAACTATCGACACCGAGGTTCGAACCTGACACTCTAGACTTATGAATATATGATTTCCACCGGGTGTATAAATAACGGTGTCAGGTTACTGACTGAAATGATTATTGAGTGACTGTTGAGTGGAACTATCCAGTCGAATTAGTGTGAATTATTGTCCGTCGATGATTTGGGTTTTGATTTAGGATTTACCGGACGTTAAGCCGAGCCGCGCTACTAACAAGGTATTCACTGAAATGGTTAATCATCTTTGGTTGATATTTACTTCTTTGTTCTTGTTAAATATTTATTTGCGGTTGTAATTAAATACTGTTTTATTTTAACATTGCAGTCTTATGTCATACTTAATTATTATCGGCCACCGTACGTCACAAAAGTGGCGATGATGAATTCGCGTGAAACTCACACAAGAAGAAAAAAACATCTCAACTGGATATTCAGTGAATATTTACCACTTCAGAAAAGTGACGACAGGTAGAACTATGAATTTCACAGAACTACAAATAAATAACCTGGCAAGGATATTCAAAAATCAGTTCGGTGGACTACAGAAAGATGGAAGAAATAAAATCTGTCATGGTTAAAATGTTGGAACAACAATTGCAACAACAACAGATAGTTCTGGAATTATTATCACTTAGAACTTCACTGGAAAGAACATCAGATTTATTCACTCCAGATGCTGTCACTAATTCAATTAGCGAATTTGTATACAATCCAGACGAAGGAATAACATTTCCAGCATATTACAGAAGATACAAATAAATCTTTTAAAAGGATTGTTTGCATTGGGATTATTATTAAGAAAACTGACTTCTTCGGAACATGAATTTTACTTTGCCACCGTATGTCACAAAAGTTACTCGCTGTCACTTATCAATGCTGAAAAATTAAGTGATATCACTCCGATTTTTTTGGTTGGCATTAGACATCGGAATTTATACCACCAAGTCATCACTTAATATGAAATTTTTCACCTTTTCTTACACCTATCTTCCGGTCCGCACTCCTTCCACAGGAGTAGAGGTTCATCCCTTGTTCCCTGTTCAGGATATGATTTACCGGTCCTCTTTCTTTGTCCTTCCCAGGGTCAATGATTTAATTGTCTGAACTCTTTGGTGATCCGACTAAATAATGGATATGAGTTTACCTAATGAGGGTACCGGGTTGGCAGTTTGCGTGCTGCTGCTTTCGAATGGTCTTTGGGAGCCCGAACATTTTGGTAGCACTCAGAGAGGCAGCTACGATCAACAGTCACATAGCATCGGGGTATCTGTAGTGCCATGTCGCGCATGGGTAGGTGCCCCTTCAGGTATTTCCGGTGGGTAACTCGGAGGCCAAATTATGCTCTGCTCTCAGCTACATACTGGCTGGTTTGTATTTCCATTGATTATGGTATTGTTTTCCTCGCTCCTTAAAATATATCTCATGGAAATCAAAAATAAAATAAAGCTGCTAACAAAAAAAAAAAAAAGAAAAACAAAAAAAACACCTACCCGCTAAATCTTTCATTCTCCAATATTCGTTGTATCTGTTCTAAGTTCTGCAGTGTAGAATCTGTTCTCCTGAAAAAGTCGCCAGATATCATTTCCCTCTGTGAAACCAACTTGAATTCTTTCATTACTACCACTGAATTCTTGGCCCCAGGGTATCTTTCCCTTTGCCGAAACGATGCCAGCATTCACTTCCATTGCCTTAGTATTTTCTCTTGGGAGAATCATCCGATGCACAGGTAATTGTCTCTCGAGGCAGTCGATTACTCCTTCAAATGCTACCGTCTTTCGCTAGTAAACTCTGTCAGCTAGCCCTTTATCGCTCCCCCTCTTTTCGAGACTGCAGTATATTAAACACAATAACTGACAGTATAGAAAAGGTATTTTCTCTCTATCCATCTGCTTACATCTTTGTCTTCAGTGACTTTAATGATCACCACGACACGTGCCTGAAACATTATAAAAGTACTGATGTTACCGGTATACAGACATTAAATTTTTCCATTACTCTATCCCTCGTTTAAATTTCAGACTTCCCTACTCTTTTCTCTAGCCAAAACGAGCAAAATGCTTCTCTAATGGGTCTATTACTTACGTCATCTTCTCACTCTTGCCTCGCCTTACAATACTATCCTCTTGGTAACTAGGACCAATCAGTAGTAGCATTATTTAAATAGCAAACCCCTATTCATACTCTTTCCGGTACCAGCATGCTGATTGGGACTCATTACGGGATTTTCTTAAGCTTAGGAGCAAAAGAGTTCCAACTGAGATACAGCCCAGTAAAAGAATCTAGGCGTTTCATCCTAACATAGGGTTTTTGTAGATAAAAGCCAGCTAGCGTATGTATGTATGTACTTAAATTTAGATATCTAAGTGTATTTAAGTGTAGACAGCTATATGAGTACGTATTATTAACGTGGACAAACGCATGAGAACGCATACATATATATTCAAATTTATTCCAAATCAAAAGAGTTCAGCAAACAATGATATATGGGCGAGTTTAATATCAACATTTCATTTTACCAAAGTTACCTGTTGATTGTTTTTTCACGTTTTCGTTACTTTCCGTGAATTCATGTCAAATTAAACTTGTGACCATTAGGATGTAGGTCAGCTCATCGGTCACCCCCCTCCCTCCCCATAACCGGGCTCTTCTACCTCCTTAACATGACTCCAATAACAACACCTTCTTCTTCTCTCTTTACCTCCCAATAGGTCCCCTATAACATACTCTCTCTCTTTCTTTCTCCAAATAAACAGTACACCATAAACAGTTTGAAAAAATCCGGCGAATTTTAAAATTAAAATTCGTCGTTGAAAATGGTCATTAACTGAAGGTAAACAATTGTAAAAAAGTCCTTCGCTACATAACAGTTCTCATGTTTCAAAAGCAAGAGCCGAGACCCTCAATATAATTATTGAAATTTAGTTGAATTGAGGTGTTGAGTCCCGCTTCATCTTCAAGCGAGAATTTAGGAATAAGCTAACTTTTGGTTTACGCTTGTTTATAAGTATGGTTTTTTGCAACATTAATTACTATGGAAACGGCTGGCAGCAGTCTTTTGGGTTTAGGGGTCGGAGAGTTAAGTCTTATCTACGGATTCGTCAACTTCGGAGAGGTTATGCCGGGTTGTGTTTAAGATACTTGTTTCAAATCTTGTTGTGGCGGTCAGCGTCTAAAAATATATTATAAAGATGTTACATACAAGTACTTGTCCGGATGTAACATCTTTGTAATAAATAATTATTGGTCTACTCTTGGAATTTAAACTATTGCTATGAACGTTTGAATATATATTATATTCGTTCTGATTACATTTGGATATATATATATATATATATATATATATATATATATATATATATATATATATATATATATATATATATATATATATATGTATGTATGCATGTATGTATATATTATAAATTAACTGATTTAAAATTAGGTTTCTTTGCGACACAGTTATAACCATGTTTCAAAAACTGTATATTTACATTGAGCACTGTTTTGTTAAAATAAAAATTATCAATAAGAACACCGGATTATATTTCTTAGTGTTCTTTACACACACACACACACACACACACACACGTACATATATATATATATATGTGTGTGTGTGTGTGTGTGTGTGTGTGTGTGTGTGTGTGTAAATTCAGATCTAAATAAAATATAACAATAAAAAGACAATATGCTTAAAGACAAAATGGTGGGATTTATGAAGGCAAATGTAAGCAAGGAGACAATGCTACTAAGACGCAAATGGCTACTAGAAGTTAAACCTGATCCTAAAAAGGGACCAACGGATAAACCTCTACTCCTGTTCAAATGATCGTGAAGGTGTTTTGACCGCACGATATGGGAATCTATCTTCTATTTTGCATAGAAAACATATTTAGTGAATAAAATTTCAGATTTCAGACGAAATCGCTAAAAATATAAAATTGCAATAGACAACAAATGGAACCTGAAACCCAGTCCTAAATCGGAAACAAGGCATGTAAGAATATTCATGTTCAAAAAACTGCGGAGGAGAGTAAACAGGAAGATGGAAGAACCTATCTACTTGTATTAAACAACAAGTATTTATAACCAAAAGCAAAAAATGCTAGTTTTTCAAAATCTTTTATTTTTTAAAATTCAACAACGCACGTGTATATACATCAGAACCTAAAAATTCTGGGTAAACTATAAAAGATGCAAAGTGATGTAATTTAATGCCTAATAAACAAAAGTGAAAAATAATCATTTACAGACTTTCCTGAAAGAAAAAAAATGGAGACAGAAAAATAGCATCTTGATTTCAACATTTTGTGAAAGTTAATGTAAACTATGGTGGAAGCTAAGTGGTGTAATTTAATGCCTAATAAAAAGAAATTCAATAATTATTTTGTTGTTGAGATTTTAAAATTTTACAGTTGTTTCTGGATAGAAAATTGACTTGTAAATCATGCCAGCGTATTGCAACGTCTCTGCAGACATTTTGTTTTTTTCATTTCACCCCCAAGGCGGGAATACTGCTAGTCAACAGAGTGGTCTGAAACTTACAGAGAAAAAAATGGGTATAGGGTGTATCGAGGAAAGGATAAAAGATGAAGAGGAATGCCGTGAGTAGACAGGGGGTCACAGAGAGTGAAAGGGAGGGAAACGACAGGGTGTAGTGGGGTGATCGAGGAAAGGGTATAAATGCACTGGATTACTTCTATTACGCAGGGGGTCACAGGGAGTGAAATTGATAGAAAAGACTGGAGGGAAAGGATAAAAGAGTTATTCAATGAGTAAGCGTAGGGGGGTACAAAGAGTGAAATTGGGAGAAATGACAGAGTATAGTGGGGGGGCTGACGAAAGGAAAAAATGTACGACTTCAAGCAGACAGATAATGGCGATTGATGTTACATTTAAATGTTTTAAGTTTGTATTTACAAGGGAAGCAAATAAACAGAAGTAGTTCCACAGGTTGGAAGTGTGAGAAAACAAATAATTGGAGTAGAATTGGCGGTTATATTTAACTTCTTTAACAGTAAATCTGTGGGACCTGAATGCTAAGTTCTTATGTATTCGGGGAGCCAGGGGAAAAAAAGCTCGTCAGAGCAGTGGCCATGATTTTAATTGTAGAAAAGACAGAGGGAAGCCACTTCGGTGAGAAAGTATCTGAAGTCGAGATGCCAGGTCAGGATTGATTAAATTGCAGATCTTTCTTTAATTGAATGGGGCATTTCGAATTACGATTGAGAAAAATAAATTTAAAATAAGACTAGAAGTTTATATATGAGGCCAATGTTTAAGCAATGTATTTAGAAAAAGGAAAGCAATTAGTTGCAGAGAAGGAAACGGATGTTGAACTGCAAATATCAACCGGCCTATAAAGCAGTGAATGCTGAACAACATTCCATTCATAAAGAGGATGACGAAGTGGTTCTATAGAAGGATGTGGAAAATACTATGAAGTAAATATGTTAGCAACGACAAAGTTTTCGAAAAGAAAGAAATAAAGAAAGAAACTGAAAAGTAAGTAAAAGAAAATGAGAAACAAGAAAAGAGATGGAAAGAAAGGGTGGAAGAAAGAAAAAGGCAAGAACGGAAAAGAAAGAAAGAAAGAAAGAAAGAAAAAGCGAAGAAGAAAGAAAGAAAGAAAGAAACTGTAAAGTAAGTAAAAGAAAATGAGAAACAAGAAAAGAGATGGAAAGAAAGGGTGGAAGAAAGAAAAAGGCAAGAACGGAAAAGAAAGAAAGAAAGGAAGAAAGAAAAAGCGAAGAAGAAAGAAAGAAAGAAAGAAACTGTAAAGTAAGTAAAAGAAAATGAGAAACAAGAAAAGAGATGGAAAGAAAGGGTGGAAGAAAGAAAAAGGCAAGAACGGAAAAGAAAGAAAGAAAGAAAGAAAGAAAAAGCGAAGAAGAAAGAAAGAAAGAAAGAAACTGTAAAGTAAGTAAAAGAAAATGAGAAACAAGAAAAGAGATGGAAAGAAAGGGTGGAAGAAAGAAAAAGGCAAGAACGGAAAAGAAAGAAAGAAAGGAAGAAAGAAAAAGCGAAGAAGAAAGAAAGAAAGAAAGAAACTGTAAAGTAAGTAAAAGAAAATGAGAAACAAGAAAAGAGATGGAAAGAAAGGGTGGAAGAAAGAAAAAGGCAAGAACGGAAAAGAAAGAAAGAAAGAAAGAAAGAAAAAGCGAAGAAGAAAGAAAGAAAGAAAGAAACTGTAAAGTAAGTAAAAGAAAATGAGAAACAAGAAAAGAGATGGAAAGAAAGGGTGGAAGAAAGAAAAAGGCAAGAACGGAAAAGAAAGAAAGAAAGGAAGAAAGAAAAAGCGAAGAAGAAAGAAAGAAAGAAAGAAACTGTAAAGTAAGTAAAAGAAAATGAGAAACAAGAAAAGAGATGGAAAGAAAGGGTGGAAGAAAGAAAAAGGCAAGAACGGAAAAGAAAGAAAGAAAGAAAGAAAGAAAAAGCGAAGAAGAAAGAAAGAAAGAAAGAAACTGTAAAGTAAGTAAAAGAAAATGAGAAACAAGAAAAGAGATGGAAAGAAAGGGTGGAAGAAAGAAAAAGGCAAGAACGGAAAAGAAAGAAAGAAAGGAAGAAAGAAAAAGCGAAGAAGAAAGAAAGAAAGAAAGAAACTGTAAAGTAAGTAAAAGAAAATGAGAAACAAGAAAAGAGATGGAAAGAAAGGGTGGAAGAAAGAAAAAGGCAAGAACGGAAAAGAAAGAAAGAAAGAAAGAAAGAAAAAGCGAAGAAGAAAGAAAGAAAGAAAGAAACTGTAAAGTAAGTAAAAGAAAATGAGAAACAAGAAAAGAGATGGAAAGAAAGGGTGGAAGAAAGAAAAAGGCAAGAACGGAAAAGAAAGAAAGAAAGGAAGAAAGAAAAAGCGAAGAAGAAAGAAAGAAAGAAAGAAACTGTAAAGTAAGTAAAAGAAAATGAGAAACAAGAAAAGAGATGGAAAGAAAGGGTGGAAGAAAGAAAAAGGCAAGAACGGAAAAGAAAGAAAGAAAGAAAGAAAGAAAAAGCGAAGAAGAAAGAAAGAAAGAAAGAAACTGTAAAGTAAGTAAAAGAAAATGAGAAACAAGAAAAGAGATGGAAAGAAAGGGTGGAAGAAAGAAAAAGGCAAGAACGGAAAAGAAAGAAAGAAAGAAAGAAAGAAAGAAAAAGCGAAGAAGAAAGAAAGAAAGAAAGAAACTGTAAAGTAAGTAAAAGAAAATGAGAAACAAGAAAAGAGATGGAAAGAAAGGGTGGAAGAAAGAAAACGGCAAGAACGGAAAAGAAAGAAAGAAAGAAAGAAAGAAAAAGCGAAGAAGAAAGAAAGAAAGAAAGAAACTGTAAAGTAAGTAAAAGAAAATGAGAAACAAGAAAAGAGATGGAAAGAAAGGGTGGAAGAAAGAAAAAGGCAAGAACGGAAAAGAAAGAAAGAAAGAAAGAAAAAGCGAAGAAGAAAGAAAGAAAGAAAGAAACTGTAAAGTAAGTAAAAGAAAATGAGAAACAAGAAAAGAGATGGAAAGAAAGGGTGGAAGAAAGAAAAAGGCAAGAACGGAAAAGAAAGAAAGAAAGAAAGAAAGAAAAAGCGAAGAAGAAAGAAAGAAACTGAAAAGTAAGTAAAAGAAAATGAGAAACAAGAAAAGAGATGGAAAGAAAGGGTGGAAGAAAGAAAAAGGCAAGAACGGAAAAGAAAGAAAGAAAGAAAGAAAAAGCGAAGAAGAAAGAAAGAAAGAAAGAAACTGTAAAGTAAGTAAAAGAAAATGAGAAACAAGAAAAGAGATGGAAAGAAAGGGTGGAAGAAAGAAAAAGGCAAGAACGGAAAAGAAAGAAAGAAAGAAAGAAAGAAAAAGCGAAGAAGAAAGAAAGAAAGAAACTGTAAAGTAAGTAAAAGAAAATGAGAAACAAGAAAAGAGATGGAAAGAAAGGGTGGAAGAAAGAAAAAGGCAAGAACGGAAAAGAAAGAAAGAAAGAAAGAAAGAAAAAGCGAAGAAGAAAGAAAGAAAGAAACTGTAAAGTAAGTAAAAGAAAATGAGAAACAAGAAAAGAGATGGAAAGAAAGGGTGGAAGAAAGAAAAAGGCAAGAACGGAAAAGAAAGAAAGAAAGAAAGAAAGAAAAAGCGAAGAAGAAAGAAAGAAAGAAACTGTAAAGTAAGTAAAAGAAAATGAGAAACAAGAAAAGAGATGGAAAGAAAGGGTGGAAGAAAGAAAAAGGCAAGAACGGAAAAGAAAGAAAGAAAGAAAGAAAGAAAGAAAGAAAAAGCGAAGAAGAAAGAAAGAAAGAAAGAAACTGTAAAGTAAGTAAAAGAAAATGAGAAACAAGAAAAGAGATGGAAAGAAAGGGTGGAAGAAAGAAAAAGGCAAGAACGGAAAAGAAAGAAAGAAAGAAAGAAAGAAAAAGCGAAGAAGAAAGAAAGAAAGAAAGAAACTGTAAAGTAAGTAAAAGAAAATGAGAAACAAGAAAAGAGATGGAAAGAAAGGGTGGAAGAAAGAAAAAGGCAAGAACGGAAAAGAAAGAAAGAAAGAAAGAAAGAAAGAAAGAAAAAGCGAAGAAGAAAGAAAGAAAGAAAGAAACTGTAAAGTAAGTAAAAGAAAATGAGAAACAAGAAAAGAGATGGAAAGAAAGGGTGGAAGAAAGAAAAAGGCAAGAACGGAAAAGAAAGAAAGAAAGAAAGAAAGAAAAAGCGAAGAAGAAAGAAAGAAAGAAAGAAACTGTAAAGTAAGTAAAAGAAAATGAGAAACAAGAAAAGAGATGGAAAGAAAGGGTGGAAGAAAGAAAAAGGCAAGAACGGAAAAGAAAGAAAGAAAGAAAGAAAGAAAAAGCGAAGAAGAAAGAAAGAAAGAAAGAAACTGTAAAGTAAGTAAAAGAAAATGAGAAACAAGAAAAGAGATGGAAAGAAAGGGTGGAAGAAAGAAAAAGGCAAGAACGGAAAAGAAAGAAAGATAGAAAGAAAGAAAGAAAGAAAAAGCGAAGAAGAAAGAAAGAAAGAAAGAAACTGTAAAGTAAGTAAAAGAAAATGAGAAACAAGAAAAGAGATGGAAAGAAAGGGTGGAAGAAAGAAAAAGGCAAGAACGGAAAAGAAAGAAAGAAAGAAAGAAAGAAAAAGCGAAGAAGAAAGAAAGAAAGAAAGAAACTGTAAAGTAAGTAAAAGAGAATGAGAAACAAGAAAAGAGATGGAAAGAAAGGGTGGAAGAAAGAAAAAGGCAAGAACGGAAAAGAAAGAAAGAAAGAAAGAAAGAAAAAGCGAAGAAGAAAGAAAGAAAGAAAGAAACTGTAAAGTAAGTAAAAGAAAATGAGAAACAAGAAAAGAGATGGAAAGAAAGGGTGGAAGAAAGAAAAAGGCAAGAACGGAAAAGAAAGAAAGAAAGGAAGAAAGAAAAAGCGAAGAAGAAAGAAATAAAGAAAGAAACTGAAAAGTAAGTAAAAGAAAATGAGAAACAAGAAAAGAGATGGAAAGAAAGGGTGGAAGAAAGAAAAAGGCAAGAACGGAAAAGAAAGAAAGAAAGAAAGAAAAAGCGAAGAAGAAAGAAAGAAAGAAAGAAACTGTAAAGTAAGTAAAAGAAAATGAGAAACAAGAAAAGAGATGGAAAGAAAGGGTGGAAGAAAGAAAAAGGCAAGAACGGAAAAGAAAGAAAGAAAGAAAGAAAAAGCGAAGAAGAAAGAAAGAAAGAAAGAAACTGAAAAGTAAGTAAAAGAAAATGAGAAACAAGAAAAGACATGGAAAGAAAGGGTGGAAGAAAGAAAAAGGCAAGAACGGAAAAGAAAGAAAGAAAGAAAGAAAAAGCGAAGAAGAAAGAAAGAAAGAAAGAAACTGAAAAGTAAGTAAAAGAAAATGAGAAACAAGAAAAGAGAGGGAAAGAAAGGGTGGAAGAAAGAAAAAGGCAAGAACGGAAAAGAAAGAAAGAAAGAGAGAAAGAAAAAGCGAAGAAGAAAGAAAGAAAGAAAGAAAGAAAGAAACTGAAAAGTAAGTAAAAGAAAATGAGAAACAAGAAAAGAGATGGAAAGAAAGGGTGGAAGAAAGAAAAAGTCAAGAACGGAAAAGAAAGAAAGAAAGAAAGAAAAAGCGAAGAAGAAAGAAAGAAAGAAACTGTAAAGTAAGTAAAAGAAAATGAGAAACAAGAAAAGAGATGGAAAGAAAGGGTGGAAGAAAGAAAAAGGCAAGAACGGAAAAGAAAGAAAGAAAGAAAGAAAAAGCGAAGAAGAAAGAAAGAAAGAAAGAAACTGTAAAGTAAGTAAAAGAAAATGAGAAACAAGAAAAGAGATGGAAAGAAAGGGTGGAAGAAAGAAAAAGGCAAGAACGGAAAAGAAAGAAAGAAAGAAAGAAAAAGCGAAGAAGAAAGAAAGAAAGAAAGAAACTGTAAAGTAAGTAAAAGAAAATGAGAAACAAGAAAAGAGATGGAAAGAAAGGGTGGAAGAAAGAAAAAGGCAAGAACGGAAAAGAAAGAAAGAAAGAAAGAAAAAGCGAAGAAGAAAGAAAGAAAGAAAGAAACTGTAAAGTAAGTAAAAGAAAATGAGAAACAAGAAAAGAGATGGAAAGAAAGGGTGGAAGAAAGAAAAAGGCAAGAACGGAAAAGAAAGAAAGAAAGAAAGAAAGAAAAAGCGAACAAGAAAGAAAGAAAGAAAGAGAGAAAGAAACTGTAAAGCAAGTAAAAGCAAGCAAGAAAGTACGAACAAGAAAAGAGATGAAAAGAAAGGGTGAAAGAAAGAAAAAGGCAAGAAAGAAAAAAGAAAGATAAAAAGCGAAAAAGAACGAAAAAAAGAACGAAAGAAACGGAAAAGCTATTAAAAGCAAGCAAGAAGGTGAGAAACAAGAAAAGCGATTGAAAGAAAGGATGAAAGAAAGAAAAAAGAAAGAAAGAAAAAAGAAAGAAAGAAAAAAGAAAGAAAGAAAAAAGAAAGAAAGAAAGAAAAAAGAAAGATTGAAAGAAAGAAACTGAAAAGCAAGCAAAAGTAACCAAGAAGGTAAGAAAATGTCGAAAAGAGATAGAGAAAAGGAGGAAAGAAAGAAAAGGTAAGAAAGAAAGAAAGAAAGAGCTAGATGAAAGAAGGGATGAAAGAAAGAGTATAATCCATAAATCAAGAAAAAAGAAGAAAAAAAAACGAAGAAGAAGGGTGAAAGAAAGATGTAAGAAAATACAAGGAAGACAGAAAAATGCCCGAAAGAAAGTCTGAAAGAAAGGTTGAAAGAATGAAAAAAGAAAGAAAGAAAGAACGAAAGAAAGAACGAAAAGAAAGAAAGAAAGAAAGTAAAGGTGTCTTTCCAGATTTTTGTAATGTTGTCCGGGGTGGTTATTGAAATAATAACTAGAATGCCAACTTACATAATATAAAGTTTTATATTGAACAAGAACAATACAAGTAAATATTTACAAGTTCATCTGAAGCTGGAAAGCAAACCGGTATTCACCCGACCTCCCCACGACGTTGGATGTGGCACAAGGCCGATTTTTATAAGGTGCGATCCGAGCCGGTTGGCTTGAGTAAAATTTCCCCGTAGACCCCGTATAAACGGGTTCGGGTTTGTCTACCTCCCCAGACGAGACTCTCCCCTTTGGCATAGCGTCGTCTGAGTTCGTCTCTTACCCGAAATCAGATAGTTCGATGTCTTCATGGTTGCTCAAACCTAAGCTGGAAATCAATCTTCCTACGAAGAAGGATGTGGCACAAGGCCTATTTTTAGGTGGGACGATACTAGTCCGTAGGCACGGGCAAAATTTACCTCCCCTGATAGAACTCTGCTCTTTGTCATGTTCTCGTCTGGCTTCCTTTCGGTCCGAAAGCAGAGAGTTCGACGTCTTGATAAAGCCTCAGCTGGAAAGGAAGCTTCCTCTGAGTCCTACTCTGAAGATGCTAATAGTTTTACTGGAATAGGCCATTTAATACAGGTGTATCAGTTCTTTGTATATTGAGGGTTATCAGTTCATTCCTTACAACACAAATGAAGGAAGAGAATCTTAAAAGAATAAATGCAGCGATTCGAGTCGAATAGAAATTATAAAAGAAAGAAAAATCGATTTGCAACTGATGGAAGACAGGCTGCAAGCAAAGAAGAAAACCAACTGAATTGTAAATGAAATAAATAAAAAAATAGAAAACTAGAAATTTATAAATATTGCTACTAATTGTAACAAAATAAATTAAAAATCAAATTTATTAATCAATTTTAATAGAGAGAAAATAACAAGTAATTAAAATTGTAAATAAAGAAAACATTTTGGAAGACTTAAATATATACAAACAAATCTCGAATATTTCATTATTTTGAACGACTAAAGTTTATCCTGTGGGCTTTTACAATTTTGATACTCTGTATTGATGTAAACATGAAAGGCCGTTTTCGATGGCAGGGTGAACTGACACTGCTTCAGATTCGTAAATTCAGAGGCACGTACAGCAAGTTTTAGACAAAACCAAAATGGCGTCTAAGATGATGAATGTGAATAGGAATTCAAGATGGCGGAAGGTAGATAATGTCAAAACATTGTAGATAAGTCGAGCAAGAATGAAGGTAATTGAATATGATAAAGACGACGATAATAAGTTTAGAGGTTTTGGAATCGTTTCTATAGTGAATGTGATAATTAATATCGTGATTCTTTGTCCATGAGTTTAAAAAAGGACATGACGTCACCAAAAAGATGTCGGAAAAAAAGGATAAAAAAGCAAGAAGAAATAGATGAAAGTAAGAAGATAGAAAAATTAAAGAAAGGTAAACTGAAAAATGGTGAAAAGATTCTATTGAAAGAATGAAAGAAAGAAAAAAAGAAGGGCGTAAGAAAGGAAGGAAGAAAGAAGGAAAGTAAGAAAGAAAGGAAAAAAGCAACGAAATAAAAGGAAGGAGACCTCCACCTCACCCCCCCCAAAGATGATGACAGTTATCTGAAGAGAGGGTGGAAAGAAAGAAAACTAAAGTTGAAGAAGAAAGAAAAAAAGAAAGAAAGAAAGAAAGAAAGAAAGAAAGAAAAGGGAGGGGAACACCAAAGCAAAAGACGAAGACGTTTATAGGAAGAAAGGCGGAAAAGAAGGAAGACAATGAGTTGAAAAAGAAAGAAAGAAAGAAACTAAGAAAGAAAGAAGGAGAAAAGAAAGAAAGAAAAAAGAAAGAAAGAAAAAAATTTGAAAGTAAAGGGAAGGGGAAAACCAATGAAAAAGACGATGACGTTTATAGGAAGAAAGGCAGAAAAGAAAGAATAGAATAATTTGAAAAAGAAAGAAAGAAAGAAGCTGAGAAAGAAAGAAGGAAAAAAAGAAACAACGAAGGAAAGGAAAAAAAAAACGAAAGAAAGAAAGGGGAAAACCAAAGAAAAAAACACGATGACGGTTATAGGAAGAGAGGCAGCAAAGAAAGATGACAAGTTGAGAAAGAAAGAAAGAAAGAAAGAAAGAAAAAAGAAAGAAAGAAAGAATGAAAGAAAAAAGAAGGGCGTAAAAAAGGAATGAGGAGGGAAGGAAAAAAGAAAAAAGGAATACCAAGAAAGGAAGGAAATTAAGAAAGAAAGGAAAAAAGCTACGAAATAAAAGGAAGGGGAACTCCACCTCACCCGACTCCAAAAGAAAAGATGATGACAGTTATCTGAAGAGAGGGTGGAAAGAAAGAAGACTATATTTGAAGAAAGAAAGAAAGAAAGAAAGAAAGAAGAAAAAAAAAGGGAGGGGAACCCAAAGCAAAAGACGAAGACGTTTATAGGAAGAAAGGCGGAATAGAAGGAAGACAATAAGTTGAAAAAGAAAGAAAGAAAGAAATTAAGAAGGAAAAAAGAAAGAAATAAAGAAAGAGACAAAGAATGAAAGAAAAAAAATTCGAAAGTAAAGGGAAGGGGAAAACCAAAGGAAAAGAAAGGATGAAAGAAAGAAAAAGGAAAGAATAAAAAAAGAAAGAAAGAAAAAAGAACAAGAAAGAAAGAAAGAAAGAAAGAAAGGAAGAATTTTAAATGTTCAATTGAAAATGGCGGTTATCGGGAGGCAGTAGAGAAAGCCCCAAGTTAAACACGAAAAACGGAAATAAACGAAGAAAGAAATAAAGAAAGAGAAAAAAATGGAAGAGAAGGTAAGAACGAAACTTAACTCAGTTAACTTGCAAAGAAAAAGACAAGTTAAACGAGAAAGAAAGATGGAAAGAAAGAGTAAAAAAAAAAAAACAAACAAAGCAAGACAAAACCAAAGAAGGGAGCAATAATAAATTGCAGGAAATGAACTTAAAAAATACACCAATTACACTGAGAAAGAAAAATGCAAAAATTAAATCATTTATATCTTGATAATAAACTATTTATATAAAATAAACTATTTATAATACGAAGAATCGTAAAGAAAATGGCTGATGCTAACCTCCAGGAAAATGTTTAATTAATGTTTCTGTTCCTAATTCTTCTGCTCCTAGTAACGCTTTGTGTCTTAGTGGCTTTAATGCCTTCCTTGTGGAACTCCCTTCCGGTTCCATGCTTTTCAGCCAAGTTTAATCTGCGTAAATTTAAATGCAATGTCAACCGTTATTTAGTCTCCGCTTGATTACTCTTTCCTCTTCCCGCTCATTATTAATTATTCTTTTCCTAATTCTTCCCCTCCTAGTAACACCTTGTGTCTTAGTGGCTTTACTGCCTTCCTCGTGGTACTCCCTTCCGGATTCATGCTTTCCAGCCAATATTAATCTGCAGGAATTTAAATGCAATGTCAATCGCTATCTAGTGTCCGCTTCATTAGTCTTTCCACTTCCCGCTCATTATTAATGTCTCTGTTCCTAATTCTTCCACACCTAGTAACCACTTGTGTCTTAGTGGCTTTAATACCTTACCTGTGGAACTCTCTTCCGGTTTTATGCTTTCCAGCTAATTTAATCTGCAAAACCTTAATGTCAGTCGCTATTTAGTCTCCGCTTGATTACTCTCTTTATCTGCTTATCATGTTTCTGTTTCTAATTCTCCCCCCTCGTGACGTAGTGGCTTTTCTGCCTTTCACAGAGTGATACCAATTAAAAAAAAATGAAAAGTCAAAATCTCGTCAATTTACATTTGATCTGGCTAGATGTAACCGTACATTCTATGCTGACAGCTTCTTTTTCTCAAACTTCTCGCTTGTGGAACTCCCCTCCGTCGCCATACTTTCCTTCCAACTTTAATCTGCAAAAATGCAAATGCAATGTTACTCGCTATCTATTGTCTAGCGGATTACTCTCTACTATTTCTTGTCATCATTAATGTTTCTGTATTCTAATTCTTCCACACCCTGTAAAATCCTTGTTTTTAATGGCATTACTGTTTTGCTTGGGATGATTCCGTTTAAAAAAATAAAAATAAAAAATACGAAAATTCTAATCAGAATAAAAGAAACATTCAAAGACAAAAATGATCGTGTGGTCTTTTCATCGACCAACGAAAGAAAGAAGAAGGAATCATTGCAGCCCATTTAGAACCAATCAGAAGAAGACAAAATGGCGCAGAGGAATGGCCGCCCGAATTAGAAAGCATAAAAATATTGCTTTAAATAAAATGGACGACAACAAAAAAGAGATGAAAGCCGATCGCTACTGAATAGCCAATGATCAGAAGTTGACCTTCGACCTTTCGCTTTGTGCACGCAAAGCATTTGTCGTGGAGAAGATGGTCTGTGAACGCCCGCAAGATAAAGACCCCAAGACGAGTAGAATCGAATGGAAATCGTTGCTTAAAAAAAAGTGTCATTGATTAGATGCCGTTAAAGAAAGCGCGCAAGAAAAGACGAAAGAAACGACGAATAAGAATGACAGCCTCCGATCTGGATTCTCAAATAATTCGTTATGGTGTCTATTAACAACACTGATTTCATTGATCCAGTAAAACATCTTAGAATCTTTTTTTTTTTTTTACCTTCCACCCCATTCGGTCCCTTTTACCCGGATTAGCTGATATTTTCCGGGCGACCAAACAAATATTTCAATTAAGAAAAAAGCTCTCCCTCCAAAGATAATCTTGTCTCTATTCTTTTTACATTCTATTATAGCCGATCGGACTCAAAATGTATGGGTCTTCCTTAGAGAGGCTACGTGTTTTTGAGCGATTATTGGGTCTTAAACTCAACCCAGACCTCAAGTGGAACTCGTATATGCGATAAAGATGCAGGAAAAATGGTTAGTTCCCTGTCACTTTGTGATGTTCTTTAGGTTTACAAGAGCCAGACCAGGCCTAATATGGACTACTGTTGTCAAATTTCGACAACAGCTGCCCAGCCCTTACTTTCCAGTCTCGATAGGCCCTAAAGCATTTTCGCGTCCTTGTGGGTGACAAATTATCTTTCACCCTGCAACCCCTCTCTCACAGATGAAGTATCGCAGGCCTCTCACTGCTCTACAGCTACTTCCATTGAAAGTGCTCAGATGAACTAGTTCTACCATTTCTAACCTTCACTAGCTAGGACCCGCCAAGTATTCCATTAATGAGATGTAAATCTCATTTGTGCACCTTCTTCATATGAACCGCTGATCTGTAAAACCTACGCCAAAGATTATGTCTTTCTGATCACTGCATTCTTAACTTGTTCATATCTAGGGGTTAACCGTTACCTTCCCCAAACATCTCGATGAACTGTGCCTCTTACTCTGGATATTCTGGAACCTTGTAAAAAGAAAATGAAGAATGTTCTGGGGAGCGAAATTCTTCCGTTGTATTCCATGATTCCTGAACTCGCAACTAAGGCCTGCCATGTTACCTACACTGGGAAGAATCGTCTTCATTACCTTCATATCCAATTAGTAAGGAAGAAATTACTCTCAGACAGCTTCTTTGAGGAACAGACTCCCGAGATTATATTTTCCCGATCTCTATAATCTTAACTTCTTCAAGCATTGCGTTAACCGTTATCTATCCTACCTGACCAGATAAACTTCTTACTCCTTCTTCTTATACAGGGGTTTACATTCTTAAACACCGGTTCCCGTACGAGTTAAGCAACGTTGAGCCTGGTCAGTACCTAGATGGGTAACCGCTTGTGAACAGCAAGTGCTATAAGCTTGGATGAGCGGATGATATGGATTATGGCCATATCATGTTGAAACACCGATTCCCGTACGATCACCGAAGTTAAGCAACGTCGAGCTTGCTCAGCATCTAGATGGGTGACCGCTTGTGACCACCAAGTGCTATAAGCTTGGGAGTGCAGATGATGTGCATTGTGGCCATATCGCGTTGAAACACCGGTTCCCGTACTATCACCGAAGTTAAGCAACGTCCAGCCTGATCAGTACCTACATGGGAAACCGCTTGTGAACACCAAGTGCTGTAAACTTGGATGTGCGGGTGATATAGTTTACGGTCATATGTCGTTGAAACATCGGTTTCTGTAGGATCACCGAAGTTAAGCAAGGTTGAGCCTGGTCAGAAACTAGATGGGTGACAGCTTGCGAATACCAAATGCTGTATTCTTGGATGTGAAACTATTGTAATGGATAACTGATCATCGGAGAGCCAAGTTCCACTTCCCGTTGGGTTCGTTATATTCACTTAGATATAAATAACATTGGGAAAGATACGAATCAACCTCTTCTCTCCCCACAGCTATGGGTTAATTATACTAGATATTTAGAGATTCTTGATAAAATCCAAGAAAGAATGTCTCATGATATTGGCCCTGACCTGGCATCTCGGCTTCAGTCACTTTCCAACCGCTGTAAACTTGGATGTTCTAGTGATATAAATGGATAATGGATCAGAATTTTTAATCTGAGAGCCGAATCCCATTTCTTGTTGGGTCTATTCATTTAATAGCAAATACATTTGGGAAATACATGATTCCAAACGTTCTCCCCCAGCTATGGGTTAATTAGTAAGACCTGTATCGCTAAAACAGTATTATCTTAAAAAATTATTGCAATCTGAAAAGATTTTCTGGTTTTAAATAGCCAGAAAACGGTTGATAACCAGTAAAAAATGAATCAATGAAATAATGAGTAGCTGCACAGGCATGTCTTTTAGATTTATTTACATTCTATGGAATAGAAATGAATAGAAACTAATATGGCCACAAAGTGAGTGGTCTGTTTATGTATTAATTACAATATAGAATTTATCCCCCACTTCATATCCATATTATAATATCTTGTTTGTTTTCCAACAATCTGATTAGAAAAAAATCCTACATTCTATAAATATTCACTGGTTTTAAATAACCTGCAATGGGTTGATAAACCGTAAAAACGAATCAATCAACGAAATACTGATTCGCTACACCATCATGTATTTTAAATTTATTTACATACTCTGGAATATAAATCTGGAGTAACTACCGTGACCACAAAGTGAGGGATCAGTCTATATATTAATTGTAATATAATATTGATCCCGCCTTTATATCCACATTACAATTTTTTGTTTGGTTATCAGTCGCTGATTAGATATCAATCCACATCTTCTCCCCATCTATGGGTTACATAGTAAAACTTGTATCACGCGATCATTATTATCTCAAAAAAATTCTTACAATCTAAAAATATTTTCTGGCTTTAAATAACCTGCAGTGGGTTTATAAGCCGTAAAAAACGAATAAAACAATCAATAATTCATCTTATGCTCATGCGACAAAATAATTCAGTAACCCTCTGCTTTGAGTGGCCCCCAGAATATATTAAGTCCAACCAGCCATCCTCCTGAAGGCAGATGACGTGGTTAGTTAGTTTAAAGGATACTACTAACGTTTATTCTTACATTTTTGGCTTATAACATTTGTCTTGAGTTGTATATTTGTAAAACCCTATGCTCAGTTTTGCCCACGATTTTTGATATGGCGAGAGAGGACCGATGAACTGGTATAGATGTTTCTTCATCGTAGACACCATGAGATTTAATAGGCACTTACAAATTATTAAGAAAATCTATTCTTTATTTTTTCAAACAAAATTCTATCAAGAATAGGATTCTTTTGAAAGCAATGCATTTTTCTATGATTTCGTTATTTTAAAAGTCCACTGCGTATAAAAAGTTCGATTCTCCCCAAATTTAAGACACCTGTTTTTTTTTAATTTTTTTGCTTCCGTAGTCGGTCACCACTATTGAAAGGCCACTGCGAGATAATGACTTAAAAGACTGTCAAAATTCACAGCATGAATTGCATTTGACCTACTTTTTTGTTGACCCTTTAGCTTCCAATGTCACTTGCTTAAAGATAAATCCTACTTCCTGTTTCCAGTAGCGTGAAATTCATTGGACATCCTGGTTGAAAAGACAGACGAACACTTTCATCTTAATGCTCTGTGTTAATAAAATACAGCGAACTCTGTTTTGTGGATCAGTTTTAATATTTATATATAACTAGGACCCACTAGGATTATATACCCACGGATTTATTTTACCTTTACTGTATATATATATATATATATATATATATATATAATTTTAATATATATATATATATATATATATATATATATTACAGTTATAATTATATTTGCTCTAATATATATTTATATAATTTTAATGTATATATATATAATTTTAATATATATATATATATATATATATATATACACATACACACACACACACACATATATATATATATATGTATAATTATTTATTAAAATATTATAACATAAATATGTTATAAAATCACTACAAAAATAGCCAATTTTGTTTCAACACATGTAAAAAGCCGAAAAATAATGGGTGAATTATTTAAAAAAATAAATAAATAAAGGCAACACTAAATAATATTAAACATGAACACGGCCAGAATGACCTGACCGTGTTTGTAAAATAAAACATATCCTCTAGATACATGCTTAAAACAATCCATACATTCAGTTAAGTGTAAAAATAAAATCATCCTTGATAATGGCTAAAAGTATAGCCGAAAGCGCTCGGATACACAGAACGTTTGGACATTTTCTACCTAATTTACGCCCAGACAAAAAGAACATTGTAAAAACACATGAAAAATCAAATAAAATCTTAGCAGTAGTACCTTGTCAGTCGTTTTTAAATAAACTTGTATAAAAGAGGGATTGCTGTCAAAACACACACACACACACACACACACACACACACACACACACACACACACACACACACACATATATATATATATATATATATATATATATATATATATATATATATTAAGACATTTTTATGTTTAACATTCTTTTTATAGATACAAATATTTAAGTAAATGCTCTGTTCATAATAAACAGTATTAAACAATATTTACCGGCCTGA
The DNA here is from genome assembly GCA_964036315.1 of Acanthosepion esculentum. Lineage (NCBI taxonomy): Eukaryota > Metazoa > Mollusca > Cephalopoda > Sepiida > Sepiidae > Acanthosepion > Acanthosepion esculentum. The sequence continues at coordinate 7,430,130 of OZ038519.1, read as the reverse complement.
ATCCTATAGCATACAGGTTCGATTCCTGTCGGAGGACGAAAATCCTCTATGAAAATTTCTCGGACATTCAGGCATCAGCAGTGCGCATCCACTACCAGGAATTGAAATCCGAACAGTTATATTATTAAGCAAACATCATACAAAGGGGTAACGAATTAAACTCGACATAGTGCCGCTCATTCACATAGTCGGTGGTGGAACTCATCCAAGTTCCTTAAAGCACGGATGGTGCCCCCGAGAGCCACGACTACTATCACCAAGCCGCTCCATCCAGGGTCTTAGACATGCTATTTTATAAACTCTTATAATAAAAATATAACAATATTATAATTAATATAATTACATATATATATGTATATACGAGGGTCATTCAATAAATAAGGTGAAGTTTTTGGTATAAGGACTTCTAATACAGACAGAAACTTACTTTTTAAAAATTTTTCAACGTAGTCTCCCAGCACTGTTACACACTTTTCCCATCTGTGCACAAGCTTCTGTATTCCCTCAGCGTAAAAAACTTTGGACTGATGTCTCAGGCAGTCGCTCACAACACTTGTGACTTCATCGTCACTTTTAAACTTCGTACCTCTCGTGAACGCTTTCAAGGGACCAAACAGGTGAAAGTCTGAAGGGGTAAGGTCTGGGCTGTAAGGGGGATGAGGGAGCAGTTCCCAGCCCAGCTGGTTGATGGTCTGCACCGTTTGGGCTGCTGTGTGAGGCCTTGCGTTGTCATGATGCAAGATCGCTCCTTCTGACTGATAACCCCTGCGTTTGTCCCAACAGATAAGCTCAAAGTCCTTGCAATGTCATCCACTGTCACCATTCTGTCAGACTGGATGAGGTCATTGACTGATTCGATCACTTCAGGAGACCTCACCTCTGTAGGCCTCCCAGGCCTGTATTCATCCTCAACACTGCTCCGTCATTCTTTAAATAATTTAGCCCACTTGTAGACATTGTTTTGGCTGAAACATGTGGCACCATACACAGTTGACATTCTCCTATGAATTTCAACTGGTCTGCGCCTTCAGCAACCAAAAACTTGATAACTGACCGCTGTTCAATCCTGGAGCATGCTTCTGGGTCGGCCATCTTTGTTAATCGCCAAAACTCTCAGTTTTTTTTTTAATCTGCAAAATAAATTAAATGCATGTGAAAAAGAAGTAAAAGAAAAAAATATATAAAAAAGAGTAAGCTTCTATCTGTATTAGAAGTCCTTATACCGAAAAATTCAACTTATTTATTGAATGACTCTCGTATATATACATATATACATATTCTGTATTATACTATACTACATATATTATATCATGTTATCTACATATATAATATGATATAATATATACATATATATATATATATATATATATATATATATATATATATACATAAATATTATATTATATTATAATACATATATATATATATATATCAAGTATGTGGTGCAGTTCAATTTACATTACAGTGAATCATTCATATCTGTATGAATGATTCATTGTAATATATATATATATATATATATATATATATATATATATATATATATATATATATATATATATATATATAACGTATTCCCGGAAATGGGTGCATAACACCGTCACGTTCTGCAGAAAATCGTAGAGTTAATGTTATGTATTGTTTATACAGAAACAAATTCTCAAGCTTCCTCTTACCCGGGCCGTATGATAACTTTCGACATCAAGTCGTTATTCACCATTTTGTTTTTTCATCAGAAGTCTGGTTCGCTAGAAACGTGAACGGGAGTGGTGTGTCTAATCTCTTCTGATCTGTACACAAGTGAACCCAACTCCACCCAATGTTTGGAGAACAAGAATCTCTCGGCACCAATGCCGGAAAGGTATTTTTATTTGCGAAATGCCAGATGGTTTTATAAAAGCCATCTCCCTGATACTGATCGTTGATAAAGTCTATTTATTTCACGGCTAAACTTGCAGGCTACTTTTAAATTCTGATATTCCCGTAAGATATTTGAGATGAACAAAGATTTCGACCTGATGTATTTTGTCTGCGAATAGATTTGGTAGATAAGCATCGAAATTTGACAAATACAATTCGTCTGAAGTTATTTTGCAAATCACATAAACCTTAATAGCTCAAACTTGCATTGAAACGTCTTCGTTAAATTGTGGACATTAAAAACTAAGTTTGAGTTTTTTTCTTAAATTTTAACTTAGTTTCATTTAAAAATTTAATTAATAGTTATTGGATTTATTATAAAAAAAAAACAGCATCTGAAGTTAGTAGGCAAAATCACTTTTTACTTCAATGAGAAGGTAATAAAATCATTAACAATTCTTTAACACCTATGTTATGAACAATCAAAAGTAGTCTCCCCTTGTGTTGTTACTATCTTCTTTCAGAGAGCTATTTCTGTTTAATGGGACTATAAAAGGACACTACACGCGAATCTTGTATTATCAGTTGAATAAACCTTTCTTAAAGCCTATTTTTGTCATTACGAATATATCTAAAATATCACCCCAATAGAAACGACATGACAGATCAACAACTAGAACATGATAGATGATTCGCTTTTTACGGATTATCAACCCTTTCTTTTAAGCCAGACATAATTTTTATATCGTAATTTTGTTTTTTTTTATGATAATAATGATTTAGGGATACAAGTTGTTATGAATGATCAAGAGTGGTCTCCCCTTGTTTCGTTACTCTCCTCTTTGAGAAAGCTATTTCTGTTTACTGGAACTGTAAAAGGACATTATACGCGAACATTGTATTCCCAGTTGAATAAAGATTTCTTATATCCTACACTTCCGTACTTTTTTTCATTACAACCTATAATAGAACAAGTAACAAACATATATGTTAAGTCTTTGAATCCTTGACATCTTAATATAGGGACCCTTCTTCTCAATAACAGGTAGAAATTTATTATATATTAATTCTGACGTCGAAACAAAGCTTCCGTTAAATTTTTACGTAGTTTCGATAGGTTTTGTGAAAGTTATTGAATTTATGATAAAAAATAAAGGCAAAGCAAGAAAATCACTTTTTACTTCCTTAAAAAGGTAATAAAATAATCAACAACACTATAAGGGAACAAAGAACAGACATATACGATAAGTAATTTGAAGTATTTAAATTGTACTTACCCCACTTGATTTTCCTAAAACAACAGACGTTAGGGGACACTCCTTAAGCAAATGATATTCTTACTCATTCTCTTTTTCTTTTCAACAAAATGTCTTTGTTATTTTCGAATTAATCATGTATACTAACACCAAAATATAACTAATCGGGGAATTTTAATTACATACTTAGCGCGATGCTTAAAAAGCAAATTACCCACTTTTTAATCGCGACATCTATTAAAGAGATAAAATTTAAATTTTTGTTATTGCATTATTTCAAAATTTAAAAAAATCAGCAGATAACTATTAATGTCAACAACTGAGCACAAATAGTTGTTAATTAATAAAAAATTGGAAATTAATGTATAATATTATCCATACCTACATGTTGTTTGTGATAAAAGTTAAAAAATAACCATAAATATGTAAAAAACGCGTATATTTTCGAAAATTCCTTTTCCCACAGTATAGCTATTTGTGTTACGTTATAATGCTTATCATCTAAGCAATGATATTACAGAATATATTTTTTCAAACATTAAAGTATATTTAATCACATCTACCTAATGTGACACTATGAGTTGGATATATGCGCACGCGTGTGTGTGTGTGTGCGCCCGCATATCTGTGTGTGTGTATATATACACCCCCACATCTGTGTGTGCGTGCGCGCGCAAACATATGTGCGAGAAGATTAGTTAGATTTGACCTGGGCATCAAACTTCAAGACCAAATGATTAGATTAGGAATCTAGATAAAAACATATGGCGAAAAGGGTAGATAAGTGTTAAGTACTTGTCAAAATACGACGATAGGAAAAAGACCGACTCTGGTCAAAACTTAAAAGGGTTTGAATTTAATGTCCCTGAATCGGAGTCAGCTAGGCTAAGAAATATTTTTATGTCCACTTTCTTCAAAGAGAGAAATGGTCATGAAAAAGTTATGGGTTTATTCGTGGGTGTCCCTTGTCCGGAAATGATGAAAGAGGATTCTGCATATATACGGAAGCGCTTTGGGCCACGAGGTAGTTAGACTTAGTTAGGTTCGAGGAAGGTTGATTTAGACCGGAGCAAGTAACGACGAAGAGCGACCCATTAGCAGCCGGACATTGTTAGCTAAGATATATATATATTTTTCGCCAGCCGAGACTCAGCCCGGAGTTAATCATCCACAAAAAGGTCACACGCCTTCCCTCCTCTTTTCGTCCTACCCAAGTTTGTAGTTATGTTTTTCTTTTGCCTGTGAGCCTGCCTCTCGCTCGATCCGCCGCACAGAAATTCTACGACGTGGGGTCTATATCTTTGTGCAACGAGTTACAGAGGTGGGTAGTCTCACACTAATAGCTGTCGTGATCTGTAAATCCAAAGCAGCGTCTGGTCTAACAAAATCATTCTTGCTCCTGGCAGACGTATCCATGTTCGACAAGAAACAAAAAATATCGGAGATGTTCAATAAATGCTGAACCCGAAATTATTACAAAATTAGTAGAGTGTTTCTCTTTCGTCTGTTTTGTTTTGTTTTGTTTTTGTTTTGGATAATTCCCTGATTTTTGGTAATTAAAAAAAAAACGCTGCACTTCCCTCCAATTTTTCTTGAGGGTTTGTGGCCTCCAGGTTGGGAAACTTTGAAATCGACATGTAGTATCAACGTTTCTAGTGTGGGAGCGAGACTCTAGCGCCGGTCCTCGAATGATGTAGTTTCTGTTATTTGCTACAGTTCTTTGTGATTCTGTAACCCTTTCGTATAATCATGGTTGCTGTACTATATGAGAAAAATAATTATTCAATATGCTTGATATCCGTGCACATGTTAAAATATTATCGGTAACCTCGGCTGATTCCTCTAAATGAATGCATTTTCCAAATTGGCTAGCCCAGGCTGATATTTCGCCGGCAAGCGCGCCCAAACTGTCATCACCATAAAGTTGTAAGCGGCGTAAAAATTGCAAAGTCTTATAATTTATCGCTTTAGCATTTAATAGAGTGTTTCTCTTTCGTCTGTTTTGTTAAAGCCTAGAAAAAAAAGTCCTCTTTAAGCTTATTTGAGTGTGAGTCAGATGAGGGATGAATTATCAAATCCCGAACCTCAGTGGCAATCTATGAACGAAGTACGGAAACTACAAGAGAATGTTTTAAGTTCAGAAGTAATAGTCTTTACTTTATAACCAGTTCTCATTTTGTGTTAACAAATCGCGACATCTGTCAGAGAAGAAATTTTAATTTTGATTATTACATTATTCCAAAGTTTTAAAACATCAGCAGATAGCTATTAATATCAATAACTGAGCACAAATGGTTATTAATTAAAAAAGTTAGTAATTAACGTATAATATTACCCATAACTACATGTACAAGTATATCGTTTTTGACAAAAGTTAAAAAAAATAACTCTAAATACGTAAAAAAATGCGTATATTTTCGAAAATTCCTTTTTCCACAGTATACCTATTTATGCTATGTTTTAAAGCTTATTAGCTAAACAATAATAATACTGAATTAAGTTTTTAAACATTAAAGTATATTTAATTACATCTCCCTAACAACTGTCGTGATTTGCAAATAATTTCAATTTGTTTCATTAAAATTACTGGATTTATTATATAAAAATAGTATGAAGTTATTAATTTTGTTAACTGTTTTTTCCTTCAGTAGATTCAGTTTCCGACATTGTGGCTTTTATTCCTTCCATAGCTTTGCAGCCATATTGTTTGTCACCTTCATATAGTTGTATCTTCGCAATTGACCATGGATTTTCGATCGGATCAAATCTAGACTTGATTCCATTAGCTTATCTCTTGCAAAGCTTTTACGTTCAAAGATAAGTTTAAATACATCGTAACTTTAAATGGACTGCAGATGGTGATTTTTCTAAAGCTTAGAAGTGGCACAAGGCCCAGAGTATGGAGCACTCAGATGAAATTTACAGGAGTATTATGTATTTGTCTATATTTCTGAGATGAGGTATTATGTACACTATTTACAGTATTCGGAATATTGTTCTCATCTTTGTCGCTATATTTATTACTACGTTTCGGCCGTTCTACGCTCCGGCCTTCTTCAGGTGGTTGGAATGTCGAACTGAACCCTTTATTTCGCTCACTGGGGTAGACTCTTCTTGTTCTACATGGCATGTCTAATGGACGTCAGTTATCAGATATCTCCTGTTAATTCCCCTGTCCAAGTTCTCCACTGCCTTAAACGGATATTGAACTCACACTCTTAGGGTCCTGTCATTAGATCTATCCAACGCCTTTATCCACTGTGCCATGTGTTCTTGAGGCCGAAACGTTGTAATAAATATGGCAACAAAGATGAGGACAATAGTCCGAATAATGTAAATAGTGTACATAACACCTCATCTCAGAAATATAGACAGACACTGAAGGGACGAAACGTTGTAATAAATATGGCGACAAAGATGAGGACAATAGTCCGAATAATGTAAATAGTGTACATAATACCTCATCTCAGAAATATAGACAGATACTGCAAGGCCGAGACGTTGTAATAAATATGGCGACAAAGATGAGGACAATAGTCCGAATAATGTAAATAGTGTACATAATACCTCATCTCAGAAATATAGACAGACACTGAAGGGACGAAACGTTGTAATAAATATGGCAACAAAGATGAGGACAATAGTCCGAATAATGTAAATAGTGTACATAATACCTCATCTCAGAAATATAGACAGCTACTGAAAGGCCGAAACGTTGTAATAAATATGTCAACAAAGATGAGGACAGTAGTCCGAATAATGTAAATAGTGTACATAATACCTCATCTCAGAAATATAGACAGATACTGAAGGGCCGAAACGTTGTAATAAATATGGCAACAAAGATGAGGACAATAGTCCGAATAATGTAAATAGTGTATGTAATACCTCATCTCAGAAATATAGACAGACACTGAAGGGACGAAACGTTGTAATAAATATGGCGACAAAGATGAGGACAATAGTCCGAATAATGTAAATAGTGTACATAATACCTCATCTCAGAAATATAGACAGATACTGAAAGGCCGAGACGTTGTAATAAATATGGCGACAAAGATGAGGACAATAGTCCGAATAATGTAAATAGTGTACATAATACCTCATCTCAGAAATATAGACAGACACTGAAGGGACGAAACGTTGTAATAAATATAGCGACAAAGATGAGGACAATAGTCCGAATAATGTAAATAGTGTACATAATACCTCATCTCAGAAATATAGACAGCTACTGAAAGGCCGAAACGTTGTAATAAATATGTCAACAAAGATGAGGACAGTAGTCCGAATAATGTAAATAGTGTACATAATACCTCATCGCAGAAATATAGACAGATACTGAAGGGCCGAAACGTTGTAATAAATATGGCAACAAAGATGAGGACAATAGTCCGAATAATGTAAATAGTGTACGTAATACCTCATCTCAGAAATATAGACAGATACTTAAAGGCCGAAACGTTGTAATAAATATGGTGACAAAGATGAGGACAATAGTCCGAATAATGTAAATAGTGTACATAATACCTCATCTCAGAAATATAGACAGATACTGAAAGGCCGAAACGTTGTAATAAATATGGTGACAAAGATGAGGACAATAGTCCGAATAATGTAAATAATGTACATAATACCTCATCTCAGAAATATAGACAGATACTGAAAGGCCGAAACGTTGTGATAAATATGGCGACAAAGATGAGGACAGTAGTCCGAATAATTTAAATAGTGTACATAATACCTCATCTCAGAAATATAGACAGATACTGAAGGGCCGAAACGTTGTAATAAATATGGCAACAAAGATGAGGACAATAGTCCGAATAATGTAAATAGTGTATGTAATACCTCATCTCAGAAATATAGACAGATACTGAAAGGCCGAAACGTTGTAATAAATATGGCGACAAAGATGAGGACAATAGTCCGAATAATGTAAATAGTGTACATAATACCTCATCTCAGAAATATAGACAGATACTGAAAGGCCGAGACGTTGTAATAAATATGGCGACAAAGATGAGGACAATAGTCCGAATAATGTAAATAGTGTACATAATACCTCATCTCAGAAATATAGACAGACACTGAAGGGACGAAACGTTGTAATAAATATGGCGACAAAGATGAGGACAATAGTCCGAATAATGTAAATAGTGTACATAATACCTCATCTCAGAAATATAGACAACTACTGAAAGGCCGAAACTATGTAATAAATATGTCAACAAAGATGAGGACAGTAGTCCGAATAATGTAAATAGTGTACATAATACCTCATCGCTGAAATATAGACAGATACTGAAGGGCCGAAACGTTGTAATAAATATGGCAACAAAGATGAGGACAATAGTCCGAATAATGTAAATAGTGTACATAATACCTCATCTCAGAAATATAGACAGATACTGAAAGGCCGAAACGTTGTAATAAATATGGTGACAAAGATGAGGACAATAGTCCGAATAATGTAAATAATGTACATAATACCTCATCTCAGAAATATAGACAGATACTGAAAGGCCGAAACGTTGTGATAAATATGGCGACAAAGATGAGGACAATAGTCCGAATAATGTAAATAGGAGTATTATGTGTAAAACATGAATACGAGGTGCGAATATGCGAGTCCTTGCAAGTACCCCAGAAATCTCAATGATATTTTTCTTCAATGGGTGATCACGGCTCTTCACAGCTTTCTATATCGTGTAGTTATTAGCAGGCATTCTCCCTTTGCTAAGGACCGCATTTTCCATCTATTACACAAACTCGTCAGGTAAGTGGTTCGCTGCCTTCCCCATCTTCGTAGCCTTCAGTATGGCCGTGTGAGGATTAAGTTTTCCAAGCCCTCTAGCCTCATTATGTTTCCAAGGAATGATAGCTGTTTTTTTCCTGCTTCTGAGTATAACTGTCCGTTCCGCTGCCATTTTCTTTAAGACTTCTATTTGGAAACTTATCCAGTCTGCATCCTGTGTCTCGAATCAGGTTGTCAACGCCCATCTTCTTTGGTCGGCCTTGTGTTCTTTTCCATGTGATGGTATCCAGAGTAGAACGTCTCCATTTAGTTCTTCCTTGGTGCGCCAACAGTGACGAGCAAGTTACCCTGGCCATTGGCCCCGAAAAGGACCTCCAATCTGTGGTTGACTGGGGCAGAAAATGGCTTGTGAACTGTGATGCCTCCAAAACGAAACTGCTCACATTTACCCACCATAGAGAAACCTCACTACCCTCTGTTTTTTCTACAAATATTTCCATGAAGGGAGTTCCACGAGTAAGGCAGTAAAGCCACAAAGACGCAAAGGGTTTACTAGGCGTGGAAGAATTAAGAACAGAAACGTTAATAATGAGCGGAAAGAGGAAAGTGTAATCAGGAGGACAGTAGATAGCGATTGACATTGCCTTTAAATTTTTGCAGATTCAAGTTGGCTGGAATGCCTGGAGCCGGAAGGGAGTTCCACAAGGAAGGTAATAAAGTCACTAAGACACAATAGATTTACTGGGTGTGGATGAATTAGTAACAAAAACATTAATAATGAGCGGCAAGAGGAAAGAGTAATCAGGAGGACAGTAGATAGCGATTGACATTGCATTTAATTTTTTACAGATTATAGTTGGTTGGACAGCAAGGAGCCGGAAGAGAGTTCCACAAGGAAGAAGTCCGGGAAAAGTACCTGTTAGCATTGCATTTACATTTTTTTGCATATTAGAGTTGACTGGGAAGCATAGAGCCAGAAGAGAGTTCCACAAGGTAGAAGTGCGGAAAAGGAACCTGTTAGCATAGAACTTACTGTTAAATCTTGCCAGCTCAATTGTAAATTGATGAGATCTCGAAGCCTGTCTAGCGCTGCGCTTAAATTTAAAAAAGTCTAGGTACCATAGCTGAGAGACATCCGAACAATTGCCATAAAAGTATTTACAGAAGAGACGCTGACAAACTTACATTTGCAAAATAAACACATTTTTCAAATAATAGATACAGTTATGCTTCCCCATATAAATTTAGGTTTTATGTTGATTGTAGAAATGTTCCCGTTTGAGTTTGTGTACACAGCAGTGAGAGTGGAAGAAACAATTTTTTTAGACCTTTAATAGTCAGTCAGTTGTTAGTTTAACCTGTGTCATATATTAACGTAGGTAGAAAAAAAGAAAATGTGTGCGTGTGTATGTGTGAGGGGTAGTACGCGCCGGTCCTGTCTGGCAAAGGAATTATAACGGTCCAGAAAATGGTAGATATCTGGCGAGGATTCCTGATCAAAACATTTCCAACCTCAATTAAGAAATAAGAAATCGAATCTATTTAATCTCAAGCACAAACATGAAGAGATAGGCAATGTTCAATTTAGCATCCCAAACGAATGTGTGTATGTCAATAGTATTCACATTTGGGAGAAGAATGATCGTAAACAAAAATCAACAACCTTTAACGATTGTTCAAAGAAAGAGAACGGAATACAAAAGCTTCTTCTTTTATGTGTTGTGTTCCATCAGAATGGTGGCTCTCCACAACCTCCACTTGTAGATTTTACCAATGTTTGTCCCTTTGCCATCCCTCCGAAACCTGTTCTGCCATCTATCCACTCAAGTATTGTAGAATTTTTTCCTGGTTGCGTGTGTGTTTGTGTGTGCGTGCTCGCCAGTGATAATGGAATGAGCCAGAGTCCAGCCCTCGAAATAACTGTTAAACGGCTTTTATTTCTAGTTGAAAGAACAGTGCAAAATAGTAGTATTTTGTGTTTCCAGTTAACAAAGAGAGAGATTTCCCCTCCTGTTCCGACGGGAGGAACGAGAAATCTGAGTGTGAATCTTCTGGGACTGGTACGTGTCCTCTGAAGCAAGGGTTGTATGCGTGTCTTTTTTCTTTGGGTCGGTCTCTTGAAGGGAGATTTATCCACCTGTTCCCACGAGGAAATCTTAAGTCAAGCTGCCAGGACAGGACACGTTTCTCCTGCATCAAGCGTTTAGTAACCTTTCGAGATGGCCGTGAAGGTAGAAGCCGCTGTAGCTGAAAAGTGGGAAAGAGAGCTGGCCATGAAGGTAGAAGCCGCTGTAGCTGAAAAGTGGAAAAGAGAGCTGGCCGTGAAGGTAGTGGCCGCTGTAGCTGAAAAGTGGAAAAGAGGGCTGGCCGTGAAGATAGAAGCCAATGTAGCTGAAAAGTGGAAAAGAGAGCTAGCCGTGAAGGTAGAAGCCGCTGTAGCTGAAAAGTGGAAAAGAGAGCTAGCCGTGAAGGTAGAAGCCAATGTAGCTGAAAAGTGGAAAAGAGAGCTGGCCGTGAAGGTAGAAGCCGCTGTAGCTGAAAAGTGGAAAAGAGGGCTGGCCGTGAAGGTAGAAGCCGCTGTAGCTGAAAAGTGGAAAAGAGAGCTGGCCGTGAAGGTAGAAGCCAATGTAGCTGAAAAGTGGAAAAGAGAGCTAGCCGTGAAGGTAGAAGCCAATGTAGCTGAAAAGTGGAAAAGAGAGCTAGCCGTGAAGGTAGAAGCCGCTGTAGCTGAAAAGTGGAAAAGAGAGCTGGCCGTGAAGGTAGAAGCCGCTGTAGCTGAAAAGTGGAAAAGAGAGCTAGCCGTGAAGGTAGAAGCCGCTGTAGCTGAAAAGTGGAAAAGAGAGCTGGCCGTGAAGGTAGAAGCCAATGTAGCTGAAAAGTGGAAAAGAGAGCTAGCCGTGAAGGTAGAAGCCAATGTAGCTGAAAAGTGGAAAAGAGAGCTAGCCGTGAAGGTAGAAGCCGCTGTAGCTGAAAAGTGGATAAGAGAGCTGGCCGTGAAAGTAGAGGCCGCTGTATAGGTAAGGGGGTACGAGCTGGCTGTGATGGTAGACACCGCTGAAAGGGAGAAGTGGGATCGGTCAGCGTATTTATGAGTTCTGGGACTTCCGGTTGTTCCCTGCTGATTACTTCCGTTGCTGATACGGCTGAATCGAGTAAAATAAGGAAGCCCCACATGTCACTGTAGCCAACAAGTGATATCAGTCAGTCATGTGCCACACGCTTAGCCGATCATGTATCTTTCGATATATGACTGACAAGACAGATTTTTTCTTGCAGTAGGTTGCCATTTCTTTCTGCGGTAGAACAGACTATAGAACCCGGCCTGTCCTTTTATTTACCCATAGCTGGGGTAAAAGAAGAGTATTCATGCCATTCCCAAGGGTATTAGCATGTAAGTGAATCCATTGGATTCGACTGGAATTCGAACTCGGTTCTCCGATTCCTCAATCCGAGCCGCTATCCATCACTTCACCTTAACAAGTGGTATAGGTATTAGATAATTGTCTTGCTTCCTAACCTTTTGTTTGAAGTTGTTTGGAGGGTCGGCATCTTCACGATGCCGTTATCTTTTCGTAGAGTTACATCTCTTATAGTTTAATTTTTTGGTTTTCTGTTGAAGGTCCTTTCTTTGTAATTGTGTAGCGCCAGTCCACGAGGTTCTTTTGCTCAAACCTATTTTTAACAATTCATCTTAGAAATCGCTTGTTTACAACTAATATTTTGCTCGAGTTTAGAGCCATAAATTAAGAACTAGCGGGCCTTTTAAGAACTTAGTTCTAGAGTTTTGGTTATATTTTTAATTGGCAGCCATTTGCGGTTTAGGGCGGATCAATCTATGTCACTACCGATTCTATGTTTCGCTTAATTTCTAGAACAGGCCACAGACATAGATTTGCAAAATAAACACATTTTATCAGATAAAAAATACATTTTTTCCCATTCGAATTTTGGTTCTATGTTAGCGTTAATATTATCCGGTGGTGCTATCACGAAATAAATTTCATGGGACAGAAATTAACTCGATAATTATTGTCAAATTAACAAAACCAAATACAGCTAATTTTTGTGACATCGGAGACATATTTTCCGCCGATACCTGAACGCCTCCACGAAAAAAAAAAATGTCTCCAATCCCTTGTTGCAAAGAAACATTTTCGGCTCCACTGAATTTATCTTCGATGCGTCACTGGAGGCACCGTCAAGAAAGCCCTCAAGAAATTTGGTAGACATTCACTTGTCGTGTGTATATTCAATGGAGACAAAGAAAAATGAATATTTCCAGCGAATATTAACGCGAGAGAAAGTAAAAAACAACAACAAAGGAATAAAAGAGAATGACTGAATGGAAATTCTATTCATAAATTAATATTGAAATGTGTGTATTTTTATCGATTTATATTGATTTTCAGCATTTTTATATATCAGGATATTCTTCTTTCTTTCTTCCTTTCTATCTCAGTGTTTCTATCTATCTATCTATCTATCTATCTATCTATCTATCTATCTATCTATCTCAGACTGTTCAATATCTATCTATCTATCTATCTATCTATCTATCTATCTATCTATCTATCTATCTATCTATCTCAGACTGTCCAATATCTATCTATCTATCTATCTATCTATCTATCTCAGACTGTTCAATATCTCTCTCTCTCTATCTATCTATCTATCTATCTATCTATCTATCTATCTATCTCAGACTGTTCAATATCTATCTATCTATCTATCTATCTATCTGTTTGTCTGTCTGTCTGTCTGTCTGTTATTTTGATCATCTCTATTTACTTATCATTCTCAGTGTATTCATATCTATCTGTCTATGTTAATTATCTCTTATCTATCTGTATATTTATGTTAGTCTGTTCATATCTATCTATCTATCTATCTTAGTCTGTTCATACCTATCTATCTATCTATCTATCTTAGACTGTTCATACCTATCTATCAATTTTAGTTCATATCTATCTATCTATGTTAGTCTGCTCATATCTATCTATCTATCTATCTATCTATCTATCTATATATGTTAGTCTGCTCATATCTATCTATGTATCTGTCTATCTATTTGATTCATATCTATCTATCTATCTATCTATCTATCTATCTATCTGTCTATTTAAATCATATCTATCTATCTATCTATCTATCTATCTATCTATCTATCTATCTATCTATCTATTTAATTCATATCTATCTATCTATCTATCTATCTGTCTATTTAATTCATATCTATCTATCTATCTATCTATCTATCTGTCTGTCTATTTAATTCATATCTATCTATCTATCTATCTATTTAATTCATATCTATCTATCTATCTATCTATCTGTCTATTTAATTCATATCTATCTATCTATCTATCTATCTATCTATCTATCTATCTATCTGTCTATCTATCTATCTGTCTATTTAATTCATATCTATCTATCTATCTATCTATCTATCTGTCTATTTAATTCATATCTATCTATCTATCTATCTATCTGTCTATCTATCTATCTGTCTATTTAATTCATATCTATCTATCTATCTATCTATCTATCTATCTGTCTATTTAATTCATATCTATCTATCTATCTATCTATCTATCTATCTATCTATCTATCTATTCTCATATGTGTATGCATGTGCGTTTGTCTGTACGTGTAAAATTTCAGATATAACATGTATTTATCTGTCTATATCTCTGAGATGTGATATTCTGATTATTTACGTGATTCGAACTCTTATTCTTATCTTTATTGCCATATCCACAAGTTTTCGGCCATTGTATGCTTCGGACTTCTTCAGGCGATCGGAATTTCGAACTGAAACATTTATTTTGTCCACCGGTGTAGATTTTTGTAGTTCCACGTGCCATGCCTCTTCCTAATGTCTCAGTTGTTTCCCTTTAACTCAACCCTACAAGTTTTTTTGGTAAACGCTAGTAACATGGCATCCAGTGGCAGATTGGTGGCTTACGTGTAGGATATATACATATCCATACATACATACATACATACATACATATATATATATATATATATATATTTATATATATATATATATATATATATATATATATATATATATATATATATATATATATATATATATGTATGTTCTGTTTTTACGCTATTTTTATAGATACAAATATTTAAGTTTATAATAAACAGTGTTAACGACATTTACCGGCCTGAATGTCCGAGAACATTCATAGAAAATACGTGACCTCCGATAGGAATCGAACCTTTATCCTGCACGGGGTGAGTGAGTATGATGTGTGTAAGTGTGTATATTAGTATGGGTGTGTCTATGGGCGAGGCCTCAATACCTCCGCAAGCATGTCTGTCTCTTGTGGGTTAGAAATGTGGCTGATTTGTAGGCTTATATATTAATTCTATCTATGTTGCTAAATTTGTGATTAGGCCGTCTGGATGGAGCGTTTTAGGTGCAGAATCCACTTATCTTCATCGTCTTCTAAAATCTTTCTAATGTTATCTGCTCTGGACTTTTCTATTCTCTCAATTATAGTGAATTTGGCATTGGTTTTAAAATCGTGTTTTTGTAGGCGGAAATGTTTTTCTACAGGTAATAATTTTTCATGGGGAGTCGACTTAATTCGATTGCGATAATTATTAATTCTGTAGTGAAAGGGCCATTCAGATTTTCCTACATATTGTTTCTGGCACAGTGTGCATTCTAGGAGGTAAATTATGTTATGACTTCTACAGTTAGAATTGTGGTAGATTTTGAAAGTAGATTTAGTGACTGAGCTAGTGAATGAATTCGTGTGTCTAATGTGGTTGCAGCATAAGCTCCTTTTGTTGTTACATGGATGGGAAAATCCTGTGGTTTTTGTTGTTGGTTTATTACGGATTACCTTGTCCCTTGAAACGTGGTTACTATCTATGATTTCCTTAAGGTTCTTAGGTCTACGATATGCTAGAAGGTCGGGTTCCTCAAAAATATTTTTTAGGTTTTGTTTGAGATGTATTATTTCCCAGCGATTTTGGATTATCTGAGATAGTGGAGGCAGAGTGGGGTTGAAAGTGTTTAATAGAGGGATGCGGCTGGGTTTATTTTTAATCTTGTACATTAGGGTGTGTCTTCTCTAGGTGTGGAAATTGCTTTATTTATTTGTTCCCTGATTAGGTGTTGTTTATAACCCCGTGTTGTGAATTGATGCTCCAGATTTTCAATATTAGTTCTTCATTGTGGGAACATATCCTTCTGATTCTAAGTGCTTGTGAATAGGGAAGGTTCTCTTTGGGGTGTTTAGGGTGGGAAGACTTAAAGTGTAGAGAGTTGTGGGTGTCGGTGATATTAGTGTGTAGCGTTGTTTTTAGTTTTCTGCTTTTATCTATGTAAATGCGGGTGACTAAAAATGTTACTGGTCTTCTGGAATTTTCGTAGTCAAACTTGAGTCGTGTACTGTGTTTAGGGTCATGAGGAATTAAGTAAGTTTGTTGTCACTGCCCGTGTATACAAAGAATATATTATCGATATATCTTGCATAGAATACGCAGTCACTACCGATGAGTGGATAGATATGGGTCTTCTTAAATTTTCCCATGAAGATTGTAGCATATGATGGAGCTGCAATGTTGCCCATGGCACAGCCTCGTACTTGCAGGAAATGTGCTCCATTGCAGTTGAAAGTATTCAATGTAAGAATAACTTATTAATGATAACTTCTGTGGGGAGGTCTTGTTTTCTTCATTTTGTAAGTGCTTCCTTAAGGGCGGGTAGTCCTTTGATGTGTTTAATGTTTGAATAAAATGATCTTACATCCATAGTAACTAGAATAGCATTGTCACTGTTTGTACGTGATTAATTTTGTTTAGTAGGTTCATTATGTCTCTGATGTAGGATTTTACTTTCTTAGCTAGGGGTTGTATGTAATGATATGCTTATTTGGAAATTTTGGTCGTGTGGCAATTGAATGATGAAATGACCGGCCTTCCTGGGTTGTAGCTTTTGTGTATTTTGGGAAGGATATTGAAGCGAGCAGGTGTAATGTTTGTGGGTGTAAGTGTTGTGCATGTTTCCTTGTCGATTAGATTGTTGCGAAGCATTATGTTTAGTGAGCTAGTTAATTCTTTTTGGTATTCGGGAAGAGGGTCTGCGGGTAAGCTTTTGTAGGTTTTTTTGTCGGCTAGCAGATTGTTGGTCTCTTTGAAGTATTCTTTGATTCTCCAGATTCCTGTGGCATCACTTTGTCATGCAGTGTTATGATTAGGTCATCTCTGTGGATCAGCGTGTCGATAGCCACTCGTATGAGTGTCTTTCAGTTCAGTTTTATGTTTACGTCTCGTATGAGAATAAAATCCTACACGAGATTTGCAAACAAACCCACACGAAGAGCATAGTGAAGGGTTGACCGTCATATGGGTTTATGTATTAGCCCGTGATTTAGTGTTAATTCCTAATTCTTTCACATGGTTGAGGCGATTCTTTTCAAAGTTGGTTATACCTCGGCAGCAGGTGTTTCTCCAGTTTGCTCGGTTTTCATCAGCAAGTTCGAACTCCTCCATAGGGATGTTTGCAGCATTTAAGTTGCATTTAAGTTTATCCTTGAAGCGTAACCAAGGACGGCCTTCGTTACGCTTACCATGAAAAAGTTGGCTATACATGAGGATTTTCGGCATCCTATCATCACTCATTCTGATGACATGACCAGCCCATCTGAAGTGTGATTGCATCAGAAAGGATTTAATACCACCGACACCACATTTGATGAAAAGATCAGGGTTAGAGATTTTCTCCTGCCGTGTATAACCGCTTATTGAACGAAGACAGGGTTTATGAAAAGCATCAAGTTGATTGAAGTGTGCCCTGTATGGCGTCCACAATTCTGAGCCATAAAGAAATGTGGTGAGAATGATTGCTTAATAGACACTGATTTTCATGTTCAGTGAAATCCCATGAACCTCTCATAGGCGATGCTTAAGCTTCTCTATGACATTGGTTGCCTTTGAGATTCGGTTAACTATTTCGTCATCCAAAGAGGCACTTGAATTGACATTGTTTCCTAAGTACGAGAATGATTTCACATACTTCAGTTTATTGCTGCCAACAGTAATGGAAATGATTGGAAAGGTATGGTCAAATAATCCCAGTATATGTGTGTGTGTGTGTGTGTGTGTGTGTGTGTGTGTGTGTGTGTGTGTGTGTGTGTGTGTGTGTGTGTGTGTGTGTGTAACGAATGCACGGCCGCAATTTTCGCCGGATTTGCACTAAAATTTACATGCACATGCACCAAGTTAGTAAAAAGGCCAAGACCGGCATTGCATTCCCAACTCCCATTGATAGTGGAAATAATCGATTTTTTCATGCTTCTACGGCAGTTTTCATGTAGTTTGCGCCCATTTCAGACTGGCCAGAGTGAGAGCCTATAGCTGGCTGCCACGAATAGGCAGGGAGATTCTATTGGCCAGCGTGAGAGCCAACAGCTGTCTGACACGAATGTTAACTAGCATGTAAAAAAATCGATAGCTGCATTCGTCACAAGTGGGAAAAAATTAAATCTGCATGGCACTTTACTCCAATTGGCTCATTAGCTTGCTTAAAATCAACGTTGATTCTGATTCCGCAGAACCGGGTTGGGTGTGAAAAAGTATTTGTTATTAACATTCTTTTTTCATTCGGTTTTTCCAGTTACGAGTCCTTTTTTAAAGCTGATCGTTTTGTGTTCATTTTGTTTAGTTCTTTTTTCGTAACAGATTTAATGTTTAGTATAGAGCTTAGAAAAAATTCGCAGTGTTAGATAGGCACGAAGTAAGGCGTGTAGCAACATCAGCACGGCAAAGGGCACTCCTTTAAAGGCAAGGAAGGGCAAAAGTATTTTAAGTCAAGTGATTGCGATTGCTGTATGAGTCGTACGATTTTTGAATCAAGCACGGGCCATTCTGCTAATACTAATATGAAATTTCTCACTCCGCTGATCGATGTTATATTCATCAGCCGACTCTAGAGTTTCGTAGACCGACTTATAATAATAGCTCTGTCCACTCTTCAGCAGATATCAGAGTGCTATCATGTTTTCGTTATTTTTAGATTAAGTTAAAAATAAATGATGCATTTTTTATTGGTGTAAATTTGATTTTCTTTTCAATGTATATGCGCGTTTGTGTATACCTGCCTGCATGTACACGTGTGTATATGTATGTGTGTGTGTACGTGTAAGAATGTCGTCCTTACTTCTGTTCTTCGTATGAATACATTAATTTTGTTTTCTAATTTCATTTTCAGCTATTAGCACTAGCAAAAAAACCATACTAATGAAATATTGATTCTTTTGAAAAACCCTCCATGGTCGTACAAGTTATTTTAATACAATCGAATCTTTCAAATTTAATGCCAGAAAAAATGAAACTTGTCCGCTGTTCAAAATTCATAACACCGAATTAAAATTTAGTCGTTGATACTTTTTCGGTTGTTGAGAAATATATACTGCTTTAATTTCAAATCCAATATTAACTAACTCACGTATTGACAATCGATAAACGACTGTCGAATATTTCATCAACTAATTTGACGCCAATTAATATGCGTCTGTAGCATACGGTCATTGGCGACCAGATTTCTGAATATTCCCCAGCGCAACAAAGCAAGAATAGAAAAATGACCCGGCTTTAGATTAATTCAATATTTGTTAAAAGTCGCCTAAAATCTAACATTGTATTATTTTCTAGTCATTATTCTTTTTTTTTTTGTAGCTTTTTCTTGTTTTAAAGCGTCGTCTGTTTTGAATTCATTTATTACCTCCCTTTGTAACATTGTTATTTCTCTTATCATTCATCCATGTTGGGTTTTTTTCCCCCGGTCTTGAAAAGGCAAGCGATAAATTCCCAGCATCCTCAACAATAGAATTGAATATCATTTTTTTAAAGTTAGTTTTATCTATTTGTTAGTGTCTTAGCTATTTCCATACTAAATCGGATTTTTAAAAACAAGCGTAGATTGTTTTTTTTCCATCAGCAATTTATGGCATCAGAATTAATATCATATTTAGTCAAAGTGATAACAAGATGCTGGTGCCGTCCGAAGATTGTCCCTCAAAACCGCTCAATATTATTCATTGAAATTTTTTATTTTCAGTTTTCTTTATTTGATTTTTTTTTGTTAATATTCCTCGCTTGTGCGAACAAAAGATCAACAAAAACTGGACAAAGAAAATATTCTTTTCATCTAGATGAAGTCTTCATTATTCTGTCTCGCCAAAGGTTGATTTTATTTTGACGCATGCGTAGAAGCTAGCCAGAGGCAAAAGGTCATCAACGGTATTATGTTCCATATTTGACAAAAACAAAAGAAAAATTGTTTTTTCATGGTAAAATAAGTTTATTACATATTTTATACTGCTCAGTATATATATATATATATATATATATATATATATATATATATATATATTACAGCAAAAAACAAAAATTGCCTCAACATGGTATAGTCGATTTCAAGCCGTTGTGTGGCTATCATCAGCCCCTAAGTGTCTGTCTCGGAGCATTGTTATATATATATATATATATATATATATATATATATATATATATCATGAAATGCACTAAGTCCGATATTTAATATAATTTCTGTTTATGTTTACAGATGAAATATAGATATAACGGTATATAAATTTAGTATTTTCAGTAGTTAGTAAAATATGACAATTGGTATGTTTTTTTTAATAGTAACAAAGGTGATGGACAGAAAAAGAAAAAGAATACAGATGATATATATATATATATATATATATATATATATATATATATATATATATATATATATATATGTTTGTTTGTGTGTGTGTGTGTGTGTGTGTGTGTGTATACAAATATATATATAAATACGAAAAGACGGTTAGGTTAATAATCCGAGGTTCTTTGATATTTTTGTTTTATTTAAAAAAACAAGAGTGCTCAATACACACGTAGAGCCTAATTTATTATTTTTAGAGTTCTCATGCTTCAAAAGCATTAAAATGATATTAAAATGATAGGTTTAGCCGTTTCCATAGTAATTAATGTATATGATTATAAAACTCCGTAAATTTCAAAATTAGTTATTGCGAAATTTGCTTCAGTTTGAAACAGAGCTGGGTACTTTAATTCTATTTAATTTTTATAATTAAATTGAAGATTTTAGCTTCTGTTTTTGAAACATGAGAACTTTTGTCTAGCGAGGGAATATTTAAAAAATAAATTATTTCAATAAGTCGGATTCTGAACCACATTTCCTCTGTATTTCAACACAATACATACATACATACATACACACACACACACACACACACACATATATATATATATATATATATATATATATATATATATATATATATATATATATATATATATAACGTAAACCATTCATACGAAAAACAAATAATAAAGTTAATTATATTGCAAGAATCACTCTCGCAAACAATATTTAATAATAAAATACAATCAACCTCGAATTTTTACTACAAAAATTCTACTTCTACAGTACAAGAACGCACAATTTTGAAATTAAAAAAAAATTCAACCTCAACGTCATGACTGCACGCTCCAAAATTATTCTTACAGTTAACAATATCACATTTAAAAAAAAACACTTCTTTCGGTTTGCACTATCTTTCGATTTCTCGTTATTACCTGGATTTAAAAAACTTACCTAATTTTCTACCTGATGATGTTCGTATGAAACGATTGAAAGCCGAGCTAGTACCAAAAATAAGACCTGATAAAACCGGAATTTATAAACAAGGATCATACCATTCATTAACGGATTCGAGGTTGATTGTATTTTATTATTAAATATTGTTTGCGAGAGTGATTCTTGCCATTTATCATTAACTTCATTATTTGTTTTTCGTATGAATGATTTACGTTATATAAATTGAACACGCACCACATAATTGATATATATATATATATATATATATATATATATATATATATATATATCAAACAGTATATTGACTTGACAAACCAAACGCTTCCTCTGTTGCATTTAATACTTATAGAAATATATTAAACATATAACTACCTGTTATAATTTTTCTTAAAGACTTTTTACGGAATTAAATTTTTTCTTCGAAATTAGAATATATATATATATATATATATATATATATATATATATATATATATATATATATATATATATATATATATATATGGTAAAGGTTACAAACCCATATATGGTTTAAGATTAAAGATTATAAGCAGATGTTTTATATAATGCCCAATATTAAAAATATTAAAATAATATTTCAGGCCAAATGATTCCTGTTGGCGGACACATATTTGCTATCAAGTTTATCGGACATTCACGTCGATAAATGTTATTGATACTGTTTATTATAAACATAACATTTAATTAAATAATTTTATCAATATAAATAACATATAAACAGAAAATATATTAAAATAATTGTCGGAATTAGTCTATTTCATAATATGCATTGTCATTTGTTTACGTTAAGATATAGATATAATCGTTCGAAATGTGTTTTAAAAGTGTGTGTGCGTGTGTATATTTTGGCAGCATGTCTTTATTAGGGATTGGGTTATTAAAAACTACGGAACTCTTCCACTTGATGATCTTTTTCTCAGTTATTTCTTGCTTTCTCGCAAGTTACTTAAAGTTTGGTTCCAGCTTGTTAAAGTAAGATTCCAGTCGAATAATATTGTGCCGAGCGCTTTCGATTCTCCTCAATCATCATGATTGCGTTTGTGTTTGTTTGGAAATATGCTATTCCATGCTTTAGTTTTATAGATAATATTAGACGATATTAAACGGTTAGTTCATTATTAGTAAGGAGGGGATGCTTTTATTGGAGGATTAGTTATTAAATATCTGCTCAATATGTTTCTATTGTTCACATCTGTCTATATTTCTGAGATGAGGTATTATGTACACTATTTACATTATTCGGCCTATTGTCCTCATCTTTGTCGCCATATTTATTACAACGTTTCGGCCTTTCAGTATCTGTCTATATTTCTGAGAGGAGGTATTATGTACACTATTTACATTATTCGGACTATTGTCCTCATCTTTGTCGCCATATTTATTACAACGTTTCGGCCGTTCAGTATCTGTCTATATTTCTGAGATGAGGTATTATGTACACTATTTACATTATTCGGACTATTGTCCTCATCTTTCTCGCCATATTTATTACAACGTTTCGGCCGTTCAGTATCTGTCTATATTTCTGAGATGAGGTATTATGTACACTATTTACATTATTCGGACTATTGTCCTCATCTTTGTCGCCATATTTATTACAACGTTTCGGCCGTTCAGTATCTGTCTATATTTCTGAGATGAGGTATTATGTACACTATTTACATTATTCGGACTATTGTCCTCATCTTTGTCGCCATATTTATTACAACGTTTCGGCCGTTCAGTATCTGTCTATATTTCTGAGATGAGGTATTATGTACACTATTTACATTATTCGGACTATTGTCCTCATCTTTGTCGCCATATTTATTACAACGTTTCGGCCTTTCAGTATCTGTCTATATTTCTGAGATGAGGTATTATGTACACTATTTACATTATTCGGACTATTGTCCTCATCTTTGTCGCCATATTTATTACAACGTTTCGGCCTTTCAGTATCTGTCTATATTTCTGAGATGAGGTATTATGTACACTATTTACATTATTCGGACTATTCTCCTCATCTTTGTCGCCATATTTATTAGAAAGTTTCAGCCTTTCAGTACCTGTCTATATTTCTGAGATGAGGTATTACGTATACTATTTACATTATTCGGACTATTGTCCTCATCTTTGTCGCCATATTTATTAGAACGTTTCAGCCTTTCAGTATCTGTCTATATTTCTGAGATGAGGTATTACGTACACTATTTACATTATTCGGACTATTGTCCTCATCTTTGTCGCCATATTTATTACAACGTTTCAGCCGTTGTACGCTCCGCCCTTCTTCAGGTGGTTGGAATGTCGAACTGAACCCTTAATTTCGCTCACTGGGGTTGACTGTTCTAGTTCCACGTGCCATGTCTAATGAATGTCAGTTATCAGTTATCTCCTGTTAATTCCTCTCTGCAAGTTCTCCACTGCCTTAACCGGGTATTGAACTCACACTCTTTTTTCCTCTTTGTCCTTAAGGACACATGGCACAGCGGATAAAGGCGTTAGTTAGATTCAGTGACAGGACCCAAAAGAAGAGGATTCATACCTTTCCCAAGGGTATTAGCACGTACGTGAATGTAATGGATTCGACTGTAATTCGAACTCGGCTCTCCGATTCAGTTATGTGCCATGCGTGATACACGCTTAGGCGATTATCTATCTTTCCATACGTGACTGAGGAGGCAAACTTTTCCAAGGCTATAGAACCCGGTGTGAAAGTGTGGTAGGGGTGAAGAAGAGGATACACACCTTTCCCAAGGGTATTTGCACGTACGTGAATGTGATGGATTCGACTGGAATTCGAACTCGGCTCTCGGATTCCTCAATCCAACCAGCTATTCATATATATATATATATATATATATATATATATATATATATATATATATATATATATATATATATATATATATATATATATTGCCATCCACCGACAGATTGTTTCGCTGTATCAGTGTGGCTAGACGTCCGGTTACCTCTAGCTAGGATTGAAACCCGGCTTAATTGGCATCGGGGATCCTACTACTAAGTCTTTGGCGCACGGCAGGGATAAGGGCGAATTTAAGCGTATTTATTTTTAGATAAACACATAGTGACTGAGAGAACTCTATTCGATTTACCGAAGAGTCTTGCATTAGTAGCCGTAATAGTCACTGTTTACAAACCCACACTTCTTCCCCAGGGAGTTCAACCGAAATAAATTTTTCAGGAGCATATATTTAGCGTAAAGTGATTTTTTTTTTTATTATAATTGTTATATTTAACCATTACGGATTGTTGTTAATCATTTTTGTGTCTAATAAGATCTACGACAAGAACGCATCTTGTAGCCGTCACATAAAATTTATTACGGGATATTGTTAGAATTGTTTTATCTTATAAATTGTTTTTATTGTTAATTTCGAATTGTGTTTATATTTAAGTTACAGTTTTTCGTTTCTGTAGAGAGAAAGGATACAAGCATTTATTGGGAAGTGTGAGACACTCCGACTCACACCGGGATAAAATGGTGTTGTCTTTATCATTTTAATTTATCGTATAATCATGATACTAATATAAATGACAAAGAAGTTGAGTTGAAACGCGCTGAAAAACAAATGAACTTGCAATAAATCCTAAACATGTAGAAAATCCTTCTGGATAATTTAAAAAAATATGAGGACAAAAGATTCACGTCTCATTATTCCTATTAAAATTCGTTTACAACTGCACGTCCCTACGCGCCGGTGTTGAAGCCTGTTTCAATTGCTTCTCCTTGGTAACAAGGAAATTCCGTTGACTACTGGCAAATTAATTCATTTGTCTGCAAAGCCTGGGAAGATAGAAAACTCTTCAAGTCGAGGAATAAATTTGAAAATATTAATCTTGCATTTTATCTTGTTCTTGAAATAAATATTCATGGAAATGAAATAAAGGCTGATATAAATAAATTAAAATTCATAAAATTTAACTGGCGTATAGAAGAAAGAATTAGAAAAATATTAAAAAATTATTTCAAAATCTTTTTTTTTTGTAAGAGAATAATGAACAAATACCGTCATTATTTCACTGTCATATGAAATTGAAACGTGTTTCAAAACGTGATATATTGTCGGTTAAATAAAATTAATGCAGAAAAATTCCCTTAGAATTTAAAAAAATAAAAATAGAATTTATCCAGTGAATGAAAAGCGCTTTCGATAAAGACGAAATATAATACTCCGACACCCAAAGAATTAATATTAAGAAAAATCGCTCTTTTCATGGAAAGTATTCAGACGGTCTATACAGTGAGCCCCTCGTATTCGCGGGGGGGGGGGGTAGGTACCAGAAGCGGGCGTGAATAGTTAGAATCCACGAATACTTGTAACCCCCACCCGCCAAAAGTGCTTATAAGTACTTATTTTGATTGTTAAAACGCCATATGCCTTAAACTTACATCCTAAACACTTTAGAAAAAATTTAAGACTCTTTTAAAAACATTTTTGAAAAATAGTATTGGGGAATAAATACGTAAATTTTCTATCATTCGTACAATAACCGTTTTTAATTACGCCATAAATCGAAAAAACCATTGAAAATACTGTATAATATATGTGTTACAATACATCAAATATAAAGTTTAAAACATTTTCTAAAAACAGAACTGTGGTGATGCTCTCAGACTTAGTCACTTTTAAGACCCCCAGCCGTAGCCCCTAACAATGAACAAAGCCCAAGTACTACGCATGATTTGGGTTTGTTTTATACAATAAAGATGAACGATTCTGCCAATTTTTACCATAAAAATGGACTGTTATATGTTTTAAGTTACTTAAATAACAGGAAAATAATACAGGAAGAATTTAAATATGTACGATCGAAAAAATACGCGAAGCGAGTGAGTTCTCTCTAATTTGAATATATGTTCTTTAGAAAACACGCAAATATATAGATGACTATGTATATATATATATATATATATATATATATATATGTATGTATATATATATATATATATATATATGTATATATATTGTAATATTTTTTAAAAATATGATTCCTTCGCTACATAAGAGTTCTCATGTTTCAAAAACGAGAGCCGAGACCCTCAATATAATTATTGAAATTAAGTTGAATTAAGGTATCGAGGCCCGTTTCATCCTCAAGCGAAAATTTAGGAATATATATATATATATATATAGGTAGTGAGTCCCCCTTATTCGTGGGGGTTTCGAACCAGAACCAGCAGCGAATACTTAGAATCCACGTAAACATGTACCCCCCCCCCAAAAGAGCTTATACGTACCTATTTGATTGTTAAAACACCAAATTCCTTAAACTTTCATCCTAAACACTTTATAGGACATTTCAGACCCTTTAAAAAACATTTTTTGAAAAACAGTATTGGTGACTATACACTTTGCGTAAATTTCCTTTCATATGTACAGTAAACGTTTTTTATTTTTTTTTCAGAAATCGATAAAACCATTGAAAATACTGTATAAAATATGTATAACAAGACATAAAATATAAAGTTTGAAACATTTTCTAAAAACAGAACTGTGGTGATGCCCCCAGACTTATCATGAGAGAGAGAGAGAGAGAGAGAGAGAGGGAGGAGTGGGGAAAATAAATCTTCTCCAAGGATTCGGCAAGGCCTTTGAGCTCTATCAAGATTGGAAAATGAGGTCTGGGCAGTTCCACCCTAAATATGACAACAGTACTTCATTTTCAATCTGATCTGGCTCTTATAAAGACAGAGGATAGCCCGTGGAGCCAGTTACTTACTGGAGCGGTAGGAGGAGCCGATCATTTTACCCGCACTTTTAGCTATGGAGCGTTTATAGGAGTTCCATAAAAGCTCACCTTAAAACTGTGGAAAACATTGGAAACAAAGGGTTGAGTGAAGAAGGGTTTAGTCACATGAGAACATGGACTGAGAATGCAGTAGATCAGTGCGGCAAAGGTAAGACTGTAATGCGCCACGTCTTTGCTACCCATGGGCGGGTCCATGTCTCAATAATAGGCGTGGAGAACCTTAGTCAAACTTTCTAAAAAGCACAACGATTCTGGGAGAAGGAAATCTAGTCGAGATACACTCTGGATCTTTCTATCCCAGTCAGTTCCTTGTCTATCTATCTAAGTCTGTTCAGTATCAATCTATCTATGTTAGTCTGTTCAGTATCTATCTATCTATCTATCTATCTATCTATCTATCTATCTATCTATCTATCTATCTATCTTAGTCTGTTCAGTATCTATCTATCTATCTATCTATCTATCTATCTATCTATCTATCTATCTATCTATCTATCTATCTTAGTTTGTTCAGTATCTATCTATCTATCTATCTATCTATCTATCTATCTATCTATCTATCTATCTTAGTCTGTCCAGTATCTATCTATCTATCTATCTATCTATCTATCTATCTATCTATCTATCTATCTATCTATCTATCTATCTATCTACGTCAGCTTTTTCATATCTATCTATCTATCTATCTATCTATCTATCTATCTATCTATCTATCTATCTATCTTAGTTTGTTCAGTATCTATCTATCTATCTATCTATCTATCTTAGTCTGTCCAGTATCTATCTATCTATCTATCTATCTTAGTCTGTCCAGTATCTATCTATCTATCTATCTATCTATCTATCTATCTATCTATCTATCTATCTACGTCAGCTTTTTCATATCTATCTATCTATCTATCTATCTATCTATCTATCTATCTATCTATCTATCTATCTATCTATCTTAGTCTGTCTATCTATCTATCTATCTATCTATCTATCTATCTATCTATCTATCTATCTATCTATCTTAGTTTGTTCAGTATCTATCTATCTATCTATCTATCTATCTTAGTTTGTTCAGTATCTATCTATCTATCTATCTATCTATCTATCTATATATCTATCTATCTATCTATCTTTCTATCTATCTTTGTTTGTTCAGTATCTATCTATCTATCTATCTATCTATCTATCTATCTATCTATCTATCTGTCTGTCTGTCTGTCTGTCTGTCCAGTATCTATCTATCTATCTATCTATCTATCTATCTATCTATCTATCTATCTACGTCAGTCTTTTCATATCTATCTATGCATGTATGCATTATTCTATCTATTACGTCGGTCTGTTCATATATATGTATGTATGTATGTATGTATGTATATATGTATGTATGTATGTATCTATCTATCTATTTATGTCAGTCTGTTCATATCTATCTATCTATATATATATATGTCAGTCTTTTCATATCTATCTATCTATCTATCTATCTATCTATCTATCTATCTATCTATCTATCTATGTCAGTCTGTTCATATCTATCTATCTGTTTTGAAATCAGAGAAAATGTTTAATTCCTGAGTTCAAAAATGAATGCGAACGTTACAGACGATTCTTCTTCTTCTTCTTCTTCTTCTTATTATTATTATTTCATTTATTATTAATAATGCGTGCATCACTCAATGATTCGATTGTTCGTTTTCCGAACATGAGACCCTGGTCCGAATCGGCCTGGAGTCGCGATCCCAGGGTGCGGTATCTTTGGAAAGTGCCTAAAAGCTATACCAACTGGTTGACACAAAGCTTGTGAGTGAGGTTGGGTAAACTTCGGTGGTTGTGCTAGCACGAAGTCACAAGTCATCGTGACCGAGGATCTGTGCGTACTGGCATTGTTCAGATCACGCTAGATAATGCACTCTCACTTAGGAGCTGTAACTAAGTCCCACTCAGCATAGCTGAGTGAGCAATGTGGGTTTTGAACAATCACGAATGTGCCTACCACAGGGGAAGGCTAGCCAACCGAAACAGCAATACGAGCGTCCAGCCATTAATAATGTTAATATAATGAATAAATTGTACAATTGACGCCATGATTAAAATGAACTTTCAGATAGATTGGTGCCTATGTAAAGGGTGTTTCATTAAGACGGATCAAAGTCAACAGTAAATAAATCAGTGTTATTGATGAAAATTGATTTGTTTCTCTATTGTATTGTTTTTAAGTCATGGCAATTATGTGTAAAAAATAATATCGTCCAAATGTCCACCAAGGCTTCAGTGGCAAATTTTTGATGACATCTCTGCATAGTTGCTCCTCGATCTCACCAATATGCCTTATTATGTCATCCTTCAGCTGTTGAATTGTTGCTGGCTTGTTGGCATAGACCTTACTTTTGAGATGACCTCAAAGGAAGAAATCTAAAGGCGTCAAGTCGCAAGATCGTGGTGGCCAATTGACTTTGCTGTTTCGAGAGATGATGCGACCTGGGAACTTCTCATTGCATTTCTGTTTGAACGTAATAGGCTTCGATAACTTTAACACGTTGTTTGATTGTTAACCTTTCCAGGGTTGAAATTGCCAAAGACTTAAGTTGTTAAATCTGAAAGAAAAAAATCATTAGACGCTGTTATGGTCCAAGTTCCTTGTACCCCGGTGATGGTCCAAGGTAGAACCAATGAAGAATAACTCGAACACAGGTATGGAATAACACAGATATATTACAAATAGAAATATGTACAAAAAAGTAGAAGTATTATTAATGAATATCAGATTTGGTTAGAGTGAACTATGTTGTCGCGACAAGTATCACCATTCCAATGTTCTTATAATTAATCCTCTCTGCTCCCTCTTGAGGCGTAGTATTTATAATGTCCGGAATAGTCCATTATTATTATGGGTAAGTTTCCATAACAGACGCTTAAAATTAATTCACATTTAAAATCAGTCCAAGTTATTGGAACACTCTTTACAAAATATGATCTTAAATTCAATGGAAATAATAAGTACCACAACGAAGCAAAAGTCTAGAAGAGATTTAATTTTTATGCAGCGTGGCACCACCTCTTAATTGCTGTTGTTTGCAGGTCCATCCTGACCCAGGGTGGTAGCACCTTTTAGGGTCCCAGTTATGGGCAAATATTGACACCCAAACAAAAACAAAACACTATGAAAATATAAAATCCATCTATGCT
Source organism: Acanthosepion esculentum (assembly GCA_964036315.1). Lineage (NCBI taxonomy): Eukaryota > Metazoa > Mollusca > Cephalopoda > Sepiida > Sepiidae > Acanthosepion > Acanthosepion esculentum. Next base: position 7,399,652 of record OZ038519.1, on the reverse strand, counting down.
GACAGTTTTTTCTCTCGCACTTCTTATGAGGAAAGTACTCCCGCAGGGTTGGAATCTCCGGGACATCCCTCATTGTATTTCTGTCGAAAGTAGAAACTAGGGAGAGATGCTGGAACAGGTACTACACTTTGATCCCAACCCGAAGTCAGGTAAAAGGAATTTGCTATAAAAAATCAGAGATAGAGAACACTCAATATCGATCGAATCGAAATGATGAGGAATAATCAACCAGGAAAGCTCTTTAACCATTACTCCACGCAGAGTTAACCAGGGGTAATGAAGCATTCTGGTGGAAAATGTGAATTTTTATTTGATCATTGACATGTAAACTTCGCAAATTTCACTCTTTCCCCCACCCTCTCTCAGATACCCCCCTCCAATTTCTCACTGACTGTCTGTCTGTCTGTCTGTCTCTCTCTCTTTCTCTCTGTGTCTCTCTTGTTATTTCTCTCTTTTCAAATTCTCTTCTACATCTCTATCGGAAGACTGAAGGTTTTGAAGAGCCCGGATCAACCTCCTAATTGCTGTTGTTTCCATTCCTGACCCTGGGTAGTAGCACCTGTTAGGGTCCCAGATATGGGTAAAAAGTGAAGCATTCCCACCACCCCAAAAAAACAAAGACTAGGAATGCATGAAAATATATTTTAATAGTAAAAATTACCAGCAATACATTTTATATAAAAAAAACTTACCAACAGTACAAATTTATAGCAAAATAAGCAACAAGAAATTTTATCTGTAGTTGAAGGCATATAATCGCGTTCAAAATATATCTAGTTGAAGCCATAAAATTGTGTTCAAAATATTTAGACTTTGGCATTAAATGACCCATAGAGGTGTTGACATGCCGCTCAACAAAATCAAACAGCAAAAATCAACAAAGGAATTCTTACAATCTAAAAATATTTTCTGGATTTAAATAAGCTAAAAAGGGTTGATAAACCGTAAAAAACGAATCAAACAATGAAATACTGATTAGCTACACATGTCTTTACAATTTATTTACATTCTCTGGAACCACAAAGTGAGGGATCAGTTTACATATTGATTGTAATATAGAACCAATCCCCCACTTTATATCCACATTATAATTTTTTTGGTTTATTAAATTCTGATTAGGTAAGAATCCATCTTTTCTCCACCCAGATATCTTCACTAAATCGCTTACAATCTTACAATTCTAACAATCTAAAAATATTTTCTGGCTTTAAATAACCTACAAAGGGTTGATAAACCGTAGAAAACGAATCAATCAATGAAATACTGATTAGCTACACAGGCCTGTCTTTTAGATTTATTTACTAACTTTGGAATATAAATATACACGAAACTAATGTAGACAAAAAGTGAGAGATCAGTTTACATATTGATTGTAATATAGAATCGATCCCCCACTTTATATGGACATTATAATTTCTTGTTTATCAAATTCTGATTAACATTACAAATATATTTTTTATGTATATAAAAAAAAATTAACAACACATTTTGTACTGAAATTACCAACAAGACATTTCTATAGTAAAATTAATTACATTACATTATATTTCTGTAAAAAAAAAATTAGGAATAATACAGACTTATAATAAAAATATCCTCAATATGTTTTCATTTAAAAAAAATCTATTGTAATCCTCTCAAATTCTCTTATCGACTTTTTAAGGTTGATATTAAATTCATTAAAGAAGGTGTCGTAGTTTTTTTTTCATTTCTTTTCTTTTCATTTTTATTTTCCCAAGTAGTTTCAATCTCATCCAAGATCATCTTCAGGGGTGAATCGCTATCTTCTTGGAAAAATAAAAATGAAAAGGAAAGTAGATAAACTACGGAGTCTTGCTTAATGAATTTAATATCAACATTAAGAAGTTTAACCGAGAATTCGAGAGGACTAAAATAAAATATATCGATACATGTCTATATTATTCAACCAAACATGCTTGAATTGAGATATGCTGCCTAAACACACACACACACACACACACACACACACACACACACACACACACACACACACATATATATATATATATATATATATATATATATATATATATATATAGGCAACAATCCTTCATTTATGCATATATATATATATATATATATATATATATATATATATATATATATATATATATATAAGTGAACAATGAAGCCAATCCTTGGAGGTGACAGACTGTTTCATGCAAGACGTAATCGTCAGGCCGCATATATATATATATATATATATATATATATATATATATATATATATATATATATATATATATATATATATATATATATTGTCATCCACAGACAGACTGTTTCGCTGTTTCACAGCTCATCAGTGTGGCTAGACGTCCGGTTTCCTCTAGCTATGATCGAAACCCTACTGAATTGGCGTCAGTCGGAACTTCTCCCACTAAGCCGTCGGCGCGCGGCAGGGATGAAGGTGAATTTTAGCGTATTTATCTTTTTTTAGATTTAGATAAACACACAGTGACTGACATGTTAAAAATTCTCATATGCATACGTTTGATGTGCGACTAGAGTTTCGTTGATAACCCAGTTCATCAGGCACAAGGATAGCTTATTGTTTGTTTTTAAAGAAGATTATTTATTTTCTTACTGGCATATGCACGCCAGCACACGCGGATACGGTCGCTATTATCTAGCTAACTTATTTACTTAACCCTATACCAATATATATAAAAAATATGTGTGTATGTGATTTATAAAGAATTAAGGGCTTTTTATTGGATTAATCCGACACATTTTCGTAAAAAAAAAATGCTAAAATATTTGCACGATAAATCGTACATAGATGCGATGTACTTTTAACCGAGTCGATCGCCATAGTCGATATCAGTTAAGTAACGTTGTATACTGCATTTCTCGTTTAGATGCCCGAAAGTTCGTAACTGCTTGTGTACGAATCTGAAACGCAAACATAGCAATTTATAAAGAAGTAACGAATTCTTGTTTCATTTCATTTATTTTATCACTTAGAATGTTATTTTTAATGGATAACCATATCTGAGTAGACGTTCCGTTTATTTTTATTGATATATTGATTTGTTTCTTTAACGACACATCAAAATCCTTATGAGTTATTTACTCCCGAAACTTAATTTTCTTTGGAACATTGAAGTAATAAAAATATGATATATGTTATTCTGCTTTCACAATGGATTACATGGTAGATGATACTCAGCTTTTGTTCATATACATGTTTGTGTGGATATAATTGCAAGAGGCGATGATATGTGTTGTTTATATTGTAGTTTTGTTGAAGTTATATTTTGGAACACAGTTTGATTTCTTTAAGAAATTGTAAGATATTAAATGTATTGTTTGTTATCTCTGTCTATAAAAGGCAGGATGTGTGTGTGTGTGTGTGTGTGTGTGTGTGTGTGTGTAACGAATGCACGGCCGCAATTTTCGAAGGATTTGCATCAAAATTTACATGTACATGCACCAAGTTAGTGAACAGGCCAAGACCGTCTTTGCATTTCCCAACTCCCATCGATAGTGGAAATAATCGATTTTTTCATGCTTCTACGGGAGTTTTCATGTAGTTTGTGGCCATTTTCTACTGGCCAGAGTGAGAGCCTATAGCTGGCTGACACGAATCTTAACTATGTTAAAAAAATCGATAGCTGCATTCGTCACAAGTGGGAAAAATTTAAATCTGCATGGCACTTTACTCCAGTTGGCTCATTCGCTTGCTTAAACTCAATGTTGATTCTGATTCTGCAGAACTGGGTTGGGCGTGAAAAAATATTTGTTGTTAACATTCTTTTTTCATTCGGTTTTTCCAGTTACAAGTTCTTTTTTAAAACTGATCGTTTTGTGTTCATTTTGTTTAGTTCTTTTTTCGTAACAGATTTAATGTTTAGTATAGAGCTTAGAAAAAATTCGCAGTGTGAGATAGGCAAGAAGTAAGGCATGTAGCAACATCAGCACGGCCAAGGGCACTCCTTTAAAGGCAAGGAAGGGTAAAAATATTTTAAGTCAAGTGATAGCGATTGCTGTATGAGTCGTACGATTTTTTAATCAAGCACGGGCAACGCCAGGCCATGCTGCTAGTTTTCTATAAAATATATTATTGGTGATTTCACTATAAATATGTATATTTGGTATTTTTTAAATATAAAAATAGAATTGTTGGTATTTTTTCAATAACATATTTTTATACTTTGTTTGGGGGTTGACTATTTGCTCATAGCTGAGACCTCCTAACAGGTGCTTCCACTGCGGGTTAGGTTGGGCCTAGGGACAATAGTAATTAAGATATGTATCAAAGTGACTCAACTCCTCCGATCACCCAGTCAAAAGACTTGCTGCCAGATTTAGTTTATCGTCATGCCCAGAACTATTAGCAAACGTGAAAAAATCTCCAAAATGTCACAAGAGATAGGAAGTTGTGGAGACCCATGAAGACAGAGGAGAAAATGTTTTATTTTTTAAAAAGTATTTCATTTTGATCGGGCTGAATATTCAAGAAATATTATTAAAACAGAATACAAACGCCGGCAGGATTCGATCCTGCGCGCCTTTCTCCAAGCGAAACCGTCGTCGGATCCGACATGCTTTTAACCAACTCTGCCACGATGGACAACCTCGTTTAAGCATCTAGATTTCCGTATGTTCATCACTGTTCAGATTCGGATGCGAAAAGTCAACAAAGCAATTTTTAAAGAAGTAGTGGATTTTAAATTTATTAACTCGGTACATTTGTTCACTTTAAGCGTTAAATTGGGTTGATTCTCATATTTGAGTAGATTTTCTCATTTCATATCCACAGATGAGCACCAATTCCTTATTCCAGAACACGCGCCTGATAAAAAGTTTTTAAAAAATATCCTAAAAGAACAAATTACAGGAAGATGTGGAGAACCGTGAGTGAAGTATATATCTGCTTTTGCATATTATGTCTTTTTGGGATGTTTATATGATTACTTTTATTAAGCTCGGAACTTACAGGAACGGGGAGAATCGCTTTATAATAATGAAAAAAAAATGGACACAGATTCCCGAGAAGGTCGGTGAACGTGTCAGCCGAAAGAGAATAGCGTAAAGAAATAAAAGAAAGGTGAGCTTCAATTCTGAAAGGTTCAATAAGAATTGCAGAGAACCTTACACAAAAGATCTTGGGATTTTTATAAAATGTCATTTAGACATTTTTTTTTTCTTATTCATTTTATTTCTTTTTCTCTTTGGATACACAGTTTTCTTTGGTTCCGCTACTGTGAATCTTCGATGGCAACGATAACGATTCTGAAAACGCTTGGACGAATCCTTGTAAAGTTAATCAAAGTGATTTCAACTAGCTTAAAAAACGTTACTGCTATTGTTCAAACAAAAACACCAAAAACACCTAAAAAGAAAACGCAACCAACTGCGATAAGAGACAACGCATATTTCAGCTATTTAAGCTTCAGTGAATTCATCACACGTTATTAGAGACAAACTTTTGTTTGCTAGAATAAGAAACGATGCAGAAAAAAGGGGGAATATATTACACCTTTTCGTCTTATTTCGGGAGTTTGTTATTTAATATCTTGTCATAATACAGCTTTTTTCGTTCAGATTTATTTTGCATCATTTGAGCGAATATTTTTTCCATCGGCCATTTTTTGTTTATTGCTTGTTTGCAATCCAGACGACAATAGGTAACGTTGCGTATAATACAATGGATAACCTTCTAGTTATTCTTAAAAAGAAATTTCTTGTATTCTATTCATAGATCGTGATATTGTGACCAACTTGTAGAAGTAATAGGGAAAAGAAAAAAAATCACCATTTATTAAATAGGGAGACTTTTACTTCCTTGTATAATTCGTTTAAGGGTCACGTCCCTTTAAAGCATACATGGCCATGACTCTCTACAACTTTCTACCATTCCTGTTTCTAAATAATGTTTGGCGCCCTACTCTTCCTAATCTGTCATCCATTGACACAATCGCATTGCGTAGGTTTTCTGCCATGTAATTCTGTCCTACAGGCCTTCAGTACATACAGTGCTGTTCTATAAAAGTGACTCACCTGATTTTCTTTTACTTAAAATTTTTATTGCCTATTGTTTTTGGGGTCAAGCTAATTTTACTAATATAAAGACCCTTTCCCGACCACCTAGTAAAAAAGTTTACTCACCCTAAGGTATTCTATTGAAAATTATAATTTTGGATATAAATGAGATTTAGGGGGAAAACTCTGTACAAAAAAAGTGACTAACTCCTTTCCTGCAACTAGTAATCAATAGAAACATAACCGAACAGCTTTAAATAAAGAATAATAGAGGTATAATCTATTTATAATAGGTAATATAGTTCGAAATATTTAATAATCTATGGGTCCTCCTTTATTTTGAATAACCTTTTCAACCCTTTTTGGTATTGACTTGATTAGGTTCTGGCAAATCTCATCTCCAAGCATTGAATTCCATTCGGATATGAAATTCACAATCAAATCCTCTTTGTTGCTCAACTGCTTTCTCGAGAGCCTGTACTTTATAATGCTCCATATGTTTTCTATGGGGTTGAGGTCAGGAGATTGGGGCGGCCATGTCATAACATTCACCTGCTTCTCATCAAAGTATTACTTCATCAATTTTGATTTGTGACAGGGAGCATTATCCTGCATAAAAATGAGCTTGGTGGGGTCGATTTGCACCCTTTCAGCAGAAGGGAGCAGACAAGACTCTAAAATTCTCTTGTACTGCTCGCTCCTGAGGGTCTTTTCAATAGGTTTTAAGAAACCAGTTCCATGAAAAGAAAAGCATCCCCAGAACATTATACTGAACGGATGCTTGACAGTACTTACTGCTAAATTCAAAGAGCTTTCAAAGCTTCTTCTTCGGATTTTAGATCGCTTATCCTTTGAATTTAGCTCAACTTTCGTTTCATCGGAGAAGAGAACATTTAGTAATAAAAAAAATCAGGTGAGTCACTTTTATCGAACAGCAGTGTACAATGTGTATCAGCCAAACCCACTTTCCTCGTTCCGTGTCCCAGAAATGCCTGGTATTATGTACGCATCCTTTCTGTGTCTATGCCCTTAAAAAATTTCTCGTTACTCAAATTTCCCGCCATTTGTA
>OZ038519.1:7367574-7387574 GCA_964036315.1 Acanthosepion esculentum | reverse complement strand
CAGTGAGGGTATTCTGAAGGAACTGGAGATCCTACCAAGATTCATCATTGGCGGCCACAACCTTACCAACATAAAATACACAGATGACACGGTACTGATATCAGAAACGGAAAGGAAACTACAAAACCTCCTACAGAACGTAGCGAGAATGAGGCGAAAGGCAATGATGTGTCTTCTCACCGGACTTATTCAACCTATACAGTGAGGCTATTCTGAAGGAACTGGAGATCCTACCAAGATTCATCATTGGCGGCCACAACCTTACCAACATAAAATACACAGATGACACGGTACTGATATCAGAAACGGAAAGGAAACTACAAAACCTCCTACAGAACGTAGCGAGAATGAGGCGAAAGGCAATGATGTGTCTTCTCACCGGACATTCAACCTATACAGTGAGGCTATTCTGAAGGAACTGGAGATCCTACCAGGATTCATCATTGGCAGCCACAACCTTACCAACATAAAATACACAGATGACACGGTACTGATAGCAGAAACGGAAAGGAAACTACAAAACCTCCTACAGAAGGTAGCGAGAAAAAGGCGTTAGGCAATGATGTGTCTTCTCACCGGACTTATTCAACCTATACAGTGAGGCTATTCTGAAGGAACTGGAGATCCTACCAGGATTCATCATTGGCCGCCACAACCTTACCAACATAAAATACACAGATGACACGGTACTGATAGCAGAAACGGAAAGGAAACTACAAAACCTCCTACAGAACGTAGCGAGAAAGAGGCGAAAGGCAAGGATGTGTCTTCTCACCGGACTTATTCAACCTATACAGCGAGGTAATTCTAACAGAACTAGAAATCCTAGCAGGATTCATCATTGGCGGCCACAATCTTGACAACATAAGATATGCAAATGACACACTGCTGATAGCAGACACGAAAAGGAAACTACAAAAGCGCTTACAGAAGGTAGCGAAGGAGATCAAGAAGAAGGGACTAATTATAAGCTACAAGAAGTCAGAATGCATGCTCATCAGCAAAAAGATGAACCCGAAATACAATTTGCGCGTCGGGGACACTAATATCAAATAAGTACAGAAATTTAAATATCTGGGAAGTTTTCTGACAGAGGACGGAATGTGCGACACTGAGATCCGAAGACGTCTTGGGATGGCCAAAGATGTTTTCCAAAAGCTAAGTAGAGTATTAAGAAACAGAAAAGTTTCGCTGCATTCAAAGAAAACAGTACTGAACTGCAACGTGATGTTGGACAATCTTCTCAAAGATGAAGAAGCGACTCAAAGCAACAGGGGTGTGTTTCTACAGAAGGATGCTGAGGATACCATAGAACGAACATGTGAGCAATGTTGAGAGAAAGAAACAAAGAGGATACTTAACATCAAGAAGAGGCAGCTGATATTTCTGGGACACGTAATGAGAAAGAAGGGCTTAGAAAATCTGATACTCACAGGATGGATAGAAGGGAAATGGGACAGGGGAAACTTGTGACATAGTTAATGGCCTTAAGAAAGCGGACGGCAGAAAAGGGTCTGAGGGAAATAACAAAAAGACATAACTTATATATTTTCGTTTTTATGCTGATTTTTATTTTTGTTTTTACTTTTATTTTTATTTTTATTCTTTTATTCTTTTATATTTATTTTTTTTATTATTTATCTTTGTATTCATATTTTTGTTTTTATTTTTTCTTGTTCTTTTTTATTTTTTCTTTATTCTTATATTTATGTTTATTGTTATTTTTTATTTGTATTCTTATTTATATTTTTATTTTTTCTTATTCTTTTTTATTTTTTCTTTATTCTTATATTTATTTTTATTTTTTATTTGTATTCTTATTTATATTTTTATTTTTTATTTTTTCTTTATTCTTATATTTATGTTTATTTTTGTTTTTTATTTGTATTCTTATTTATATTTTCATTTTTTCTTATTCCTCTTTATTTTTTTTATTCTTATATTTATTTTTATTTTTATTTGTATTCTTATTTATATTTTCATTTTTTCTTATTGCTCTTTATTTTTTCTTTATTCTTATATTTATTTTATTTTTTATTTGTATTCTTATTTATATTTTTATTTTTTCTTATTCTTTCTTTTTTCTTTATTCTTATATTTATTTTTATTTTTTATTTGTATTCTTATTTATATTTTTATTTATATTTCTATTTTTTATTTATTCTTATATTTATGTTTATTTTTATTTTTTATTTGTATTCTTATTTATATTTGTATTCTTTCTAATTCTTTTTTATTTTGATTTTGATTTTGATTTTCTCTTTGCTTTTATTTTATTCTTATTGTTTACTATTATTATTAATTCTATTATTTTTTATTTTTATTCTTCTTTTTCTTTTACAATTTTCTTTTCTTTTTAGTTTTGTCCTTATCCGTACTTTTATTTTTAATTTTATGTTTATTCTTATTTTTATTTTATTCTTGTAATTTTATTAATTTTTCAATTTTATTTTTCTTCTCATTGTAATTTTTATTTTTATTCTTTTTATTTTTATTTTATTTTGAAATTTTAATTAATATTTAAAATTTTTATTTTTATTTCAATGATAATTAAGGCCTATTTTCAATATACTACTGTTAAATATATATATCCATGTTTTAATATGAAAGTGTAAACTCATTTTAATTATATAATTTAAAAATTATAAAATATGAATAATTACCTCTCACATATAAGTTTTAATTTTCTTTTTTCATACAATTATAAATACTGCTTACTTTAATTGTCAAATATAATTTTAAAATTTTAAAATAAAAAAAAACACTATAATCACAGCATAATATATAACTACACCAACTTTGTGATAATAAGATATATTGTTCCATAACGGTCAGTCTATACTCAGCACCTGAAGATTGCGTTATGCGTGAAATTCCGAGATGTGCTTGTGGTAAGGGACAATACATATATTTAATTATGTATATATAAGGGTGTTTCATTAAGACGGATTATATAGAAGGGTGTTTCATTAAGACGGATTATATAGAAGGGTGTTTCATTAAGACGGATTAAATATAAGGGTGTTTCATTAAGACGGATTATATAGAAGGGTGTTTCATTAAGACGGATCAAAGTCAGCAGTCAATAAATCAGTATTATTGGTGAAAATTTATTTATTTCTCTATTGGATCATGTTATTTACGTCATGGCAATTATGTGTGAAAAATAATGTCGCCCGAATATCCGCCAAGGATCTATCTATCTATCTATCTATCTATCTATCTATCTATCTATCTATCTATCTATCACAGTCTGTTCATATCTATCTATCTATCTATATATCTATCTATCTATCACAGTCTGTTCATATCTATCTATCTATCTATCTATTACAGTCTGTTCATATCTATCTATCTATCTATCTATCTATCTATCTATCTCAGTCTGTTCATATCTATCTATCTATCTCAGTCTGTTCATATCTATCTATCTATCTATCTATCTATCTATCACAGTCTGTTCATATCTATCTATCTATCTATCTATCTATCTCAGTCTGTTCATATCTATCTATCTATCTATCGATCTATCTATCTATCACAGTCTGTTCATATCTATCTATCTATCTATCTATCACAATCTGTTCATATCTATCTATATATCTATCTATCTATCTCTATATTTATCTACCTATCTATCACAGTATGTTCATATCTATCTATCTATCTATCTATCTATCTATCTATCTATCACAGTCTGTTCATATCTATCTATCTATCTATCTATCTAACTGACTCTAATCATATAGTGTCAGGTAGATAGAGTCAGCATAGTTGAACTCTGTAGGTGTTGAACAAACACGAATGTGCCTGATCAAGCGTCTGCAACAGGGAATGGCTAGCCACCCGAGACAGTAATACGAGCGGCCAGGCATTAATAATGTTAATATCATGAATAAATTGTACAATTGACGCCCTGATTAAAATTAATTTTCAGATATATTGGTGTCTATGTAAAGGGTGTTTCATTAAGACGGATCAAAGTCAGCAGTAATTAAATCAGTGTTATTGGTGAGAATTGATTTATTTTCCTATTGGATCCTATTATTTAAGTCATGGCAATTATGTGTGAAAAATAAAATCCCTCTAATGTCCAAGGTTTCAGCGACACACGTCCATTCGATGGTCAAAACTTTTGATGACCTCTCTGCATAGTTGCTCCTCAATCTCACCAATATGCCTTATTATGTCATCCTTCAGCTGTTGAATTGTTGTTGGCTTGTTGGCATTGACCTTACTTGTGAGATGACAGCAAAGGAAGACATCTAAAGGTGTCAAGTCGCACGATCTTGGTAGCCAATCGACTTCACTGTTTCGAGAGATGATGCGACCTGGGAAATTCTCATTCAATAAATACATTATTGTATTGGCTGCCTGGCATGTGTCGATAACTTTAACACGTTTTGTGATTGCTAATCTTTCTGTGGTTGAAATTGTCCAAGACTGTTATATACACAGATAACATGAGAACGAATAGAGTCCAATTCCAAAGTTCATAACACTTAATTTAAAAGAGGTGCTCAATACGAAGCTGAGTAATATTTGTTAGTTTACGATATTGCATTGAAAATATGTCAAAATCTCTACACAATTGCGGTCGTGTTTTGAAACACGTCTGCAATTGTGTACCGATTTGGACATGTTTCACATGGAAAATCCTACAACAAATTACATATATATATATATATCATATAATAAGAATTAAGATTACATGTAGGTGATGATCATTATCAACTTGTAAATTGAAATAATTTACAAGGATTTTCAAACCAGTCAAGAATGATTAGTTATTGAAATAAAAAATGGACAGACAAAAGAAAGAAAGAAAGAAAGAAAGAAAGCAGTCAACTGTATCCAACCGGAAAGAAAGAAAGAAAGAAAGAAAGAAAGAAAGAAAGAGGACAACGGTATCCAACTGAAAAGAAAGAAAGAAAATTATCCAATCAGAAAGAAAGAAAGAAAGAAAGAAGGTAACAGTATCCAACAAGAAAGAAAGAAAGAAAGAAAGAGGGCAACAGTATCCAACTGAAAAGAAAGAAAGAAAGAAAGAAAAAAAGAAGGTAACGGTATCCAACCGGAAAGAAAGAAAGAAAGAAAGAAAGAAAGAAAGAAAGAAAGAAATAAGGCAACGGTATCCAACCGGACAGAAAGAAATAAAGAAAGAAAAAAGAAAGAAGAAAGAAAGAAAGAAAGAAAGAAACCTGGAAAAAAGAAAAGAGAAAAGAAAGGAAAAGACAATAAAGGAAGCGAACAAATAAAAAAATAGGAAGCTTTATGTGTAAATCAATTTTAATATTTAATATTTTATATTGTATTCATAGGATTCACTTCGATTATATACCAATAAGTCCATATATATATATATATATATATATATATATATATATATATATATATATATATATATATATAAAATTTGCATTTTTTCATTGATGCATGTTTCATTAAATAATATAGACAAGGTTTGTCTATTTATTTTATGTAAATTTTTTTCATATCGTCTGATAAGCTTAATAACATTATCATTGAAAGACAAAAGAAAATCACCATATTGATAGATATTTTTTAATCCTATCTAAGCTTTCGGCTTACATAAGCCATCATCAAAGATGACAAAAACATGACAATATATTAACTAATACACGGACATAACAACAATGATAGTCTGTTTTGCTTGCATGGACGATTTCCAAGCAACGACAAATTCGTGCATTCGAGACGTCACACATTACCACGTGAGAATGAAAACGTGAAGTATCAAGTATGGGAAGCCGTTGGTATAAACCAGTGGCTTCGGTTACCAATTATAGGCATTTAAGAATATTTGTGGAGACTTCATAGTTTATATTGTTCAGGTTAGGTTTCAACTGTTTTCTGTATATAGCTTTTTGTTTATTATTTTCATGTTTAAGTATAGTTGTGTTTCAACGAGGATTTTCCGGAATTGTGTATGCGGCCAGGCATGTTGTTTTAAATGCCTAAAAATGTTAGAGTTATCATTCAAATGTAGAGTCAAACGTCGTGAAAGCTAATTTGTGGTGTGGCCAACATAAATATTATTTAATAAATGACGCGATAGGTAAATTGCTGTCATTTTATATATTTAATTTCGAGCATGGGCGTTGTTTGTGATTTTTGTCGATTTCAAAATATAGTAGGGTCAGTTGGGCACCGTCTGTGAGGAGTAGAGCGCAATTCACACAGAAATCTGGAGACAGCCTGGTGTACTTTTTGGCATTCATGTCAGAAACACCAATGCGAAGATTTTAGAGTGTCTCAGTATAGATCTGAGGAGAGTGCAGTGGATTCGGAAAGAGTTGGATGAGTCTAATGGTGATTACGAAAGTGTTTGGAATAATCACTAGTGATGGTGGCGATCAATTTATCATCCCACAAAGCCTCAGACCCAACATAGTGCTGCCCTTGGTCAAGAGTGTCATAGCTGGAAGACCCTATGTCTGGCAACAGGACTCTGCACCATACCACACAAGCAGGTCTGTCAGACAATCTCTCTCTTGCCACCTAACTCTGCAGACTGCAACTCATTAATATTATTACCATTATTATTATTATTATTATTATTATTATTATTATTATTATTATTATTGTTTTTATGTTCTTTGATATCCGGCGTTTAGACATTTCTTTCCGGGTCCCGCCTAGGGACCTAAGGTTAGAAATGGTATCATGACACTTTCCAATGCAAAAAAAAAAAAATTACATAGATAAAGCCCTTCGTAAAGTGTGGGCTGTACTTGTCAGAACAATTTTTGTATCTCTTTGAGGCATGAACTTCCAGGGATCCCTTCAATTAACCTACTGGAATCTTTTCCAACCAATCCTAAGGCTCCAACTAAAACAGGGATTGTTGATGTTCCCATGTGCCACATTTTTAAGATTTCTATTTCAAGGTCCTTGTATTTTGACAGCTTTTCGAATATCTTCAAAGATACATTGCAGTCTGCAGGGACTGCCATATCAATAAGGAGGCATTTTTTTATTATTATCATTATTATTATTATAATTATTCGATGTCTGTCGAAAATGAGTGCGAGCGAAACGCCAATTTGTAATAATTTCCCAAAATCTTTATTTCTACCGTCAAAAGCAATACAGTAGTGCAAGATGTTTCCTTTATAAGCCGGTCTCGCCGAAAAGAGATAGTTGTCTTCCAGTACATTTCTATGCTGAATAGAATTTTTATGTTGGTGTCTCCAGTCATTCTTCTTCTTCTTCTTCTTCTTCTTCTTCTTCTTCTTCTTCTTATTATTATTATTATTATTATTATTATTATTATTATTATTATTATTATTATTATTATTATTCGTGATTATTGTTTCTTTTGATGCAACTACGCATGCGCAAGATGAAGAGGGAACGATGAAAACTTAATTTGTTTTTTTTTAATATATGTACATTACTTTTTCCATCACTTTTAATATTAAATGTTGAGATAACAGAAAACTTATATCCGCATTCTCCTTTTATTCGATAAAATTATTATGCATAGACATAGATAGATATGGATATAATTTATGAATAAGAACCGCTTACATATATAATATATAAATAATATATGAAAAAATTGCATATATATGTGTGTGTGTGTGTGTATGCGTCAAAATCAGCGATAGATCGATCATATATAGTTGCGTTGATCTGAGTTTGTGAGCCTTTATACTATTAGTATAATATATATATATATATATACATATCAGACTCTCCAATATCTATTTATCTCATTCGTTTCCTTCTATCTCTCTCATTCTCTCTAACTCCCTCTCTCTCTCTCTCTCTCTATCTATCTATCTATCTCATTCTATTCATATCTATCTTTTTATTTATCTTAGTCTGTTCATATATATCTATCTATCGCATATCTATTTATCTATGTCAGTTGGTTCATATCCTTTCTGTCACAGTTCGTTTATATCTATCTGTCTTCACATCGATATATATATATATATATATATATATATATATATATATATATATATATATATATATATGATCTTGTTATGTTTGCACAAATTCACACATAATACAGCAAAGTTTATGGGCCAATAATATTCGTCCGATGCAGCGGCATGCGATGTGATTGTCCAATGGCGCGCGTCGATATGCAGGCGCGTTTTGTTGTCAAAGCTCATCCGAGGCAACACATCATTTGGGATCATTCAGGTGGAAAGCGAATATTTTCAGCGGATACAAGATGCAACGCACTCTATCTCGTGCCCAGGGGATGTCGTAAATGCAGCACACATCGGATGGAGAAAAACTGCAATGTTCAGTAGCCAACGCAGATTCGCCATCAACAAGTCCAACCTTTTTACGACCCACTGGCTCGTGTTGAGAGAGGCAAGAATTTTTTTATGCACAGTGAATATTCCTGATGATAAAATCATTAACTCACCTTTTACCTAAACATGGATGAGTGCAATAAGCGAGACAGACAGACAGACAAACAGACAGACAGAATCACAGATAAGTAGATTGGATTAAATGCATAAATACAGTGAGGTTTACTAACAGACTGAGATAAATAGTTTGCCAGAGATAGATAGATATGAAGACACTATGAAAAGTTAAGAGATAGATAGATACGAACAGTGTGAGACAGATAGATTGATAGATAGATATGAAGAGACTGTGATAGATAGATAGATAAGGCTGTCATAGATGGATGGATTGATAGATATGAAAAGACAGATATATATATATATATATATATATATATATATATATATATATATATATATATATATATATATATATATATGTATATATACACTGATAGATAGATAGATAGATAGATAGTTGACACTTTAATAGATGGATAGATAGATATGAAACGTCTGATACATTCATATGTATATATATATACATATGTATATATGTATATAATAGATATATAGATTTCTGATGATAGATAGTTATGGAAATAAGTAGATAGATGGAGAGATACAGAGATAGATGCGAGGCGATAGTGACAGATAAATTAAACTGTGATAGATAGATAGATAGAGAGAGAGAGAGAGAGAGAGAGAGAGAGGTAGATATGAACATACTGTGATAGATAATAGATATGAGAATATATATAGAGAGGTAGATAGATACGCATGAAGAAATTATGAAGATAATTAGATAGATATATATGGATATATATATATATATATATATATATATATATATATATCGGAACAGAATGTGACAGATATAGAGATAGATATGAAGTTATTGGGACAGATAAATGAAACTGTGATAGATAGATAGATAGATAGATATGATGAGATATTGGTTGTTTTGATGTAGAGTGCTTTGGACAAACATGTTTTTGGAAAAAGAAATTATAACCAAAAAAGAGTTTTGGATAAAGACCAACATTGTCTGACCGTTTTGATATTCTTTGGCAGAAAAGTAAGTACATATAATGGGTTGACAACCACAACATAATCATGACGTCTTACACTTCATTTGTCGGACAGAAGTTCTATTGCACAACATTTAAAAACACATTCCGCTTTACATTCAATAAACAGGAAACCACTGACAATATACTACACCACAAAAATGACAGAAGTAGCAAATTTTCTTTGTTTCTCTTGCTTCAAGTCGCTTCTTCATCTATGAAGAGATTGTCCAGAATTCACTGCCATATAAGAGGACTGATATTACATAACAGTTCAGTACTCTTTTCTTTGTTTCTCTTGCTTCAAGTCTCTTCTTCATCTGGGAGGAGATTGTCCAGCATTCACTGCCATATAGGAGGACTGATATTACATAACAGTTCAGTAATCTTTTCTTTGTTTCTCTTGCTTCAAGTCTCTTCTTCATCTGGGAGGAGATTGTCCAGCATTCACTGCCATATAGGAGCATTGATATTACACAGCAGTTCAGTACTCTTTTCTTTGTTTGTCTTGCTTCAAGTCTCTTCTTCATCTGTTGGGAGATTGTCCAGCATTCACTGTCGTATAGGGGGACTGATATTACATAACAGTTCAGTAATATTTTCTTTGTTTCTGTTGCTTCAAATCTCTTCTTCATGAGGAGATTGTCCAGCATTCACTGCCATATAGGAGGACAGATATTACATAACAATTCATTACCCTTTTGTTTGTTTCTCTTGCTTCAAGTCTCTTCTTCACCTGTGAGGAGATTGTCCAGCATTCACTGCCATATAGGAGAACTGATATTACATAACAGTTCATTACCCTTTTGTTTGTTTCTCTTGCTTCAAGTCTCTTCTTCATCTGTGAGGAGATTGTCCAGATATTTACTGCCATAGAGGAGGATCGATATTACATAACAGTTCAGTACTTGTTTCTTTGTTTCTCTTGCTTCAAGTCTCTTCTTCATCTGTGAGGAGATTGTCCAGCATTCACTGCCATTTCGGAGGATCGATATTACATTTCAGTACTCTTTTCAGCTCAGTACTCTTTACAGTAGAGTAATCTTTTCTTTGTCTTTTACGAAACCTTCCCTTTCATTAACTCTGCTTGACTTTTGGAAGGAACTTTCCTTATCCCAGTGTTCTTTCGGATTTCACTATCGCATTTTCGCCCTCCTCTTCCAAGATATTGAAATGGTTATTGCCAACTGGGTTTTAAACTTCGTTAACCGCGCGAATGTAAATTCTTCTGCTATGTTAATATCCAGTTTGCATTACTCAGTATCTATTTTCTGCCTAACAACTTTACCTAATAGACTGTCATTCCCTTCTAGCGAAAAAGAACGTAAAGTGAAAAGAGTTTCATTATCTAAGTGCTATGGATCATCAACTAATATCAACGAAGCCACTGAGACTTACTCTCCTGGGATGAAACTCGCAAAACTCAGAACACATTACAACGCATAATAACACTAAAAAAAAAAATCTTCCCTCTCTCTTTCTTCCCCTCTTCTTTCTCTCCTCTTCTTTCTCTTCCGTTTCTCTCTCTCTCTCTTTCTCTCTCTCTAGAGGGACGAAATAAATAGTTCAGTTAGAAATTCCAATCACTTGAAGAAGGCCGGAGAGTACAATAGCCGGAATGTCGTGAATATGGCAACAAAGTTGAGGACCACACTCCGAATAATGTATATAGTGCGAATAGTTATTTACCTCATTTCAGAAATATATACAACATTCCGAACAATATAAATAATGTAAATAATTAGAGTACCTCATCTCAAAAATATTGAAATATCCTGAAGGCCGCAGCGTACAATAATTTATGTCCAGAAAAGAAGACAATTAAAGGACATAAGGAGTTAAACATATCCAATGAAACATGTATAAAAGAGGGATTGCTACCCCAAAACACACATAGACATATATATGTATATATAATATTAGTGGTCAATCTATAACTGAAAAGTTGCAAATTAAAACAAAATTGAATTTTTTTTTTATGAAAGTATTTATATATATATATATATATATATATATATATATATATATATATATTTGATATTTCAGATCGGCCCCGATCTTTCATCAGAAATAACTGTTTTCAGAAGTTTGTTAACATTAAGTAGCGTCCGTCGCGAGACGCGGACGTCACGTGAAATGGAATGCAACTGTGTTTGAATATTTCTAACGTAAATCTAACTGTAGTAATATTTTTTTAAATATATCTAACAAAAAGTTTTTGTTTAACTATTGAAATATTTATAAAGATTTAAAATACCCAAGTCTTTATTTAACCCTAGTTTATATATATTTAATTTTAAAATCCAGTATTTTTCTTTTTTTCTGCGTGTGTATGTGGAACTGAAACCAGAATCTATCAATACACATTTACAGTTTTCTAATGAGTGTCCTGGTTGATTAAAATGTTCAGCTATGGGGAAATAAGGATTGTTTTGATGTATGGTTAGTTTATGGTTGTTGAAGCGAAATCTAAAATTATTTCCAGATTCACCAATATATATTTTTTATTATATATATATATATATATATATATATATATATATATATATATATATGCCGGCTGTAAGATTAAAATTATCCAAATCGTGTAAAATTAAAATTCTCCAATTGTTAGATTAAGTTTGAACCGTTGTATCTTACTGGAATTTTCCGAAGTTTTTATGACACTATTTAGGTCTAAGTTGAAATGATCATACCTCTTCCTGTTGTGAGGTCCCGATCGAGTATTTTTCTGTACCGTTCACTCTTTTTGAAGTTTTCGCGATTCTCTTGATGGTACTTGATTTAACTTTGTCGATGGAGACCAGAGTATAAATTTTGGTACAATTACAGAAGGTTTGAATGATCTTTTCCATCTCACCATTGCTCATTTAGGAAGATAGTGGGGCTGACACGAAATCATTTATCCATCGCACCCTATCTGGAGGCTGTGTTTGAAACCAATGGCGATTTCATTGAATAAATTTACTCTTTAGTATTCCAAGATATTTTTGTGTAATTTTGATAAATATATCTGTTAAAATGAGATGTCAGTGTTATTTTCATTTTTGTGTAATTACGATGACAATTTATCCATCGCACCCTATCTGGAGGCCGTGGTTGAAGCCAATGGCGATTTTATTGAATAAATTTACTCTTTAGTATTTCAAGATATTTTTGTGTAATTTTGGTAAATATATCTGTTAAAATGAGATGTCAGTGTTATTTTCATTTTTGTCTAATTCCGATGACAATTTATCCATCGCACCCTATCTGGAGGCCGTGGTTGAAGCCAATGGCGATTTTATTGAATAAATTTACTCTTTAGTATTTCAAGATATTTTTGTGTAATTTTGGTAAATATATCTGTTAAAATGAGATGTCAGTGTTATTTTCATTTTTGTGTAATTCCGATGACAATTTATCCATCGCACCCTATCTGGAGGCTGTGTTTGAAACCAATGGCGATTTCCTTGAATAAATTTACTCTTTAGTATTTCAAGATATTTTTGTGTAATTTTGATAAATATATCTGTTAAAATGAGATGTCAGTGTTATTTTCATTTTTGTGTAATTCCGATGATAATTTATCCATCGCACCCTATCTGGAGGCTGTGTTTGAAACCAATGGCGATTTTATGGAATAAATTTACTCTTTTGTATTTCAAGATATTTTTGTGTAATTTTGGTAAATATATCTGTTAAAATGAGATGTCAGTGTTATTTTCAATTTGTCTAATTCCGATGACAATTTATCCATCGCAGCCTAACTGGTGGCCGTGGTTGAAAACAATGGCGATTTTATTGAATAAATTTACTCTTTAGTATTTCAAGATATTTTTGTGTAATTTTGGTAAATATATCTGTTAAAATGAGATGTCAGTGTTAATTTCATTTTTGTGTAATTTAGATGACAATTTATCCATTGCACCCTTTCTGGACGCCGTGGTTGAAGACAATGGAGATTTTATTGAATAAATTTATTCTTTAGTATTTCAAGATATTTTTGTGTAATTTTTGTAAATATATCTGTTAAAATGAGATGTCAGTGTTATTTTCATTTTTGTGTAATTACGATGACAATTTATCCATCGCACCCTATCTGGAGGCCGTGGTTGAAGCCAATGGCGATTTTATTGAATAAATTTACTCTTTAGTATTTCAAGATATTTTTGTGTAATTTTGGTAAATATATCTGTTAAAATGAGATGACAGTGTTATTTTCATTTTTGTGTAATTTAGATGACAATTTATCCGTCGCACCCTGTCTGGAGGCTGTGTTTGAAACCAATGGCGATTTTATGGAATAAATTTACTCTTTTGTATTTCAAGATATTTTTGTGTAATTTTGGTAAATATATCTGTTAAAATGAGATGTCAGTGTTATTTTCAATTTGTCTAATTCCGATGACAATTTATCCATCGCACCCTATCTGGTGGCCGTGGTTGAAGACAATGGCGATTTTATTGAATAAATTTACTCTTTAGTATTTCAAGATATTTTTGTGTAATTTTGGTAAATATATCTGTTAAAATGAGATGTCAGGGTTATTTTCATTTTTGTGTAATTCCGATGACAATTTATCCATCGCACCCTATCTGGAGGCTGTGTTTGAAACCAATGGCGATTTCATTGAATAAATTTACTCTTTAGTATTTCAAGATATTTTTGTGTAATTTTGGTAAATATATCTGTTAAAATGAGATGTCAGTGTTATTTTCATTTTTGTGTAATTCCGATGACAATTTATCCATCGCACCCTATCTGGAGGCTGTGTTTGAAACCAATGGCGATTTCATTGAATAAATTTACTCTTTAGTATTTCAAGATATTTTTGTGTAATTTTGGCAAATATATCTGTTAAAATGAGATGCCAGTGTTATTTTCATTTTTGTGGAATTTAGATGACAATTTATCCATCGCACCCTATCTGGAGGCTGTGTTTGAAACCAATGGCGATTTTATTGAATAAATTTACGCTTTAGTATTTCAAGATATTTTTGTGTAATTTTGGTAAATATATCTGTTAAAATGAGATGTCAGTGTTATTTTCATTTTTGTGTAATTTAGATGAGAATTTATCCATCGCACCCTATCTGGAGGCTGTGTTTGAAACCAATGGCGATTTTATGGAATAAATTTACTCTTTAGTATTTCAAGATATTTTTTGTAATTTTGGTAAATATATCTGTTAAAATGAGATGTCAGTGTGATTTTCATTTTTGTGTAATTTAGATGACAATTTATCCATCGCACCCTATCTGGAGGCTGTGTTTGAAACCAATGGCGATTTCCTTGAATAAATTTACTCTTTAGTATTTCAAGATATTTTTATGTAATTTTGCTAATATATCTGTTAAAATGAGATGTCAGTGTTATTTTCATTTTTGTGTAATTTAGATGACAATTTATCCATCGCACCCTATCTGGAGGCTGTGTTTGAAACCAATGGCGATTTTATTGAATAAATTTACTCTTTAGTATTTCAAGATATTTTTGTGTAATTTTGGTAAATATATCTGTTAAAATGAGATGTCAGTGTTATTTTCATTTTTGTGGAATTTAGATGACAATTTATCCATCGCACGCTATCTGGATGCTGTGTTTGAAACCAATGGCGATTTTATTGAATAAATTTTCTCTTTAGTATTTCAAGATATTTTTGTGTAATTTTGCTAATATATCTGTTAAAATGAGATGTCAGTGTTATTTTCATTTTTGTGGAATTCCGATGACAATTTATCCATCGCACCCTATCTGGAGGCTGTGTTTGAAACCAATGGCGATTTTATTGAATCAATTTACTCTTTAGTATTTCAAGATATTTTTGTGTAATTTTGGTAAATATATCTGTTAAAATGAGATGTCAGTGTTATTTTCATTTTTGTGCAATTTAGATGACAATTTATCCATCGCACCCTATCTGGAGGCTGTGTTTGAAACCAATGGCGATTTTATTGAATAAATTTACTCTTTAGTATTTCAAGATATTTTTGTGTAATTTTGGTACATATGTTTGTTTTTGCTTCATTTTCGCGTCATTTAGAAGACGATTTATCCATCGCATCCTGTATATATGATAGGATAACGAACAAATAGGATTTTTTTTATAAATTTAAAGTGTTTCTCTTTTATTTAATATTCATCAGACTACCATCCAAACAACAAACTTTAAAAGATTAAATTAAGTACCTCCTAATTCACTCAAAAAAAAAAATACAGCATAGCCTGAAAAGGCCCAAAGATTTTTGGCATCTATACTATCTTACATATTTATAAGTATTCGTTCTTGCTTTGAATATTGCTGCCACATCTGGACTGGTGTTCCTGCTATATATTTAGAGATTCTTGATAAAATCCAAAGCATAATCTGCAATGTCATTAGTCCTGACCTGGCATCTCGGCTTCAGTCACTTTCACACCGCCGTACCTTTTATTTATAAGTCTAACATTCGTCCTTGCTTTGAATATTTCAGCCACATATGCTCCTTCTATAGATTTATCGAAAAAGTTGATTCGAACAATTGCCGTGAAAACATTTATAGAATATGCGCAAGAAGCTACTTTACGCCGGTGGGAAAAACGACTGAAGGCGAGATGCCAGGTCATGACCGATAACATTGCAGATTTATTTTGTATTTTATTGAGGATCTCTAAGGACATTACAGAAACACCAGACATATTTCGACGCGGTACAATGGTTAGCAAACTTGTCTCGCTAAATCTATAACGGCAATAGTGACTTTGATCTTCTTTGGGTACCCATACTTTCGGCCTTGTGCCGCATCAAAGCTACTCTTAGAAAATCATCATGGCAGGACCATCAGCCCAAATGGGGTAGCGACATTCAAAGAATGGTACTAATGGTAGACCTCTAACTCTGTAAGATAATGTCAAGAAAATTTGTCTCGCACGATACAGAGAACCAAATTCCTTACTCTCAGACTTAGTAATTGATTCAATATTTCGTTCTCAACTTGAGAGTTTTCAGGATAAAGTTCATAGAACTCTCAAATTTGAAACCACATCTTAATTTATTTTTTTTTTTTAAAGCTTTTCACCCTCAAGCAAGGCTGGAAGCCACTAGCACGCAAAGGGTTACAGAAGGTTTGGAGGAAGAGCAGATAGGAGTGGTAAAGGAGAGGATGTGGAGAAAGATAGTGGATCGATCAAGGTAAGGGGGTTAAAGATTTGGAGTGAGAGCAGATAGGAATGAAAGGGGAAAGAATGTGGAGAAGGGAAGTGGATAGATCGAGGCAACTGGAGATTTCGATTGACGTTACACTTAAATAGTTGGAGATTATATTTGTCAGGGATACAGGAATAAGGAAGGGAGTTCCACAGGCGAGATGTGCGAGACATGAAGCTATTGGAGTAGAAGACACGTTTAAATCTAACAGTTTCAACGGTGAAGGGTTGGGAAAGGTATGCCAGCCTCGTAGGACGCTTAAATTCATGAAGCCTGGGAACCAGCGAAAGCAGCTCATCGGAGCAATTACCGTGAAAGTATTTGTAAAAAAAAACAGAGCGAGGCAACGGCTGTGAGAGAGCGACTGCAGACGAGATGACAGATCAGGGCCAATTACATTGTATATCCGTCTCTGGATCTTATCAAGAACCCTGAGGCAAACAGCAGGGGATCCAGACCATATATGGCAGCAATACTCCATGCAAGGGCGAACAGTTGATTTATAGACTTGGAGGATCGATTCCGGGGAGAAAAAAATTCCTGGCTCGGCACGGGGAGCCAACTTTCCTTGCGGCGGATGAAGCAACTGACTCGATGTATTTGTTCCATCTCAGGTCAGCGGACAGCGTGAGACCGAACAGAGAGGAGCTCTCGAGAAGTTGGGCTTCAGACATTCTAATGGGATGCAGGGACGGATCCCTGTGGTGGTTAATAGAGAGCAGTTTTGTTTTAGAGGCGTTAAAGTTAACCAACCAATTCTTGCCCCTTAGTCTCAGACTTAGTGATTAATACAATATTTCGTTCTCAACTTGAGAGTCTTCAGTATAAAGTTCATGTGACTCTCAAGTCGATATCTTGCAAAACAGTTTGATATTTTAACTATGCAACTGGCCTAGTAGGATGAAATTAGGGTTAACACGGTTCATGTAAAAAACCCGCGTAGGAATGAATTTAAATATGGGGCAAGGAAAAAAAGAGAAATACGTTTTTTTTTCGGATAAACTAAAAGGCAAACAGAATTGTTATGATTTTCAAAGCCGATAATATTAACAATCTAAAATATTATCTGAGGAATATGAAAGGTAAACGTAATTTTTATAAATTATAATTAATATCTCTCTGTCCTTGGTTATCGACTATTATTATAATCGAGTATGAAAAACGGCTAATATGTCCTTCAAAATTTGATTTCCTGACTAAGTTAATGATATTTTTTAATTTACCTAGCTGACATTCCACTGTATTTATATTGCTATCTATGTTGCAAGAACGTTCTAGAAATTCTATAGTCGTGGGTATAAGGATGCTTCTGATCGGAATATTGTGGGTTTTGAGGCTAGTGGAACCACACCTTAATTGTTGCTATTCGTAGGTTCCACCATAACCCTGGGTGGTTGAACCTGTTAAGGTCCCAGCTATGGGCAAATAGTGAATACCTAAACAAAAACAAAATGCTATGAAAGTATGGAAATACAATTTTATAGTAAAAATACCAGCAATAAATATTTGTATGTGACACTATTGTGACACTGGTAGTACGCAATTAGGTTTAAAAGGGTTCACGTGAAGGAATTGGAGAATTGAAAGGGTTAAAAAAGGTAAAAACATGAATTGAAATATGAAACGAGAAAAAAAAAGAAAAAAAAAGAGTTTTTTTCTAATAGCCAGAAACGCAAAATAGAATAGGAATGAGTTGGGGGTAGCAGATAAATAATAATATTCATAACAATTTTTGTCCTTAGACAACAACTGATATTTCCTGTTTGCTAACCCTTAGAAAATATGACAAATAGCTAATATTTCAAACATCGCTTTTGTGACCAGGATAATGATATTTTCTAAATTTAACCTGTATTTATCCTGCCATCTATGATGCCAGGACGTTCTAGAAATTCTTTAGTCCTGGATATGAGGATAAACTACATCCAGCAGCAATGCCCCTGATCGGAAGATTGGAAGATTTGAGGAGCGTGGAACCACACCTTAATTGTTCCGCCCTAACCCGAGGTGGTATCACCTGTTAGGGTCCCAGCTATGGGCAAATAGTGAATCCCTAAACAAAAACAAAATGCTATGAAAGTATAAAAATACATTTTATATTAAAAATACCAGCAATAAATATTTGTATGTGACACTATTGTGACACCCGTAGTACGGAATTAGGATTAAAAGGGTCTATGTGAAGGAATTGGAGAAATGCAAGGGTTAAAAATGGTAAAAACGTTAAGGTGAAAACATGAATTGAAATATGAAGCAAGAAAAAAAGAAAAAAGAGATTTTTTCTCTTTCTGATAACCAGAAAATCTGCATATTGGCATGAATTATTTGACACTAAACATCAGATATGATAAACTCTATGATATACAAAAAATGCTGATTATATATCTGTTACTTACTGTCAGCAACTCCTAATGTATATTCGTATGCAATATATGTCCATAGGTCTGTGTTGTGTGACGCTTAGATCTGTATTATTTAATCTTCAAACAATACACAGAAAATTTGACTGTGTTTTAAATTGCGGTAAACAATTACGTAGAAGCAAGCGAGTCAGAGTGGCTTACATCTGGTGAAAGGAAAATAAGTTCCTGACCTCAATAGACGACACGTAGCAGCAGCATTTTGTTCCTTGAAAATGGCAAAAATTTCCCCTTCCCACTTTAGATTATACCCAAAGTGTATATTCTGTAACGGTCGATTTTGCACAGCTTAGCGTGGTTTGACCAATAGCAAGTCGTGTGCTGATTGGTCGGGCTGCAGGATGACATTTAACTGGGTAACTGAGCCAGGGTCGTAGCACCTGTTAGGATCCCAGCTATGGGCAAATAGTAAATCCCCAAACAAAAACAAAATACTATTAATATATAAAAATACATTTTTATAGTAAAAATACCAGCAATAGATATTTGTATGTGACAATATTTTGACACTGGTAGTACGGAATTAGGATTAAAAGCGTTCATGTGAAAATTCCGTGTAGGAATTGGAGAATTGGAAGTGTTAAAAAAGGTAAAAACATGAATTGATATATGAAGCAAGAAAAAAAAGGGAAAAAAGAAATATTTTTTTGTTTCTGATAACAAGAAAAAATCTGCATATTGGCATGAATTATTTGAAACTAAACATCAGATATGATAAACTCTATGATATAGAAAAATGCTGATTATATATCTGTCACGTACTGTCTGCATCTCCTAATGTATATTCGTATGCAATGTATGTCCATAGGTCTGTGTTGTGTGACGCTTAGATCTGTATTATTTAATCTTCAAACAATACACAGACAGTTTGGCTGTTTGAAATTGTGGTAAACAATTACGTAGAAGCAAGCGAGTCAGAGTGGCTTACATCTGGTGAAAGGAAAATAAGTTCCTGACCTCAATACACGACACGTAGCAGCGGAATTTTGTTCCTTGAAAAAG
>OZ038519.1:7352574-7362574 GCA_964036315.1 Acanthosepion esculentum | reverse complement strand
TTTCTTTTCTTTTATCTTGTCATACTTTCGTATAGATTTTCGTTCATTCTTACTTTTTTCTTCTTAAATAATTTCATTCTTTTTTCTTTCAACAAGTCTTTCTTTTCTTTTCCACTTCTTGCCTTTTTTCATTCTTTCTACTCTTCACCTAATGATTGTCTCTCTCTTTCTTTCTTTCTTTCTTTCCTTCCTTCTTTCTTTTCTTCTATCTAGTCTTTCTTTCGTCTAATTTTTCGTTCTTTCTTACTTTTTTCTTCATATAGCCTTTCTTTCTTTTATCTTTCAAGCAGGTTTTTTTCTTTTCTTTTCGACAATTTTCTTTCATTCTTTCTAAACTTCACCTAATCCTTCTTTCTTTCCTTCTTTCTTTCTTTGTGTCTTTGTTATTTTCATTGTTTCTTAGTTTTTCATTCTTTTTTCTTTCATCCTTCCTTTACTTATGTCTTTTTCTTTCTTTCCTTCTTTCTTTCCTTCTTAACTTGTAATTGTCCTTTCTTTATTTCTTGCTCATTTTCTTTCTTTTTGTTGTTTCTGCCTTCCTTTCTTCCTTCTTTTCTTTACATTGTCACTGTCTTTTATTTCTCAATTTCTTTCTTTTTTCTTTCGTTTCGAATTGTTGCCTTTTTTTTTATTCCTTTTCCTCTTCACCTAATCATTGTCTCTTTCTTTCTTTCATTTTGTCTTCATCCTTTCCTTCGTCACCTTAAACTTCTTCTTTTGTCTTCATTCTTAGCAGTTCTTCTTTGTCCATGTTATCATCAACCTTTCTTTCTTTTTTAACTTCCTATTTCCCTTTCTTCCTTCTTTTATTTAACTTGCCATTGACTGTTGTTTCTCTCTTTCTTCCTTCCTTCATTCCTTTCTTTTTTTCTTTCTTTCTTTAACTTGCCATTGTCGTTCCTTTGTGTCCTTGTTTTTCTCTTTAACTTGCTGCCATTTCCTTTGTTTGTTTCTTTCTTTCTTTCTTTAACTTGTAAATGTCCTTTCTTTCTTTCTTTCTTTCGTTCTTTGTTTTTTGTCTTTTTTCATTCTTTCTTTGTTTTTATTTTTTCTTTCTTTCTTTCTTCATTTGTGCCATTGTTTTTTCATTCATTCATTCATTCATTCATTCATTCTTTCTTTCTTTCTTAACTTGTAATTGTCCTTTCTTTGTTATTTCTTGCTCATTTTCTTTCTTTCTTTCTTTCTTTCCTTCTTTCTTTCTTTTGTCGTTCCTGCCTTCCTTCCTTCTTTTCTATAAATTATCCTTGTCCTTTCTTTTTTAAATTTTATTTTCTTTCTTTTCGACTTGTTTCCTTTTTTATTCTTTTTCCTCTTCACCTAATCATTGTCTCTTTCTTTTTTTCATTTTGTTGTCTTTTTCTCGTCAGCGTTTCTTTCGTCACCTTGTCATCTTTTTCTGTTTATTTCTTTGTTTCTTTGTTTCTTTAACTTGCCATTACCTTTTCGTTCTTTCTTTTTCCCCTCTTTATTTTCTCATTGCCCCTTCTTCTTTCTTTCTTTCTTTCTTTTACACTGTTTTTTTTTCTTGCCATTGTCCTCTGTTTCATTCTTTTTTTAATTGTCCTTTTTTTCTTGCTTTCTTTCTCACTTTCTTTCTTTCTCCCTTCCTTCCTTCTTTTCTTTAAATTGTTATTGTCCTTTCTTTCTTTCACTTTTCATTTTCCTTTCTTTTTCTTTCCTCTCTTTCTTTAAATTATCTTTGTTCTTTTTCTTTAATTAGTCATTGCCCTTTCTCCTTCTTTTTACGTTGTTCTTTTTCTTTCTTCCTTTCTTCATTCCTTCCTTCCACTTGGCATTGTCCTTTCTTCTTTCCGTCCCTTTTTCTTTGAATTAACATTTCACTTTTTTCTTTAACTTGGCATTGTCCTTTGTCTCTTTCGCTTTTCCTTCTTTCTTTCTTTCTTTCTTTCTTTCTTTCTTTCTTTCTTTCTTTCTTTCTTTCTTCGTGCCAATCCAATTAATTCAAGACATTTCGATTATTTGTTTAGCGTATATTCTGGCGACGATGTCTTTGCACTCAACAGTTTTTATACTTACCTCTCTTTTTCGTAACCTTCTCACTCAATATTCTCCCCGAGTTGTGACCTGAAATCTGATCTTCGATTCGAAACTGATGTGAATTCATAATAAACTCATAGTAAAAGCCTCGAAAACAAAAAAAGGATGAGAATTACAATGGGACGTGGAAGGTTTTGCTATGTTGGGCCTCTGTTCGGGCAAATGGACTCCACAAAATGCTGATATTGATATCCGATGCCCATTGTGTGGATTGCCTCCATAATTCCGATGGATTTGCAAATTGATTTAAAACATTTATACGTTAGTTTTAACCCTAATCGATCGAGGAATCAAATGGAAAAAATGTTTGAAAAGAAATTAAAGCCACGAAAAATGAACAAAGAATGAAAAGCGAAACATTTTATTCAAAGCATCGATGATATTTTGAATCATACAGATGCCCCACAAAAATATTTTAGATTTACTATAGGATGTAAAAAAAATTAAATAACATATAAAAAAATAACTATATATTTTACTAAAAATATTAACTAACATATACATTTTAACCATTTGTTAAGATGGCGAAGTTATGAAATTTGAAACGCGTGGTTATTGTTTTCTTTGAGAAAGAACATCTAACATGGTGACGGATAAAATGCCAAGACATTTTGTTAGAATTCTTTAGTTTGAATACCACATCTGTGCTTTTGCTCAGTTTTAAGCTACTAACTTTCTATGCTTTGCTTTTGTTTTAAATAATTGTAACAAAAATTCCAACAATTAAATAAAATCTACCAAATTTCCTGGTTTTAGTGGACACTGTATATATATGCAAATAAATAAACGGCAAATTCTGTCTGTTCGTCTGTGGATCTGAAGCCACCTCTGACTCAGACCACACATGCTGTACTTAGACATTAGAATCAGGATGATCGCGGGATTGAAAATCTGCCCTTCATCTGGTGCTTGTAAATCCAGCTTGGGATTTGTGCCCGGATGAGGAAGGAACAGTTAAAAATTAACTAAGATCTGTTTTTTTTTAACCATTTCTTGTTTCAAGATGCTGCAGCTATCACATTTTCAACGCGAGGTGATTGTTTTCTTTAAGAAAGAACATCCAACTTGAAAACTGAAAGAATGACAAGAAATTTCTTTAGTACGAAAATCACATTTAACGTGTGTGTTTTTGTTCTGTTTTACGCTAGTAAATTTATATCCCTTGCTTTTGTTTCAAATAACTGTAACCAAAATTTGAACAATTAAATAAACTCTACCAAACTTCGTTTTTTTCCTGGGGCACCCTGAATATATCTTGTAAATTAATAAACGACAAACCTGTGTCTGTCCGTCCGTGTGTCTGAAACCTCCTCTTACTCGGACCACACTTGTTATACGTAGACATCCTTTTCAGAATGTTTAGAATCAGGATGATAGAGGGATTGAACATCTAGCATTGGGGTGAAGAAAGGGTGCAATTCTCTATGTCTGCCCTGGTCTGAAATTCCTCTAACTCGGGCCCACTTGCTCTACATAGACATATTATAGCATTTTGGAATCAGGATGATCGCGAGGTTGGAAATCTGCCCGTCATCTGGTGCTTGAAAATCCAGCTTGGGATTTGTGTCCGGATGAGGAAGGAACAGTTAAAAATTTAACTGACATAATATTTTGTTTAACCATTTCTTGTTCCAAGATATTGCAGTTATCAAATTTTCAACGAGAGTTGATTGTTCTCTTTTAGAAAGAAAATCCAATTTGGGGACTGAAAAAATGCCAAGAATTTTCTTTAGTTTGATCACCACATCTAACATTTGTGTTTTTGTTCTGTTTTAAGTTACTAAATTTCTATCCTTTGCTTTTGTTTCAAATAACAGTAAAAAAAAATGAAACAATTAAATAAACTACCAAATTTCCTGTTTTTGTTCCTGGGGCACCCTGAATATATCTTGTAAATTAATAAACGGCAAACGTGTGTCTGTCCATCCGTGTGTCTAAAAATCACTCTAACTCGGACCACACTTGTTATACGTAGACATCCTTTTTAGAATTTTTAGAATTAGGATGATAGCGCGATTGAACATCTAGCACTGGGATTTTCGCCACGAAGATGAGTGAGCAGTTAAAAATTAAAAATTTAAATTTATACCTCATCTAACATCTATGTTTTTGATCTGTTGTAATCTACTAAATGTCTATCCTTTGCTTTTGTTTCAAATAACTCTAACAAAAATTCTAATAAACTCAACCAAATTTCCTGTTTTTTTTTTAATGTTTTTTTGGGGATTATCCTGTAGAATTGTACAGAATGTACGTAAGTGAGATCTAGAAATAAAATTGCAATATCAAAATCACAATATTAGCAATAATAAAACAATTAATTAGTTTCGTAGTCGGACCCGTACGTCCACTCGTCAGGGGATATCAGCAATTGACTGCTTATATTTCACGACTTTTCTTTTTTTTATATGCACTTATCATTGCAGTTTGATTTCGAAGTGTGCGTTCGCGTGCGGGGGCCCATCTGCGCGCAGGGATACACACGTCATTGATTATTTGTTGTCGTCTTCTTTCTTTTCTTCTTTTCCACTCCCTCCTGAACCTTTTTCATCTTTTCTTTCATTTGTTGCTATTTGATTTCCGGTTATTTTTTCCAGACATTTTTTTTTCATTTTTGAGCGTTCTATTCTTTCTTAGGTTTGGAAAATTTGTATTTCGTTTTTTTTTTTTTTTTACATAAATCATTGAGTGCTGGTTTTAAGAAAATAGTGCTCAATGTAATATAACAGAGCTAATAAGTATATATGAATAAATATACATTTTTTTCCTCAGCGGTAGCCTGATTCGGAGTTTCATGCACGGCACAATTCTTTCTCATTATAACTGTACTTCTTCTTTCATTAGTTACTTAGTACGTCCATCCGTTACACTCGCCAGTACCGATCTGTAATGCCGTCTCACTGGCTGCAATTTTTCAAAGAAACACCCCAAACCAGTTAGAGGAGCTGCAATGGATAATTCCTATAACGGTCCATTTTTATCAATTTTTTCTTCGAGTTTTGTATATATATATATATATATATATATATATATATATATATATATATATATATATATATATATTTAGTTTACGAAAAACTAGGTAATCCGTATGGGTAGACCTAAGGAGGATAAAATCCAGAGAGCTCAATGTAAATCAGAGATAATAATTTAAATAAAAACAGACCACTTTAAGGTCTTTATTTAAAATATATATATATATATATATATATATATATATATATATATATATATATATAGTCAAACCTAGAGAGCCAGACAAATTTACCAAGGTTTCACCTAAGCGGATCGTCAGGGATCCCTGTTTGGTTTGTCTGGCTCTCTAGGTTTTGCCTAGGTCCACTCTACTTCATGTTCATGTTCATAGCTCTTTCTTTTTTTTTAAACCCTTTTTTCCGTCCATATTGATTTAATCATTGGCAAATCAAGAAACCGAATGTTTTCCGAGACGAGTGTAGTTACCTATATATATATATATATATATATATATATATATATATATATATATATAAAGAACAGTACGATATATAATCCAGTGTTCTTATTTATTTTTATTTTTATTTTTACAAAACAGTGCTCAATGTAAATTTACAGAGCATAAATATTATAAATTAACTGATTTAAAATATGTTTTTTCGCTACACAGTAATAACCATGTTTCAAAAACTGAAGCTAAAAACTTCAATTTTAATTATATAATTAAATTAAAACATTAGTTCCTTTTCATCTTCAAGCGAAAATTGCAATAACATATTTTTAAATTTACTGAGTTTTAAACGCACATATAAATCCATTATTTCCTGTTTCCAAGGATACAGAGAAATCCAATCATTTAGACAGGGGCGGTAGCGTGTTCATTTTTATTAACTATTGTTGTAAGAATTATGAGTTACGTTCGAAAAACAGGTTAATTTTAGGGAGGGTAGGGGTGTATTTTTCAATGAATTCTGACATCCGTTATATGCATGTCGTCTGTTTTTTTTTATTAACGGCAAAAAGTTTTTCGCCATTTTTTTCTTACTTGTACACTTTTTTCTAGGGGTGTTTGGGTTAGAATACGTTATATTTAACTACAATTTTAAAATATTTTTACTCTTAATTACTAATAGACTATATTCCTTTTTAAAACAAGTAAATGTAATAGAATTACTTACAGTATATAAATTTATTTTTTCCTATCAAATATAAGTATGTATATTACCAGCTCGCATTTTTTAATTTTATTTTTTAGATATTATTTAAGGAAAACTTTTGACAATGACGGCAAAAAATATCATATTTCATTTCTCAAATTGAGTATTTTTAAATTTTTTTATAAAGTTATATATATATATATATATATATATATATATATATATATATATATATATAGGGAGAGAGAGAGATGCATGTTTCATTAAAAACGACAGACAAGTTACTACGGTTAAGATTTTATTTAATTTTTCTTGTGTTCGAACAAGTGATTTCTTTTCTGGACAAAGAGTGTGGAAAAACTGTCCAAATGTTTCATAGCTTTAATAATAAAAAAAATAATAATAATGTTTTTTTTTAATAATAAAAAAGAAAAAGCCAACTCTTAACAATATTAACTACGAACAAAGCGAAAATGTGCTAACCGTATTCGGAAATTAAAAACATCCCTACTACACACTAAGACATACACATAATGCACACACTCAATTAAGCTGAAAAATTGAATCATCCTTGATAATGGCTAAAGGTATAGCCGAAAGCGCTTGGAAATATAAAACATTTGGACAGTTTTTCCACACTCTTTGTCCAGAAAAGAAAGCTCTTGTTCGAACACAAGAGAAATTAAATAAAAAGCTTAACCGTAGTACCTTGTCTGTCGTTTTTAATGAAACATGCATAAATGAAGGATTGTTGCCTATATATATATATATATATATATATATATATATATATGTGTGTGTGTGTGTGTGTGTGTGTGTGTGTTATCTTGTATTTCTATTGTGTATGTACCTCCACTTTTTAGCAGTATAGCATAAGTGAAGAAAAAAAGCCCCAAACTTAATAAAAAAACAAAATTTTATTGCCAAAATATTTGTTATAATTAAGAGGAAAGACTAACGTATTTTTTGATTATTTTATTAAATTTTTAATCCTTTCGAGCACGTTGGAAATTTTGGTAAAATCTTGCTTTTTTTTTTGTTCTTTATTAAGTCGGCAACCCTCGTCATATATGCGCCTATTTTTCAGGTTTCTTTCAAAAATCAAATTGTCGGATTTTAATGCGACTTTCATGACGAATTCGGAATTGAAGGAAATTATTTTGCGTTCTTTGTTTTTCAAAAAATTATAGATTTCCCATCATAAGCATATTATATTGAATAACTATATCACCATTAAATCAATAATGTTAATCAATTTTAAAAAAAAATGCAGCTGCAGAAAAGAATCGATCTGTCCCTTAAACTTCAAATCTTCTATAAACCAATATCATATACATTCCGATAGCAATATCAGATTTCATATTGGGTCCAATGTAAATCCTTGGAAATTTTGTTTCTCACATCACAGATTGAATTCAGGCAAGATAAAATACAAAAATAATTACTGCTCTCTCCAAATATATCTGGAAATTAAAGAATCACGTAGGATATTTTTTTTAAAATCCAAATCTTACAATGAGAAAGGCGACAGATGTAATTTATGCCTTGTAGAAAAATTGGTTATCTTAAAACACTTCAATGACCCTAGCTTATTAAACTAGAGAAATGAATTGATGGTTACATGTAGGCCTAAAAATAAATACCTGTTGAAATACGTTCATCCATATTAATTTATACTGTAGATTATAACCTTTTTTTAATTTTTTTTTCTGTTTAATTAGTATTTTTTTGTAGTAATAGGTACGTTTATTTTTTGATAATCATTGATCCCCTTTTTATTTTAAATCTATACAAATAAAACGCCGTCTACATGTGTCCGTCCGTCCGTCCGTCCGTCCGTTTTTCGATCTCGGCGCATCAAAAACAACCTGAAGAATCAGGTAGTAACTACCGTAGTTACACGGAATTAAGAATTAATTAAATAATTCATTTAAAGTTAAATTTAAATATCGAACAGAATGAAAGCTTTAAAAATAATTCATTATTAAAGGTGTAACTTTAATTTCACTATTCGTTGCAACTGCAATTGATAACATCTAATTCTAAAATCGTAATTAAAAATTAAGCGGGGCACGGTACGTTGCTCATATATTTGTTTTTTTTTTCCTTCTCTTTCTAGCACGCGTAGCGTGACGTATTCGAAATATTACATAGTTCGGTTTCCCTAATGTCTTTTAAGAGTGACTTTATGCGAAAAGATCATAAATAATGGTGATTTTAAAAGAAAATGTAAATTGCGCGCAAAATAACTGTCAACAGATGGCAGAGATCTGATGCGTATACGAAGAAAGATTATGCCGAATTAAGGTGTCCGATAAAGATGAAATAATTTTATTATTTAAAAATTCTTATAACTTTTGCTTACATAGAACGCTGAATATAAAAGAACAAAGCCCCAAAAGCCCGCGTCCTTTTAACTTCACCGTCATTTTCACGTTGGTGAAAACGTATGGGGCCACTTAAAAAGACGCCTCGTTTTAATTAAGGAGCCTGGATTGATGACCGGGAGATGCGCCCTTTTGGGGGTTTGATTATGTCCAAGAGCTTCAGTTGTATGCTGGTGGGTATTCATCAATGCTATCGAAACCAAATTCCAAAAACACCATTACCAGACAATATATAGGGCTGAGGACAGCAGGCAAATAGGAGTGGTAGTTTTGAAAGACGATACCCACATGAGGTAATTTTAAATTTTTTACTGTATAAAATATATGCTCTGTCATAATAAATATATTGAGCTCTCTACGGATTAGTTTTAATATTAGGTTGGTGCAAAAATAATGACGTTTTTTGATGTTCAAAGTCATGTCAAAAAACGACATTATTTTTGCACCAACCTAATATCTGATATTACTAGGACCCACCTACATTATATACCAACGGATCTATCTATCTATATATATATATATATATATATATATATATATATATATATATATATATATATATATATGAACAAGTAACAAAAAAACTATATGAGTGAAAACAGCGTCCCCCCAAATTGGTGCTAATATATATGTGTATGTATCTGTATGTGTATATACGTCTATCCGTATGTGTGTGTGTGCGTATATACATGAAGTATATGTATCTAGTTTTATATATATATATATATATATATATATATATATATATATATATATATATATATGATATACTTGTATATATGTATTTATGCGTAAAAGTCCACATAAACATTTTTAAAAGTGTGCAAGTGTGTATATGCATATATATATATATATATATATATATATATATATATATATATATATATATATTTATTTATTAGTGGGCATACGTATAAATGTATTTGCTTGGGTGGGAGTATAAGTAATTACACACACATTTATATACCGGGTATTGAACTCAAGGACACATGGCACAGTGGATAAAGACGTTAGTTAGACCCAGCGACAGGACCCAAAGAATGTGAGTTCAATACACGGTAAAGGCAGTGGAGAACTTGTACAGGGGAATTAAGAGGGGAATTCGACATTCCAACCACCTGAAGAAGGCCAGAGCGTACAACGGCCGAAACGTTGTAATAAATATGGCGACGAAGATGAGGACCATAGTCCGAATGATGTAAATAGTCTACACAATACCTCATCTCAGAAATATAGACAGATACTGAAAGGCCGAAATATTGTAATAAATATGGCGACAAAGATGAGGACAATAGTCCGAATAATGTAAATAGTGTACATAATACCTCATCTCAGAAATATAGACAGATATTTACCAAAATTAAACAAAACTATCTAGAAATACTAAAGAGTAAATATATTCAATAAAATTGCCAGTGG
>OZ038519.1:7300074-7347574 GCA_964036315.1 Acanthosepion esculentum | reverse complement strand
AGAAGAAAAAGAAGACGAGGAAGAAGAAGAAAAAGAAGAGAAGGAAGTAAAAGTGGAAGGAGAAGGGGAAGAAGAAAAAGAAGACGAGGAAGAAGAAGAAAAAGAAGAGAAGGAAGTAAAAGTGGAAGGAGAAGGGGAAGAAGAAAAAGAAGACGAGGAAGAAAAAGAAAAAGAAGAGAAGGAAGTAAAAGTGGAAGGAGAAGGGGAAGAAGAAAAAGAAGACGAGGAAGAAGAAGAAAAAGGAGAGAAGGAAGTAAAAGTGGAAGGAGAAGGGGAAGAAGAAAAAGAAGACGAGGAAGAAGAAGAAAAAGAAGAGAAGGAAGTAAAAGTGGAAGGAGAAGGGGAAGAAGAAAAAGAAGACGAGGAAGAAGAAGAAAAAGAAGAGAAGGAAGTAAAAGTGGAAGGAGATGGGGAAGAAGAAAAAGAAGACGAGGAAGAAGAAGAAAGAGAAGAGATGGAAGTAAAAGTGGAAGGAGAAGGGGAAGAAGAAAAAGAAGACGAGGAAGAAGAAGAAAAAGAAGAGAAGGAAGTAAAAGTGGAAGGGGAAGAAGAAAAAGAAGACGAGGAAGAAGAAGAAAAAGAAGAGAAGAAAGTAAAAGTGGAAGGAGAAGGGGAAGAAGAAAAAGAAGACGAGGAAGAAGAAGAAAAAGAAGAGAAGGAAGTAAAAGTGGAAGGAGATGGGGAAGAAGAAAAAGAAGACGAGGAAGAAGAAGAAAAAGAATAGAAGGAAGTAAAAGTGGAAGGAGAAGGGGAAGAAGAAAAAGAAGACGAGGAAGAAGAAGAAAAAGAAGAGAAGGAAGTAAAAGTGGAAGGAGAAGGGGAAGAAGAAAAAGAAGACGAGGAAGAAGAAGAAAAAGAAGAGAAGGAAGTAAAAGTGGAAGGAGAAGGGGAAGAAGAAAAAGAAGACGAGGAAGAAGAAGAAAAAGAAGAGAAGGAAGTAAAAGTGGAAGGAGAAGGGGAAGAAGAAAAAGAAGACGAGGAAGAAGAAGAAAAAGAAGGGAAGGAAGTAAAAGTGGAAGGAGATGGGGAAGAAGAAAAAGAAGACGAGGAAGAAGAAGAAAAAGAAGGAGAAGGAAATAAAAGTGGAAGGAGAAGGGGAAGAAGAAAAAGAAGACGAGGAAGAAGAAGAAAAAGAAGAGAAGGAAGTAAAAGTGGAAGGAGAAGGGGAAGAAGAAAAAGAAGACGAGGAAGAAGAAGAAAAAGAAGAGAAGGAAGTAAAAGTGGAAGGAGAAGGGGAAGAAGAAAAAGAAGACGAGGAAGAAGAAGAAAAAGAAGAGAAGGAAGTAAAAGTGGAAGGAGAAGGGGAAGAAGAAAAAGAAGACGAGGAAGAAGAAGAAAAAGAAGAGAAGGAAGTAAAAGTGGAAGGAGAAGGGGAAGAAGAAAAAGAAGACGAGGAAGAAGAAGAAAAAGAAGAGAAGGAAATAAAAGTGGAAGGAGAAGGGGAAGAAGAAAAAGAAGACGAGGAAGAAGAAGAAAAAGAAGAGAAGGAAGTAAAAGTGGAAGGAGAAGGGGAAGAAGAAAAAGAAGACGAGGAAGAAGAAGAAAAAGAAGAGAAGGAAGTAAAAGTGGAAGGAGAAGGGGAAGAAGAAAAAGAAGACGAGGAAGAAGAAGAAAAAGGAGAGTGGGAAGTAAAAGTGGAAGGAGAAGGGGAAGAAGAAAAATAAGACGAGGAAGAAGAAGAAAAAGAAGAGAGGGAAGTAAAAGTGGAAGGAGAAGGGGAAGAAGAAAAAGAAGACGAGGAAGAAGAAGAAAAAGAAGAGAAGGAAGTAAAAGTGGAAGGAGAAGGGGAAGAAGAAAAAGAAGACGAGGAAGAAGAAGAAAAAGAAGAGAAGGAAGTAAAAGTGGAAGGAGAAGGGGAAGAAGAAAAAGAAGACGAGGAAGAAGAAGAAAGAAAAGAGAAGGAAGTAAAAGTGGAAGGAGAAGGGGAAGAAGAAAAAGAAGACGAGGAAGAAGAAGAAAGAGAAGAGAAGGAAGTAAAAGTGGAAGGAGAAGGGGAAGAAGAAAAAGAAGACGAGGAAGAAGAAGAAAAAGAAGAGAAGGAAGTAAAAGTGGAAGGAGAAGGGGAAAAAGAAAAAGAAGACGAGGAAGAAGAAGAAAGAGAAGAGAAGGAAGTAAAGGTGGAAGGAGAAGGGTAAGAAGAAAAAGAAGACGAGGAAGAAGAGGAAAAAGAAGAGAAGGAAGTAAAAGTGGAAGGAGAAGGGGAAGAAGAAAAAGAAGACGAGGAAGAAGAAGAAAAAGAAGAGAAGGAAGTAAAAGTGGAAGGAGAAGGGGAAAAAGAAAAAGAAGACGAGGAAGAAGAAGAAAGAGAAGAGAAGGAAGTAAAGGTGGAAGGAGAAGGGGAAGAAGAAAAAGAAGACGAGGAAGAAGAGGAAAAAGAAGAGAAGGAAGTAAAAGTGGAAGGAGAAGGGGAAGAAGAAAAAGAAGACGAGGAAGAAGAAGAAAAAGAAGAGAAGGAAGTAAAAGTGGATGGAGAAGGGGAAGAAGAAAAAGAAGACGAGGAAGAAGAAGAAAAAGAAGAGAAGGAAGTAAACGTGAAAGGAGAAGGGGAAGAAGAAAAAGAAGACGAGGAAGAAGAAGAAAGAGAAGAGAAGGAAGTAAAAGTGGAAGGAGAAGGGGAAGAAGAAAAAGAAGACGAGGAAGAAGAAGAAAGAGAAGAGAAGGAAGTAAAAGTGGAAGGAGAAGGGGAAGAAGAAAAAGAAGACGAGGAAGAAGAAGAAAAAGAAGAGAAGGAAGTAAAAGTGGAAGGAGAAGGGGAAAAAGAAAAAGAAGACGAGGAAGAAGAAGAAAGAGAAGAGAAGGAAGTAAAGGTGGAAGGAGAAGGGGAAGAAGAAAAAGAAGATGAGGAAGAAGAGGAAAAAGAAGAGAAGGAAGTAAAAGTGGAAGGAGAAGGGGAAGAAGAAAAAGAAGACGAGGAAGAAGAAGAAAAAGAAGAGAAGGAAGTAAAAGTGGAAGGAGAAGGGGAAGAAGAAAAAGAAGACGAGGAAGAAGAAGAAAAAGAAGAGAAGGAAGTAAAAGTGGAAGGAGAAGGGGAAAAAGAAAAAGAAGAAGAGGAAGAAGAAGAAAGAGAAGAGAAGGAAGTAAAGGTGGAAGGAGAAGGGGAAGAAGAAAAAGAAGACGAGGAAGAAGAGGAAAAAGAAGAGAAGGAAGTAAAAGTGGAAGGAGAAGGGGAAGAAGAAAAAGAAGACGAGGAAGAAGAAGAAAAAGAAGAGAAGGAAGTAAAAGTGGAAGGAGAAGGGGAAGAAGAAAAAGAAGACGAGGAAGAAGAAGAAAAAGAAGAGAAGGAAGTAAAAGTGGAAGGAGAAGGGGAAGAAGAAAAAGAAGACGAGGAAGAAGAAGAAAGAGAAGAGAAGGAAGTAAAAGTGGAAGGAGAAGGGGAAGAAGAAAAAGAAGACGAGGAAGAAGAAGAAAGAGAAGAGAAGGAAGTAAAAGTGGAAGGAGAAGGGGAAGAAGAAAAAGAAGACGAGGAAGAAGAAGAAAAAGAAGAGAAGGAAGTAAAAGTGGAAGGAGAAGGGGAAAAAGAAATAGACGACGAGGAAGAAGAAGAAAGAGAAGAGAAGGAAGTAAAGGTGGAAGGAGAAGGGGAAGAAGAAAAAGAAGACGAGGAAGAAGAGGAAAAAGAAGAGAAGGAAGTAAAAGTGGAAAGAAAAGGGGAAGAAGAAAAAGAAGACGAGGAAGAAGAAGAAAAAGAAGAGAAGGAAGTAAAAGTGGAAGGAGAAGGGGAAGAAGAAAAAGAAGACGAGGAAGAAGAAGAAAAAGAAGAGAAGGAAGTAAAAGTGGAAGGAGAAGGGGAAAAAGAAAAAGAAGACGAGGAAGAAGAAGAAAGAGAAGAGAAGGAAGTAAAGGTGGAAGGAGAAGGGGAAGAAGAAAAAGAAGACGAGGAAGAAGAGGAAAAAGAAGAGAAGGAAGTAAAAGTGGAAGGAGAAGGGGAAGAAGAAAAAGAAGACGAGGAAGAAGAAGAAAAAGAAGAGAAGGAAGTAAAAGTGGAAGGAGAAGGGGAAGAAGAAAAAGAAGACGAGGAAGAAGAAGAAAAAGAAGAGAAGGAAGTAAAAGTGGAAGGAGAAGGGGAAGAAGAAAAAGAAGACGAGGAAGAAGAGGAAAAAGAAGAATGGGAAGTAAAAGTGGAAGGAGAAGGGGAAGAAGAAAAAGAAGACGAGAAAGAAGAAGAAAAAGAAGAGAGGGAAGTAAAAGTGGAAGGAGAAGGGGAAGAAGAAAAAGAAGACGAGGAAGAAGAAGAAAAAGAAGAGAAGGAAGTAAAAGTGGAAGGAGAAGGAGAAAAAGAAGACGAAGAAGAAGAAGAAAAAGAAGAGAAGGAAGTAAAAGTGGAAGGAGAAGGGGAAGAAGAAAAAGAAGACGAGGAAGAAGAAGAAAAAGAAGAGAAGGAAGTAAAAGTGGAAGGAGAAGGGGAAGAAGAAAAAGAAGACGAGGAAGAAGAAGAAAAAGAAGAGAAGGAAGTAAAAGTGGAAGGAGAAGGGGAAAAAGAAATAGACGACGAGGAAGAAGAAGAAAGAGAAGAGAAGGAAGTAAAGGTGGAAGGAGAAGGGGAAGAAGAAAAAGAAGACGAGGAAGAAGAGGAAAAAGAAGAGAAGGAAGTAAAAGTGGAAAGAAAAGGGGAAGAAGAAAAAGAAGACGAGGAAGAAGAAGAAAAAGAAGAGAAGGAAGTAAAAGTGGAAGGAGAAGGGGAAGAAGAAAAAGAAGACGAGGAAGAAGAAGAAAAAGAAGAGAAGGAAGTAAAAGTGGAAGGAGAAGGGGAAAAAGAAAAAGAAGACGAGGAAGAAGAAGAAAGAGAAGAGAAGGAAGTAAAGGTGGAAGGAGAAGGGGAAGAAGAAAAAGAAGACGAGGAAGAAGAGGAAAAAGAAGAGAAGGAAGTAAAAGTGGAAGGAGAAGGGGAAGAAGAAAAAGAAGACGAGGAAGAAGAAGAAAAAGAAGAGAAGGAAGTAAAAGTGGAAGGAGAAGGGGAAGAAGAAAAAGAAGACGAGGAAGAAGAAGAAAAAGAAGAGAAGGAAGTAAAAGTGGAAGGAGAAGGGGAAGAAGAAAAAGAAGACGAGGAAGAAGAAGAAAAAGAAGAGAAGGAAGTAAAAGTGGAAGGAGAAGGAGAAAAAGAAGACGAAGAAGAAGAAGAAAAAGAAGAGAAGGAAGTAAAAGTGGAAGGAGAAGGGGAAGAAGAAAAAGAAGACGAGGAAGAAGAAGAAAAAGAAGAGAAGGAAGTAAAAGTGGAAGGAGAAGGAGAAAAAGAAGACGAAGAAGAAGAAGAAAAAGAAGAGAAGGAAGTAAAAGTGGAAGGAGAAGGGGAAGAAGAAAAAGAAGACGAGGAAGAAGAGGAAAAAGAAGAGAAGGAAGTAAAAGTGGAAGGAGAAGGGGAAGAAGAAAAAGAAG
This sequence comes from Acanthosepion esculentum, assembly GCA_964036315.1. Lineage (NCBI taxonomy): Eukaryota > Metazoa > Mollusca > Cephalopoda > Sepiida > Sepiidae > Acanthosepion > Acanthosepion esculentum. The sequence continues at coordinate 7,342,201 of OZ038519.1, read as the reverse complement.
ACGAGGAAGAAGAAGAAAAAGAAGAGAAGGAAGTAAAAGTGGAAGGAGAAGGGGAAAAAGAAAAAGAAGACGAGGAAGAAGAAGAAAGAGAAGAGAAGGAAGTAAAGGTGGAAGGAGAAGGGGAAGAAGAAAAAGAAGACGAAGAAGAAGAAGAAAAAGAAGAGAAGGAAGTAAAAGTGGAAGGAGAAGGGGAAGAAGAAAAAGAAGACGAGGAAGAAGAAGAAAAAGAAGAGAAGGAAGTAAAAGTGGAAGGAGAAGGGGAAGAAGAAAAAGAAGACGAAGAAGAAGAAGAAAAAGAAGAGAAGGAAGTAAAAGTGGAAGGAGAAGGGGAAGAAGAAAAAGAAGACGAGGAAGAAGAAGAAAAAGAAGAGAGGGAAGTAAAAGTGGAAGGAGAAGGGGAAGAAGAAAAAGAAGACGAGGAAGAAGAAGAAAAAGAAGAGAAGGAAGTAAAAGTGGAAGGAGAAGGGGAAGAAGAAAAAGAAGACGAGGAAGAAGAAGAAAAAGAAGAGAAGGAAGTAAAAGTGGAAGGAGAAGGGGAAGAAGAAAAAGAAGACGAGGAAGAAGAAGAAAAAGAAGAGAAGGAAGTAAAAGTGGAAGGAGAAGGGGAAGAAGAAAAAGAAGACGAGGAAGAAGAAGAAAAAGAAGAGAAGGAAGTAAAAGTGGAAGGAGAAGGGGAAGAAGAAAAAGAAGACGAGGAAGAAGAGGAAAAAAGAAGAGTGGGAAGTAAAAGTGGAAGGAGAAGGGGAAGAAGAAAAAGTTGAAGTGCATGAAGAATTAGAAGAATAAGAAAAGGAAGAACAAGAAGAAAAGAAAGAAGAAGAAGAAAAGAAAGAAGAGAAGGAAGAAGAAAAGAAAGAAGAAGAAGAAAAGAAAGAGGAGAAGAAAGAAGAAAAGAAAGAGAAATCAGAAGAAGATATGTAAGACGATGTAAATAAAGAAGAAATAAAGGGAAGATGAGGAAGACGAAGAAAATGAAGATGATAAAGGGGGAGGAGATAAAGAAGAGAAAGAAGAGTAGGGGGGCAAGAGGAGGAAGAGGAGGACCGGAGGAGCACATGAGGAGGAGTAAGAGGAGGAGGAGGAGGGTAGGAGCAAGTGACAACTGCGCAAATTATCATTTCTGAATTCATCTGCCTCTGCAAATTGTCAAGCTTTCGAAAAAAACGCCCATTTTTTTTCTTGGTGGCTAATTTTTCTCAACTAACTTTTATAAACCAAATATTTCATCGTTTTTCACAAATCAAATTATCTTCTTTTATGTGTCGTGTTCTTTCAAGACGTAGGCGATCATGGCCCTCCCCATCTTCGTGTCCCTTTTTTTATTTCTTAATAAGTTTTGTCTTTGTGTTCTTTCTCTCAAACCCTGTTCTACCCTCCATTTGCTCAAGCCCATCAAGTTTTTAACGCGCTGATTTCCTCTGTCTTTATTCATCTAATCTGCCCTGTGAGTATCAGATTTTCCAAGCTTTCCTTCCTCATTATGTGCCAATTTCAACTGCCTCTTTAAGTATAACTTTTCTTTTTGCTTACCTCTTCACTTAAACCTCATAGTTACTCAGAGATTCGGTCTGTGGTATCCTTTTCATCTTTCTGCAGAACGACATTTCTGTTGCTTCAAGTCTCTTCTTCATCTTTGAGGAGATTGTCCAAGCTTCGCTGCCATAGAGGAGGACAGATAACATGTAACTGTCCAAGAATCTTTTTCTTTGTTTCTAACGAAATTTTCATTGTCTCTTAATACTCTGCTTAGTTTTTGGGGTGCATCTTTGGCCATGCAAATACTTTGTTCTGATCTCAGTGTCGCACTTTCTGTCCTCTGTTAGAGCACTTCCCAGATATTTAAATCTCTGTACCTGCTTCATTTTAACATCCCCGACCTGCAATTTGCACTCGTGGCTCATTTTTTTTTTATGATGACCATACAATCTGTCTTCTTGTAGATCGTTCTTAATCCTTTCTTTTCGCTCTCCTTCGCTACCTTCTGTAGGAGATTTTGCAGTTTCCTTTCAGTAACTCTTCTCGCTGTATCATCAGATGATTATAATCAACTTTATTTTTCATTCTATTCCTAAAGGTTTTACTTTTTTGAGTGGCAAAACACACACCAAATACCCTCAAAACAGAAATTACCCCAATGTTTAAAATAAAAACATCCACGTTTTCTACATATATTAGGCTATGAGACTACCAAATATTAAGTTGGTATCTTGGAGAATGTAAATCTGGGTCGCGTCAAATATGTCAATTCGTGTTATTTGGAAATCGACAAAAACCGAGACCAAATATCAAGAGGCCATAATTCCTAAACAGAAGGAAGTTAAAATATTAGTTTTTTTCTCATAGGTGGATAGTAAAACTTAATCTAAACGTGAGAAAGTGTCCATGGACAATTGGTTGAGGTGATATGAAATTACCCATATATTTATATATATATATATATATATATATATATATATGGGTAATTTCATATATGTGTGTGTGTGTGTGTGTGTGTGTGTGTGTGTGTGTGTGTGTGTGTGTGTGTGTGTGTGTGTGTGTGTGTAATACATAAATGGTTTAATGGTCTGAGTTGAATCAGACCAGGAAACAGTAGTATTAAAAAGTGCAAAATACAAGTTTTAATGTAGAGGTTTTAATTTTAAAATCTATCAGCTTTGTGGATGTGACTCCCAAGAGGATGCTTCTCCGATCACCACAATTGTAAACTATTCAAATCTAGGGTTAACAGTTATCTTCCTCATATTTCAATAAGTCAATAACCTGTGTCTCCTACTCTGTAACCCTTTACTTGCTTTGTGGAACCGACTCCCAAGGGTATGCTTCACCGATCACTACAATCTTCACCTCTTCATATCTAGGCTTAACCGTTATCTTCCCCACATATCCCCATAAACTGTGTCTCTTATTCTGTAACCCTCTACCTGATTTGTGGAACAGACTCCCAAGAGGATGCTTCCCGGATCACTACAATCTTAACCTGTTCAAGTCTAGGCTTAACCGTTATCTTCCCCACATATCCCCATAAACTGTGCCTCTTACTCTGTAACCCTCTACCTGCTTTGTGGAACTGACTCCCAAGAGGATGCTTCCCCGATCACTACAATCTTATCCTGTTCAAGTCTAGGCTTAACCGTTATCTTCCCCACATATCCCCATAAACTCTGCCTCTTACTCTGTAGCCCTCTACCTGCTTTGTGGAACAGACTCCCAAGAGGATGCTTCCCCGATCACTACAATCTTAACCTGTTCAAGTCTAGGCTTAACCATTATCTTCCCCACATATCCCCATAAACTGTGCCTCTTACTCTGTAACCCTCTACCTGCTTTGTGGAACTGACTCCCAAGAGGATGCTTCCCCGATCACTACAATCTTATCCTGTTCAAGTCTAGGCTTAACCATTATCTTCCCCACATATCCCCATAAACTGTGCCTCTTACTCTGTAACCCTCTACCTGCTTTGTGGAACTGACTCCCAAGAGGATGCTTCCCCGATCACTACAATCTTATCCTGTTCAAGTCTAGGCTTAACCGTTATCTTCCCCACATATCCCCATAAACTCTGCCTCTTACTCTGTAGCCCTCTACCTGCTTTGTGGAACAGACTCCCAAGAGGATGCTTCCCCGATCACTACAATCTTAACCTGTTCAAGTCTAGGCTTAACCGTTATCTTCCCCACATATCCCCATAAACTGTGCCTCTTACTCTGTAACCCTCTACCTGCTTTGTGGAACTGACTCCCAAGAGGATGCTTCCCCGATCACTACAATCTTATCCTGTTCAAGTCTAGGCTTAACCGTTATCTTCCCCACATATCCCCATAAACTCTGCCTCTTACTCTGTAGCCCTCTACCTGCTTTGTGGAACAGACTCCTAAGAGGATGCTTCCCCGATCACTACAATCTTAACCTGTTCAAGTCTAGGCTTAACCATTATCTTCCCCACATATCCCCATAAACTGTGCCTCTTACTCTGTAACCCTCTACCTGCTTTGTGGAACTGACTCCCAAGAGGATGCTTCCCCGATCACTACAATCTTAACCTGTTCAAGTCTAGGCTTAACCATTATCTTCCCCACATATCCCCATAAACTGTGCCTCTTACTCTGTAACCCTCTACCTGCTTTGTGGAACTGACTCCCAAGAGGATGCTTCCCCGATCACTACAATCTTAACCTGTTCAAGTCTAGGCTTAACCATTATCTTCCCCACATATCCCCATAAACTGTGCCTCTTACTCTGTAACCCTCTACCTGCTTTGTGGAACTGACTCCCAAGAGGATGCTTCCCCGATCACTACAATCTTAACCTGTTCAAGTCTAGGCTTAACCGTTATCTTCCCCACATATCCCCATAAACTGTGCCTCTTACTCTGTAACCCTCTACCTGCTTTGTGGAACTGACTCCCAAGAGGATGCTTCCCCGATCACTACAATCTTATCCTGTTCAAGTCTAGGCTTAACCGTTATCTTCCCCACATATCCCCATAAACTCTGCCTCTTACTCTGTAGCCCTCTACCTGCTTTGTGGAACAGACTCCCAAGAGGATGCTTCCCCGATCACTACAATCTTAACCTGTTCAAGTCTAGGCTTAACCATTATCTTCCCCACATATCCCCATAAACTCTGCCTCTTACTCTGTAACCCTCTACCTGCTTTGTGGAACTGACTCCCAAGAGGATGCTTCCCCGATCACTACAATCTTATCCTGTTCAAGTCTAGGCTTAACCGTTATCTTCCCCACATATCCCCATAAACTGTGCCTCTTACGCTGTAGCCCTCTACCGGCTTTGTGGAACAGACTCCCAAGAGGATGCTTCCCCGATCACTACAATCTTAACCTGTTCAAGTCTAGGCTTAACCATTATCTTCCCCACATATCCCCATAAACTGTGCCTCTTACTCTGTAACCCTCTACCTGCTTTGTGGAACTGACTCCCAAGAGGATGCTTCCCCGATCACTACAATCTTAACCTGTTCAAGTCTAGGCTTAACCGTTATCTTCCCCACATATCCCCATAAACTGTGCCTCTTACTCTGTAACCCTCTACCTGCTTTGTGGAACTGACTCCCAAGAGGATGCTTCCCCGATCACTACAATCTTATCCTGTTCAAGTCTAGGCTTAACCGTTATCTTCCCCACATATCCCCATAAACTCTGCCTCTTACTCTGTAGCCCTCTACCTGCTTTGTGGAACAGACTCCCAAGAGGATGCTTCCCCGATCACTACAATCTTAACCTGTTCAAGTCTAGGCTTAACCATTATCTTCCCCACATATCCCCATAAACTCTGCCTCTTACTCTGTAACCCTCTACCTGCTTTGTGGAACTGACTCCCAAGAGGATGCTTCCCCGATCACTACAATCTTATCCTGTTCAAGTCTAGGCTTAACCGTTATCTTCCCCACATATCCCCATAAACTGTGCCTCTTACTCTGTAGCCCTCTACCGGCTTTGTGGAACAGACTCCCAAGAGGATGCTTCCCCGATCACTACAATCTTAACCTGTTCAAGTCTAGGCTTAACCATTATCTTCCCCACATATCCCCATAAACTGTGCCTCTTACTCTGTAACCCTCTACCTGCTTTGTGGAACTGACTCCCAAGAGGATGCTTCCCCGATCACTACAATCTTAACCTGTTCAAGTCTAGGCTTAACCGTTATCTTCCCCACATATCCCCATAAACTCTGCCTCTTACTCTGTAACCCTCTACCTGCTTTGTGGAACTGACTCCCAAGAGGATGCTTCCCCGATCACTACAATCTTAACCTGTTCAAGTCTAGGCTTAACCGTTATCTTCCCCACATATCCCCATAAACTCTGCCTCTTACTCTGTAACCCTCTACCTGCTTTGTGGAAATGACTCCCAAGAGGATGCTTCCCCGATCACTACAATCTTAACCTGTTCAAGTCTAGGCTTAACCATTATCTTCCCCACATATCCCCATAAACTGTGCCTCTTACTCTGTAACCCTCTACCTGCTTTGTGGAACTGACTCCCAAGAGGATGCTTCCCCGATCACTACAATCTTAACCTGTTCAAGTCTAGGCTTAACCGTTATCTTCCCCACATATCCCCATAAACTCTGCCTCTTACTCTGTAACCCTCTACCTGCTTTGTGGAAATGACTCCCAAGAGGATGCTTCCCCGATCACTACAATCTTAACCTGTTCAAGTCTAGGCTTAACCATTATCTTCCCCACATATCCCCATAAACTGTGCCTCTTACTCTGTAACCCTCTACCTGCTTTGTGGAACTGACTCCCAAGAGGATGCTTCCCCGATCACTACAATCTTAACCTGTTCAAGTCTAGGCTTAACCATTATCTTCCCCACATATCCCCATAAACTGTGCCTCTTACTCTGTAACCCTCTACCTGCTTTGTGGAACTGACTCCCAAGAGGATGCTTCCCCGATCACTACAATCTTAACCTGTTCAAGTCTAGGCTTAACCGTTATCTTCCCCACATATCCCCATAAACTCTGCCTCTTACTCTGTAACCCTCTACCTGCTTTGTGGAAATGACTCCCAAGAGGATGCTTCCCCGATCACTACAATCTTAACCTGTTCAAGTCTAGGCTTAACCATTATCTTCCCCACATATCCCCATAAACTGTGCCTCTTACTCTGTAACCCTCTACCTGCTTTGTGGAACTGACTCCCAAGAGGATGCTTCCCCGATCACTACAATCTTAACCTGTTCAAGTCTAGGCTTAACCATTATCTTCCCCACATATCCCCATAAACTGTGCCTCTTACTCTGTAACCCTCTACCTGCTTTGTGGAACTGACTCCCAAGAGGATGCTTCCCCGATCACTACAATCTTAACCTGTTCAAGTCTAGGCTTAACCGTTATCTTCCCCACATATCCCCATAAACTCTGCCTCTTACTCTGTAACCCTCTACCTGCTTTGTGGAAATGACTCCCAAGAGGATGCTTCCCCGATCACTACAATCTTAACCTGTTCAAGTCTAGGCTTAACCATTATCTTCCCCACATATCCCCATAAACTGTGCCTCTTACTCTGTAACCCTCTACCTGCTTTGTGGAACTGACTCCCAAGAGGATGCTTCCCCGATCACTACAATCTTAACCTGTTCAAGTCTAGGCTTAACCATTATCTTCCCCACATATCCCCATAAACTGTGCCTCTTACTCTGTAACCCTCTACCTGCTTTGTGGAACTGACTCCCAAGAGGATGCTTCCCCGATCACTACAATCTTAACCTGTTCAAGTCTAGGCTTAACCGTTATCTTCCCCACATATCCCCATAAACTCTGCCTCTTACTCTGTAACCCTCTACCTGCTTTGTGGAAATGACTCCCAAGAGGATGCTTCCCCGATCACTACAATCTTAACCTGTTCAAGTCTAGGCTTAACCGTTATCTTCCCCACATATCCCCATAAACTCTGCCTCTTACTCTGTAACCCTCTACCTGCTTTGTGGAACTGACTCCCAAGAGGATGCTTCCCCGATCACTACAATCTTAACCTGTTCAAGTCTAGGCTTAACCATTATCTTCCCCACATATCCCCATAAACTGTGCCTCTTACTCTGTAACCCTCTACCTGCTTTGTGGAACTGACTCCCAAGAGGATGCTTCCCCGATCACTACAATCTTAACCTGTTCAAGTCTAGGCTTAACCGTTATCTTCCCCACATATCCCCATAAACTCTGCCTCTTACTCTGTAACCCTCTACCTGCTTTGTGGAACTGACTCCCAAGAGGATGCTTCCCCGATCACTACAATCTTAACCTGTTCAAGTCTAGGCTTAACCGTTATCTTCCCCACATATCCCCATAAACTCTGCCTCTTACTCTGTAACCCTCTACCTGCTTTGTGGAAATGACTCCCAAGAGGATGCTTCCCCGATCACTACAATCTTAACCTGTTCAAGTCTAGGCTTAACCATTATCTTCCCCACATATCCCCATAAACTGTGCCTCTTACTCTGTAACCCTCTACCTGCTTTGTGGAACAGACTCCCAAGAGGATGCTTCCCCGATCACTACAATCTTAACCTGTTCAAGTCTAGGCTTAACCGTTATCTTCCCCACATATCCCCATAAACTCTGCCTCTTACTCTGTAACCCTCTACCTGATTTGTGGAACTGACTCCCAAGAGGATACTTCCCCGATCACTACAATCTTAACCTGTTCAAGTCTAGGCTTAACCGTTATCTTCCCCACATATCCCCATAAACTCTGCCTCTTACTCTGTAACCCTCTACCTGCTTTGTGGAAATGACTCCCAAGAGGATGCTTCCCCGATCACTACAATCTTAACCTGTTCAAGTCTAGGCTTAACCATTATCTTCCCCACATATCCCCATAAACTGTGCCTCTTACTCTGTAACCCTCTACCTGCTTTGTGGAACTGACTCCCAAGAGGATGCTTCCCCGATCACTACAATCTTAACCTGTTCAAGTCTAGGCTTAACCGTTATCTTCCCCACATATCCCCATAAACTGTGCCTCTTACTCTGTAACCCTCTACCTGCTTTGTGGAACTGACTCCCAAGAGGATGCTTCCCCGATCACTACAATCTTAACCTGTTCAAGTCTAGGCTTAACCATTATCTTCCCCACATATCCCCATAAACTGTGCCTCTTACTCTGTAACCCTCTACCTGCTTTGTGGAACTGACTCCCAAGAGGATGCTTCCCCGATCACTACAATCTTAACCTGTTCAAGTCTAGGCTTAACCGTTATCTTCCCCACATATCCCCATAAACTGTGCCTCTTACTCTGTAGCCCTCTACCTGCTTTGTGGAACTGACTCCCAAGAGGATGCTTCCCCGATCACTACAATCTTATCCTGTTCAAGTCTAGGCTTAACCGTTATCTTCCCCACATATCCCCATAAACTCTGCCTCTTACTCTGTAACCCTCTACCTGCTTTGTGGAACAGACTCCCAAGAGGATGCTTCCCCGATCACTACAATCTTAACCTGTTCAAGTCTAGGCTTAACCATTATCTTCCCTACATATCCCCATAAACTGTGCCTCTTACTCTGTAACCCTCTACCTGCTTTGTGGAACTGACTCCCAAGAGGATGCTTCCCCGATCACTACAATCTTAACCTGTTCAAGTCTAGGCTTAACCGTTATCTTCCCCACATATCCCCATAAACTGTGTCTCTTACTCTGTAACCCTCTACCTGCTTTGTGGAACTGACTCCCAAGAGGATGCTTCCCCGATCACTACAATCTTATCCTGTTCAAGTCTAGGCTTAACCGTTATCTTCCCCACATATCCCCATAAACTGTGCCTCTTACTCTGTAGCCCTCTACCTGCTTTGTGGAACAGACTCCCAAGAGGATGCTTCCCCGATCACTACAATCTTAACCTGTTCAAGTCTAGGCTTAACCATTATCTTCCCCACATATCCCCATAAACTGTGCCTCTTACTCTGTAACCCTCTACCTGCTTTGTGGAACTGACTCCCAAGAGGATGCTTCCCCGATCACTACAATCTTATCCTGTTCAAGTCTAGGCTTAACCGTTATCTTCCCCACATATCCCCATAAACTCTGCCTCTTACTCTGTAACCCTCTACCTGCTTTGTGGAACAGACTCCCAAGAGGATGCTTCCCCGATCACTACAATCTTAACCTGTTCAAGTCTAGGCTTAACCATTATCTTCCCCACATATCCCCATAAACTGTGCCTCTTACTCTGTAACCCTCTACCTGCTTTGTGGAACTGACTCCCAAGAGGATGCTTCCCCGATCACTACAATCTTAACCTGTTCAAGTCTAGGCTTAACCGTTATCTTCCCCACATATCCCCATAAACTGTGTCTCTTACTCTGTAACCCTCTACCTGCTTTGTGGAACCGACTCCCAAGAGGATGCTTCCCCGATCACTACAATCTTAACCTGTTCAAGTCTAGGCTTAACCGTTATCTTCCCCACATATCCCCATAAACTGTGCCTCTTACTCTGTAACCCTCTACCTGCTTTGTGGAACTGACTCCCAAGAGGATGCTTCCCCGATCACTACAATCTTATCCTGTTCAAGTCTAGGCTTAACCGTTATCTTCCCCACATATCCCCATAAACTCTGCCTCTTACTCTGTAACCCTCTACCTGCTTTGTGGAACAGACTCCCAAGAGGATGCTTCCCCGATCACTACAATCTTAACCTGTTCAAGTCTAGGCTTAACCATTATCTTCCCCACATATCCCCATAAACTGTGTCTCTTACTCTGTAGCCCTCTACCTGCTTTGTGGAACAGACTCCCAAGAGGATGCTTCCCCGATCACTACAATCTTAACCTGTTCAAGTCTAGGCTTAACCATTATCTTCCCCACATATCCCCATAAACTGTGCCTCTTATTCTGTAACCCTCTACCTGCTTTGTGGAACTGACTCCCAAGAGGATGCTTCCCCGATCACTACAATCTTAACCTGTTCAAGTCTAGGCTTAACCGTTATCTTCCCCACATATACCCATAAACTGTGCCTCTTACTCTGTAACCCTCTACCTGCTTTGTGGAACTGACTCCCAAGAGGATGCTTCCCCGATCACTACAATCTTATCCTGTTCAAGTCTAGGCTTAACCGTTATCTTCCCACATATCCCCATAAACTGTGCCTCTTATTCTGTAACCCTCTACCTGCTTTGTGGAACTGACTCCCAAGAGGATGCTTCCCCGATCACTACAATCTTAACCTGTTCAAGTCTAGGCTTAACCATTATCTTCCCCACATATCCCCATAAACTGTGCCTCTTATTCTGTAACCCTCTACCTGCTTTGTGGAACAGACTCCCAAGAGGATGCTTCCCCGATCACTACAATCTTAACCTGTTCAAGTCTAGGCTTAACCATTATCTTCCCCACATATCCCCATAAACTGTGCCTCTTACTCTGTAACCCTCTACCTGCTTTGTGGAACTGACTCCCAAGAGGATGCTTCCCCGATCACTACAATCTTAACCTGTTCAAGTCTAGGCTTAACCGTTATCTTCCCCACATATACCCATAAACTGTGCCTCTTACTCTGTAACCCTCTACCTGCTTTGTGGAACAGACTCCCAAGAGGATGCTTCCCGGATCACTACAATCTTAACCTGTTCAAGTCTAGGCTTAACCATTATCTTCCCCACATATCCCCATAAACTGTGCCTCTTATTCTGTAACCCTCTACCTGCTTTGTGGAACAGACTCCCAAGAGGATGCTTCCCCGATCACTACAATCTTAACCTGTTCAAGTCTAGGCTTAACCATTATCTTCCCCACATATCCCCATAAACTGTGCCTCTTACTCTGTAACCCTCTACCTGCTTTGTGGAACTGACTCCCAAGAGGATGCTTCCCCGATCACTACAATCTTAACCTGTTCAAGTCTAGGCTTAACCGTTATCTTCCCACATATCCCCATAAACTGTGCCTCTTATTCTGTAACCCTCTACCTGCTTTGTGGAACTGACTCCCAAGAGGATGCTTCCCCGATCACTACAATCTTAACCTGTTCAAGTCTAGGCTTAACCATTATCTTCCCCACATATCCCCATAAACTGTGCCTCTTATTCTGTAACCCTCTACCTGCTTTGTGGAACAGACTCCCAAGAGGATGCTTCCCCGATCACTACAATCTTAACCTGTTCAAGTCTAGGCTTAACCATTATCTTCCCCACATATCCCCATAAACTGTGCCTCTTACTCTGTAACCCTCTACCTGCTTTGTGGAACTGACTCCCAAGAGGATGCTTCCCCGATCACTACAATCTTAACCTGTTCAAGTCTAGGCTTAACCGTTATCTTCCCCACATATACCCATAAACTGTGCCTCTTACTCTGTAACCCTCTACCTGCTTTGTGGAACTGACTCCCAAGAGGATGCTTCCCCGATCACTACAATCTTAACCTGTTCAAGTCTAGGCTTAACCGTTATCTTCCCACATATCCCCATAAACTGTGCCTCTTACTCTGTAACCCTCTACCTGCTTTGTGGAACTGACTCCCAAGAGGATGCTTCCCCGATCACTACAATCTTATCCTGTTCAAGTCTAGGCTTAACCATTATCTTCCCCACATATCCCCATAAACTCTGCCTCTTACTCTGTAACCCTCTACCTGCTTTGTGGTAATGACTCCCAAGAGGATGCTTCCCCGATCACTACAATCTTAACCTGTTCAAGTCTAGGCTTAACCGTTATCTTCCCCACATATCCCCATAAACTCTGCCTCTTACTCTGTAGCCCTCTACCTGCTTTGTGGAACAGACTCCCAAGAGGATGCTTCCCGGATCACTACAATCTTAACCTGTTCAAGTCTAGGCTTAACCATTATCTTCCCCACATATCCCCATAAACTCTGCCTCTTACTCTGTAACCCTCTACCTGCTTTGTGGAAATGACTCCCAAGAGGATGCTTCCCCGATCACTACAATCTTATCCTGTTCAAGTCTAGGCTTAACCATTATCTTCCCCACATATCCCCATAAACTCTGCCTCTTACTCTGTAACCCTCTACCTGCTTTGTGGAAATGACTCCCAAGAGGATGCTTCCCCGATCACTACAATCTTAACCTGTTCAAGTCTAGGCTTAACCGTTATCTTCCCCACATATCCCCATAAACTCTGCCTCTTACTCTGTAGCCCTCTACCTGCTTTGTGGAACAGACTCCCAAGAGGATGCTTCCCGGATCACTACAATCTTAACCTGTTCAAGTCTAGGCTTAACCATTATCTTCCCCACATATCCCCATAAACTCTGCCTCTTACTCTGTAACCCTCTACCTGCTTTGTGGAAATGACTCCCAAGAGGATGCTTCCCCGATCACTACAATCTTAACCTGTTCAAGTCTAGGCTTAACCGTTATCTTCCCCACATATCCCCATAAACTCTGCCTCTTACTCTGTAACCCTCTACCTGCTTTGTGGAAATGACTCCCAAGAGGATGCTTCCCGGATCACTACAATCTTAACCTGTTCAAGTCTAGGCTTAACCGTTATCTTCCCCACATATCCCCATAAACTCTGCCTCTTACTCTGTAGCCCTCTACCTGCTTTGTGGAACAGACTCCCAAGAGGATGCTTCCCGGATCACTACAATCTTAACCTGTTCAAGTCTAGGCTTAACCATTATCTTCCCCACATATCCCCATAAACTCTGCCTCTTACTCTGTAACCCTCTACCTGCTTTGTGGAAATGACTCCCAAGAGGATGCTTCCCCGATCACTACAATCTTAACCTGTTCAAGTCTAGGCTTAACCGTTATCTTCCCCACATATCCCCATAAACTCTGCCTCTTACTCTGTAGCCCTCTACCTGCTTTGTGGAACAGACTCCCAAGAGGATGCTTCCCGGATCACTACAATCTTAACCTGTTCAAGTCTAGGCTTAACCATTATCTTCCCCACATATCCCCATAAACTCTGCCTCTTACTCTGTAACCCTCTACCTGCTTTGTGGAAATGACTCCCAAGAGGATGCTTCCCCGATCACTACAATCTTATCCTGTTCAAGTCTAGGCTTAACCGTTATCTTCCCCACATATCCCCATAAACTCTGCCTCTTACTCTGTAGCCCTCTACCTGCTTTGTGGAACAGACTCCCAAGAGGATGCTTCCCGGATCACTACAATCTTAACCTGTTCAAGTCTAGGCTTAACCATTATCTTCCCCACATATCCCCATAAACTCTGCCTCTTACTCTGTAACCCTCTACCTGCTTTGTGGAAATGACTCCCAAGAGGATGCTTCCCCGATCACTACAATCTTATCCTGTTCAAGTCTAGGCTTAACCGTTATCTTCCCCACATATCCCCATAAACTCTGCCTCTTACTCTGTAGCCCTCTACCTGCTTTGTGGAACAGACTCCCAAGAGGATGCTTCCCGGATCACTACAATCTTAACCTGTTCAAGTCTAGGCTTAACCATTATCTTCCCCACATATCCCCATAAACTCTGCCTCTTACTCTGTAACCCTCTACCTGCTTTGTGGAAATGACTCCCAAGAGGATGCTTCCCCGATCACTACAATCTTAACCTGTTCAAGTCTAGGCTTAACCGTTATCTTCCCCACATATCCCCATAAACTCTGCCTCTTACTCTGTAGCCCTCTACCTGCTTTGTGGAACAGACTCCCAAGAGGATGCTTCCCGGATCACTACAATCTTAACCTGTTCAAGTCTAGGCTTAACCATTATCTTCCCCACATATCCCCATAAACTCTGCCTCTTACTCTGTAACCCTCTACCTGCTTTGTGGAAATGACTCCCAAGAGGATGCTTCCCCGATCACTACAATCTTAACCTGTTCAAGTCTAGGCTTAACCATTATCTTCCCCACATATCCCCATAAACTCTGCCTCTTACTCTGTAGCCCTCTACCTGCTTTGTGGAACAGACTCCCAAGAGGATGCTTCCCGGATCACTACAATCTTAACCTGTTCAAGTCTAGGCTTAACCATTATCTTCCCCACATATCCCCATAAACTCTGCCTCTTACTCTGTAACCCTCTACCTGCTTTGTGGAAATGACTCCCAAGAGGATGCTTCCCCGATCACTACAATCTTATCCTGTTCAAGTCTAGGCTTAACCGTTATCTTCCCCACATATCCCCATAAACTCTGCCTCTTACTCTGTAGCCCTCTACCTGCTTTGTGGAACAGACTCCCAAGAGGATGCTTCCCGGATCACTACAATCTTAACCTGTTCAAGTCTAGGCTTAACCATTATCTTCCCCACATATCCCCATAAACTCTGCCTCTTACTCTGTAACCCTCTACCTGCTTTGTGGAAATGACTCCCAAGAGGATGCTTCCCCGATCACTACAATCTTAACCTGTTCAAGTCTAGGCTTAACCGTTATCTTCCCCACATATCCCCATAAACTCTGCCTCTTACTCTGTAACCCTCTACCTGCTTTGTGGAAATGACTCCCAAGAGGATGCTTCCCCGATCACTACAATCTTAACCTGTTCAAGTCTAGGCTTAACCGTTATCTTCCCCACATATCCCCATAAACTCTGCCTCTTACTCTGTAGCCCTCTACCTGCTTTGTGGAACAGACTCCCAAGAGGATGCTTCCCGGATCACTACAATCTTAACCTGTTCAAGTCTAGGCTTAACCATTATCTTCCCCACATATCCCCATAAACTCTGCCTCTTACTCTGTAACCCTCTACCTGCTTTGTGGAAATGACTCCCAAGAGGATGCTTCCCCGATCACTACAATCTTAACCTGTTCAAGTCTAGGCTTAACCGTTATCTTCCCCACATATCCCCATAAACTCTGCCTCTTACTCTGTAGCCCTCTACCTGCTTTGTGGAACAGACTCCCAAGAGGATGCTTCCCGGATCACTACAATCTTAACCTGTTCAAGTCTAGGCTTAACCATTATCTTCCCCACATATCCCCATAAACTCTGCCTCTTACTCTGTAACCCTCTACCTGCTTTGTGGAAATGACTCCCAAGAGGATGCTTCCCCGATCACTACAATCTTAACCTGTTCAAGTCTAGGCTTAACCGTTATCTTCCCCACATATCCCCATAAACTCTGCCTCTTACTCTGTAGCCCTCTACCTGCTTTGTGGAACAGACTCCCAAGAGGATGCTTCCCGGATCACTACAATCTTAACCTGTTCAAGTCTAGGCTTAACCGTTATCTTCCCCACATATCCCCATAAACTCTGCCTCTTACTCTGTAGCCCTCTACCTGCTTTGTGGAAATGACTCCCAAGAGGATGCTTCCCCGATCACTACAATCTTAACCTGTTCAAGTCTAGGCTTAACCGTTATCTTCCCCACATATCCCCATAAACTCTGCCTCTTACTCTGTAGCCCTCTACCTGCTTTGTGGAACAGACTCCCAAGAGGATGCTTCCCCGATCACTACAATCTTAACCTGTTCAAGTCTAGGCTTAACCGTTATCTTCCCCACATATCCCCATAAACTCTGCCTCTTACTCTGTAGCCCTCTACCTGCTTTGTGGAAATGACTCCCAAGAGGATGCTTCCCCGATCACTACAATCTTAACCTGTTCAAGTCTAGGCTTAACCGTTATCTTCCCCACATATCCCCATAAACTCTGCCTCTTACTCTGTAACCCTCTACCTGCTTTGTGGAAATGACTCCCAAGAGGATGCTTCCCCGATCACTACAATCTTAACCTGTTCAAGTCTAGGCTTAACCGTTATCTTCCCCACATATCCCCATAAACTCTGCCTCTTACTCTGTAACCCTCTACCTGCTTTGTGGAAATGACTCCCACGAGGATGCTTCCCCGATCACTACAATCTTATCCTGTTCAAGTCTAGGCTTAACCGTTATCTCCCCCACATATCCCCATAAACTGTGTCTCTTACTCTGTAACCCTCTACCTGATTTGTGGAACTGACTCCCAAGAGGATGCTTCCCCGATCACTACAATCTTAACCTGTTCAAGTCTAGGCTTAACCGTTATCTTCCCCACATATCCCCATAAACTCTGCCTCTTACTCTGTAACCCTCTACCTGCTTTGTGGAAATGACTCCCAAGAGGATGCTTCCCCGATCACTACAATCTTATCCTGTTCAAGTCTAGGCTTAACCATTATCTTCCCCACATATCCCCATAAACTCTGCCTCTTACTCTGTAACCCTCTACCTGCTTTGTGGAACTGACTCCCAAGAGGATACTTCCCCGATCACTACAATCTTAACCTGTTCAAGTCTAGGCTTAACCGTTATCTTCCCCACATATCCCCATAAACTCTGCCTCTTACTCTGTAACCCTCTACCTGCTTTGTGGAACTGACTCCCAAGAGGATGCTTCCCCGATCACTACAATCTTAACCTGTTCAAGTCTAGGCTTAACCGTTATCTTCCCACATATCCCCATAAACTGTGCCTCTTACTCTGTAACCCTCTACCTGCTTTGTGGAACTGACTCCCAAGAGGATGCTTCCCCGATCACTACAATCTTATCCTGTTCAAGTCTAGGCTTAACCATTATCTTCCCCACATATCCCCATAAACTCTGCCTCTTACTCTGTAACCCTCTACCTGCTTTGTGGAACAGACTCCCAAGAGGATGCTTCCCCGATCACTACAATCTTAACCTGTTCAAGTCTAGGCTTAACCGTTATCTTCCCCACATATCCCCATAAACTCTGCCTCTTACTCTGTAGCCCTCTACCTGCTTTGTGGAACAGACTCCCAAGAGGATGCTTCCCGGATCACTACAATCTTAACCTGTTCAAGTCTAGGCTTAACCATTATCTTCCCCACATATCCCCATAAACTCTGCCTCTTACTCTGTAACCCTCTACCTGCTTTGTGGAACAGACTCCCAAGAGGATGCTTCCCCGATCACTACAATCTTATCCTGTTCAAGTCTAGGCTTAACCATTATCTTCCCCACATATCCCCATAAACTCTGCCTCTTACTCTGTAACCCTCTACCTGCTTTGTGGAAATGACTCCCAAGAGGATGCTTCCCCGATCACTACAATCTTATCCTGTTCAAGTCTAGGCTTAACCGTTATCTTCCCCACATATCCCCATAAACTCTGCCTCTTACTCTGTAACCCTCTACCTGCTTTGTGGAAATGACTCCCAAGAGGATGCTTCCCCGATCACTACAATCTTAACCTGTTCAAGTCTAGGCTTAACCGTTATCTTCCCCACATATCCCCATAAACTCTGCCTCTTACTCTGTAACCCTCTACCTGCTTTGTGGAAATGACTCCCAAGAGGATGCTTCCCCGATCACTACAATCTTAACCTGTTCAAGTCTAGGCTTAACCGTTATCTTCCCCACATATCCCCATAAACTCTGCCTCTTACTCTGTAACCCTCTACCTGCTTTGTGGAAATGACTCCCAAGAGGATGCTTCCCCGATCACTACAATCTTAACCTGTTCAAGTCTAGGCTTAACCGTTATCTTCCCCACATATCCCCATAAACTCTGCCTCTTACTCTGTAGCCCTCTACCGGCTTTGTGGAACAGACTCCCAAGAGGATGCTTCCCGGATCACTACAATCTTAACCTGTTCAAGTCTAGGCTTAACCATTATCTTCCCCACATATCCCCATAAACTCTGCCTCTTACTCTGTAACCCTCTACCTGCTTTGTGGAAATGACTCCCAAGAGGATGCTTCCCCGATCACTACAATCTTATCCTGTTCAAGTCTAGGCTTAACCGTTATCTTCCCCACATATCCCCATAAACTCTGCCTCTTACTCTGTAACCCTCTACCTGCTTTGTGGAAATGACTCCCAAGAGGATGCTTCCCCGATCACTACAATCTTAACCTGTTCAAGTCTAGGCTTAACCGTTATCTTCCCCACATATCCCCATAAACTCTGCCTCTTACTCTGTAACCCTCTACCTGCTTTGTGGAAATGACTCCCAAGAGGATGCTTCCCCGATCACTACAATCTTAACCTGTTCAAGTCTAGGCTTAACCGTTATCTTCCCCACATATCCCCATAAACTCTGCCTCTTACTCTGTAGCCCTCTACCGGCTTTGTGGAACAGACTCCCAAGAGGATGCTTCCCGGATCACTACAATCTTAACCTGTTCAAGTCTAGGCTTAACCATTATCTTCCCCACATATCCCCATAAACTCTGCCTCTTACTCTGTAACCCTCTACCTGCTTTGTGGAAATGACTCCCAAGAGGATGCTTCCCCGATCACTACAATCTTATCCTGTTCAAGTCTAGGCTTAACCGTTATCTTCCCCACATATCCCCATAAACTCTGCCTCTTACTCTGTAACCCTCTACCTGCTTTGTGGAAATGACTCCCAAGAGGATGCTTCCCCGATCACTACAATCTTAACCTGTTCAAGTCTAGGCTTAACCGTTATCTTCCCCACATATCCCCATAAACTCTGCCTCTTACTCTGTAACCCTCTACCTGCTTTGTGGAAATGACTCCCAAGAGGATGCTTCCCCGATCACTACAATCTTAACCTGTTCAAGTCTAGGCTTAACCGTTATCTTCCCCACATATCCCCATAAACTCTGCCTCTTACTCTGTAGCCCTCTACCGGCTTTGTGGAACAGACTCCCAAGAGGATGCTTCCCGGATCACTACAATCTTAACCTGTTCAAGTCTAGGCTTAACCATTATCTTCCCCACATATCCCCATAAACTCTGCCTCTTACTCTGTAACCCTCTACCTGCTTTGTGGAAATGACTCCCAAGAGGATGCTTCCCCGATCACTACAATCTTATCCTGTTCAAGTCTAGGCTTAACCGTTATCTTCCCCACATATCCCCATAAACTCTGCCTCTTACTCTGTAACCCTCTACCTGCTTTGTGGAAATGACTCCCAAGAGGATGCTTCCCCGATCACTACAATCTTAACCTGTTCAAGTCTAGGCTTAACCGTTATCTTCCCCACATATCCCCATAAACTCTGCCTCTTACTCTGTAACCCTCTACCTGCTTTGTGGAAATGACTCCCAAGAGGATGCTTCCCCGATCACTACAATCTTAACCTGTTCAAGTCTAGGCTTAACCGTTATCTTCCCCACATATCCCCATAAACTCTGCCTCTTACTCTGTAACCCTCTACCTGCTTTGTGGAACTGACTCCCAAGAGGATGCTTCCCCGATCACTACAATCTTAACCTGTTCAAGTCTAGGCTTAACCGTTATCTTCCCCACATATCCCCATAAACTCTGCCTCTTACTCTGTAACCCTCTACCTGCTTTGTGGAAATGACTCCCAAGAGGATGCTTCCCCGATCACTACAATCTTATCCTGTTCAAGTCTAGGCTTAACCATTATCTTCCCCACATATCCCCATAAACTCTGCCTCTTACTCTGTAACCCTCTACCTGCTTTGTGGAAATGACTCCCAAGAGGATGCTTCCCCGATCACTACAATCTTATCCTGTTCAAGTCTAGGCTTAACCATTATCTTCCCCACATATCCCCATAAACTCTGCCTCTTACTCTGTAACCCTCTACCTGCTTTGTGGAAATGACTCCCAAGAGGATGCTTCCCCGATCACTACAATCTTAACCTGTTCAAGTCTAGGCTTAACCGTTATCTTCCCCACATATCCCCATAAACTCTGCCTCTTACTCTGTAGCCCTCTACCTGCTTTGTGGAACAGACTCCCAAGAGGATGCTTCCCGGATCACTACAATCTTAACCTGTTCAAGTCTAGGCTTAACCATTATCTTCCCCACATATCCCCATAAACTCTGCCTCTTACTCTGTAACCCTCTACCTGCTTTGTGGAAATGACTCCCAAGAGGATGCTTCCCCGATCACTACAATCTTATCCTGTTCAAGTCTAGGCTTAACCATTATCTTCCCCACATATCCCCATAAACTCTGCCTCTTACTCTGTAACCCTCTACCTGCTTTGTGGAAATGACTCCCAAGAGGATGCTTCCCCGATCACTACAATCTTAACCTGTTCAAGTCTAGGCTTAACCGTTATCTTCCCCACATATCCCCATAAACTCTGCCTCTTACTCTGTAGCCCTCTACCTGCTTTGTGGAACTGACTCCCAAGAGGATGCTTCCCCGATCACTACAATCTTAACCTGTTCAAGTCTAGGCTTAACCATTATCTTCCCCACATATCCCCATAAACTGTGTCTCTTACTCTGTAACCCTCTACCTGCTTTGTGGAACTGACTCCCAAGAGGATGCTTCCCCGATCACTACAATCTTAACCTGTTCAAGTCTAGGCTTAACCGTTATCTTCCCCACATATCCCCATAAACTGTGACTCTTACTCTGTAACCCTCTACCTGCTTTGTGGAACTGACTCCCAAGAGGATGCTTCCCCGATCACTACAATCTTAACCTGTTCAAGTCTAGGCTTAACCGTTATCTTCCCCACATATCCCCATAAACTGTGCCTCTTACTCTGTAACCCTCTACCTGCTTTGTGGAACTGACTCCCAAGAGGATACTTCCCCGATCACTACAATCTTAACCTGTTCAAGTCTAGGCTTAACCGTTATCTTCCCCACATATCCCCATAAACTGTGCCTCTTACTCTGTAACCCTCTACCTGCTTTGTGGAACTGACTCCCAAGAGGATGCTTCCCGGATCACTACAATCTTAACCTGTTCAAGTCTAGGCTTAACCATTATCTTCCCCACATATCCCCATAAACTCTGCCTCTTACTCTGTAACCCTCTACCTGCTTTGTGGAACTGACTCCCAAGAGGATGCTTCCCGGATCACTACAATCTTAACCTGTTCAAGTCTAGGCTTAACCGTTATCTTCCCCACATATCCCCATAAACTCTGCCTCTTACTCTGTAACCCTCTACCTGCTTTGTGGAACTGACTCCCAAGAGGATGCTTCCCCGATCACTACAATCTTATCCTGTTCAAGTCTAGGCTTAACCATTATCTTCCCCACATATCCCCATAAACTGTGTCTCTTACTCTGTAACCCTCTACCTGCTTTGTGGAACTGACTCCCAAGAGGATGCTTCCCCGATCACTACAATCTTAACCTGTTCAAGTCTAGGCTTAACCGTTATCTTCCCCACATATCCCCATAAACTGTGCCTCTTACTCTGTAACCCTCTACCTGCTTTGTGGAACTGACTCCCAAGAGGATGCTTCCCCGATCACTACAATCTTAACCTGTTCAAGTCTAGGCTTAACCGTTATCTTCCCCACATATCCCCATAAACTCTGCCTCTTACTCTGTAGCCCTCTACCTGCTTTGTGGAACAGACTCCCAAGAGGATGCTTCCCGGATCACTACAATCTTAACCTGTTCAAGTCTAGGCTTAACCATTATCTTCCCCACATATCCCCATAAACTCTGCCTCTTACTCTGTAACCCTCTACCTGCTTTGTGGAAATGACTCCCAAGAGGATGCTTCCCCGATCACTACAATCTTATCCTGTTCAAGTCTAGGCTTAACCATTATCTTCCCCACATATCCCCATAAACTCTGCCTCTTACTCTGTAACCCTCTACCTGCTTTGTGGAAATGACTCCCAAGAGGATGCTTCCCCGATCACTACAATCTTAACCTGTTCAAGTCTAGGCTTAACCGTTATCTTCCCCACATATCCCCATAAACTCTGCCTCTTACTCTGTAGCCCTCTACCTGCTTTGTGGAACAGACTCCCAAGAGGATGCTTCCCGGATCACTACAATCTTAACCTGTTCAAGTCTAGGCTTAACCATTATCTTCCCCACATATCCCCATAAACTCTGCCTCTTACTCTGTAACCCTCTACCTGCTTTGTGGAACAGACTCCCAAGAGGATGCTTCCCGGATCACTACAATCTTAACCTGTTCAAGTCTAGGCTTAACCATTATCTTCCCCACATATCCCCATAAACTCTGCCTCTTACTCTGTAACCCTCTACCTGCTTTGTGGAAATGACTCCCAAGAGGATGCTTCCCCGATCACTACAATCTTATCCTGTTCAAGTCTAGGCTTAACCATTATCTTCCCCACATATCCCCATAAACTCTGCCTCTTACTCTGTAACCCTCTACCTGCTTTGTGGAAATGACACCCAAGAGGATGCTTCCCCGATCACTACAATCTTATCCTGTTCAAGTCTAGGCTTAACCATTATCTTCCCCACATATCCCCATAAACTCTGCCTCTTACTCTGTAACCCTCTACCTGCTTTGTGGAAATGACTCCCAAGAGGATGCTTCCCCGATAACTACAATCTTAACCTGTTCAAGTCTAGGCTTAACCGTTATCTTCCCCACATATCCCCATAAACTCTGCCTCTTACTCTGTAGCCCTCTACCTGCTTTGTGGAACAGACTCCCAAGAGGATGCTTCCCGGATCACTACAATCTTAACCTGTTCAAGTCTAGGCTTAACCATTATCTTCCCCACATATCCCCATAAACTCTGCCTCTTACTCTGTAACCCTCTACCTGCTTTGTGGAAATGACTCCCAAGAGGATGCTTCCCCGATCACTACAATCTTATCCTGTTCAAGTCTAGGCTTAACCATTATCTTCCCCACATATCCCCATCAACTGTGCCTCTTACTCTGTAACCCTCTACCTGCTTTGTGGAAATGACTCCCAAGAGGATGCTTCCCCGATCACTACAATCTTATCCTGTTCAAGTCTAGGCTTAACCGTTATCTTCCCCACATATCCCCATAAACTCTGCCTCTTACTCTGTAACCCTCTACCTGCTTTGTGGAAATGACTCCCAAGAGGATGCTTCCCCGATCACTACAATCTTAACCTGTTCAAGTCTAGGCTTAACCATTATCTTCCCCACATATCCCCATAAACTCTGCCTCTTACTCTGTAGCCCTCTACCTGCTTTGTGGAAATGACTCCCAAGAGGATGCTTCCCCGATCACTACAATCTTAACCTGTTCAAGTCTAGGCTTAACCATTATCTTCCCCACATATCCCCATAAACTGTGTCTCTTACTCTGTAACCCTCTACCTGCTTTGTGGAACTGACTCCCAAGAGGATGCTTCCCCGATCACTACAATCTTAACCTGTTCAAATCTAGGCTTAACCGTTACCTTCCACACATATCCCCATAAACTGTGCCTCTTACTCTGTAACCCTCTACCTGCTTTGTGGAAATGACTCCCAAGAGGATGCTTCCCCGATCACTACAATCTTAACCTGTTCAAGTCTAGGCTTAACCATTATCTTCCCCACATATCCCCATAAACTCTGCCTCTTACTCTGTAACCCTCTACCTGCTTTGTGGAAATGACTCCCAAGAGGATGCTTCCCCGATCACTACAATCTTATCCTGTTCAAGTCTAGGCTTAACCGTTATCTTCCCCACATATCCCCATAAACTCTGCCTCTTACTCTGTAACCCTCTACCTGCTTTGTGGAAATGACTCCCAAGAGGATGCTTCCCCGATCACTACAATCTTAACCTGTTCAAGTCTAGGCTTAACCGTTATCTTCCCCACATATCCCCATAAACTCTGCCTCTTACTCTGTAACCCTCTACCTGCTTTGTGGAACAGACTCCCAAGAGGATGCTTCCCGGATCACTACAATCTTAACCTGTTCAAGTCTAGGCTTAACCGTTATCTTCCCCACATATCCCCATAAACTCTGCCTCTTACTCTGTAGCCCTCTACCTGCTTTGTGGAACAGACTCCCAAGAGGATGCTTCCCGGATCACTACAATCTTAACCTGTTCAAGTCTAGGCTTAACCATTATCTTCCCCACATATCCCCATAAACTCTGCCTCTTACTCTGTAACCCTCTACCTGCTTTGTGGAAATGACTCCCAAGAGGATGCTTCCCCGATCACTACAATCTTATCCTGTTCAAGTCTAGGCTTAACCATTATCTTCCCCACATATCCCCATAAACTCTGCCTCTTACTCTGTAACCCTCTACCTGCTTTGTGGAAATGACTCCCAAGAGGATGCTTCCCCGATCACTACAATCTTATCCTGTTCAAGTCTAGGCTTAACCGTTATCTTCCCCACATATCCCCATAAACTCTGCCTCTTACTCTGTAACCCTCTACCTGCTTTGTGGAAATGACTCCCAAGAGGATGCTTCCCCGATCACTACAATCTTAACCTGTTCAAGTCTAGGCTTAACCGTTATCTTCCCCACATATCCCCATAAACTCTGCCTCTTACTCTGTAACCCTCTACCTGCTTTGTGGAACAGACTCCCAAGAGGATGCTTCCCGGATCACTACAATCTTAACCTGTTCAAGTCTAGGCTTAACCGTTATCTTCCCCACATATCCCCATAAACTCTGCCTCTTACTCTGTAGCCCTCTACCTGCTTTGTGGAACAGACTCCCAAGAGGATGCTTCCCGGATCACTACAATCTTAACCTGTTCAAGTCTAGGCTTAACCATTATCTTCCCCACATATCCCCATAAACTCTGCCTCTTACTCTGTAACCCTCTACCTGCTTTGTGGAAATGACTCCCAAGAGGATGCTTCCCCGATCACTACAATCTTATCCTGTTCAAGTCTAGGCTTAACCATTATCTTCCCCACATATCCCCATAAACTCTGCCTCTTACTCTGTAACCCTCTACCTGCTTTGTGGAAATGACTCCCAAGAGGATGCTTCCCCGATCACTACAATCTTATCCTGTTCAAGTCTAGGCTTAACCGTTATCTTCCCCACATATCCCCATAAACTCTGCCTCTTACTCTGTAACCCTCTACCTGCTTTGTGGAACAGACTCCCAAGAGGATGCTTCCCCGATCACTACAATCTTAACCTGTTCAAGTCTAGGCTTAACCATTATCTTCCCCACATATCCCCATAAACTCTGCCTCTTACTCTGTAACCCTCTACCTGCTTTGTGGAAATGACTCCCAAGAGGATGCTTCCCCGATCACTACAATCTTAACCTGTTCAAGTCTAGGCTTAACCGTTATCTTCCCCACATATCCCCATAAACTCTGCCTCTTACTCTGTAACCCTCTACCTGCTTTGTGGAACAGACTCCCAAGAGGATGCTTCCCCGATCACTACAATCTTAACCTGTTCAAGTCTAGGCTTAACCGTTATCTTCCCCACATATCCCCATAAACTGTGTCTCTTACTCTGTAGCCCTCTACCTGCTTCGTGGAACTGACTCCCAAGAGGATGCTTCCCCGATCACTACAATCTTAACCTGTTCAAGTCTAGGCTTAACCGTTATCTTCCCCACATATCCCCATAAACTGTGTCTCTTACTCTGTAGCCCTCTACCTGCTTCGTGGAACTGACTCCCAAGAGGATGCTTCCCCGATCACTACAATCTTAACCTGTTCAAGTCTAGGCTTAACCGTTATCTCCCCCACATATCCCCATAAACTCTGCCTCTTACTCTGTAGCCCTCTACCTGCTTTGTGGAACAGACTCCCAAGAGGATGCTTCCCCGATCACTACAATCTTAACCTGTTCAAGTCTAGGCTTAACCGTTATCTTCCCCACATATCCCCATAAACTCTGCCTCTTACTCTGTAGCCCTCTACCTGCTTTGTGGAACAGACTCCCAAGAGGATGCTTCCCCGATCACTACAATCTTATCCTGTTCAAGTCTAGGCTTAACCGTTATCTTCCCCACATATCCCCATAAACTCTGCCTCTTACTTTGTAACCCTCTACCTGCTTTGTGGAAATGACTCCCAAGAGGATGCTTCCCCGATCACTACAATCTTATCCTGTTCAAGTCTAGGCTTAACCGTTATCTCCCCCACATATCCCCATAAACTGTGTCTCTTACTCTGTAACCCTCTACCTGATTTGTGGAACTGACTCCCAAGAGGATGCTTCCCCGATCACTACAATCTTAACCTGTTCAAGTCTAGGCTTAACCGTTATCTTCCCCACATATCCCCATAAACTCTGCCTCTTACTCTGTAACCCTCTACCTGCTTTGTGGAAATGACTCCCAAGAGGATGCTTCCCCGATCACTACAATCTTATCCTGTTCAAGTCTAGGCTTAACCGTTATCTTCCCCACATATCCCCATAAACTGTGCCTCTTACTCTGTAACCCTCTACCTGCTTTGTGGAACAGACTCCCAAGAGGATGCTTCCCCGATCACTACAATCTTAACCTGTTCAAGTCTAGGCTTAACCATTATCTTCCCCACATATCCCCATAAACTCTGCCTCTTACTCTGTAGCCCTCTACCTGCTTTGTGGAACAGACTCCCAAGAGGATGCTTCCCCGATCACTACAATCTTATCCTGTTCAAGTCCAGGCTTAACCGTTATCTTCCCCACATATCCCCATAAACTCTGCCTCTTACTCTGTAACCCTCTACCTGCTTTGTGGAAATGACTCCCAAGAGGATGCTTCCCCGATCACTACAATCTTATCCTGTTCAAGTCTAGGCTTAACCGTTATCTCCCCCACATATCCCCATAAACTGTGTCTCTTACTCTGTAACCCTCTACCTGATTTGTGGAACTGACTCCCAAGAGGATGCTTCCCCGATCACTACAATCTTAACCTGTTCAAATCTAGGCTTAACCGTTATCTTCCCCACATATCCCCATAAACTCTGCCTCTTACTCTGTAACCCTCTACCTGCTTTGTGGAAATGACTCCCAAGAGGATGCTTCCCCGATCACTACAATCTTATCCTGTTCAAGTCTAGGCTTAACCGTTATCTCCCCCACATATCCCCATAAACTGTGTCTCTTACTCTGTAGCCCTCTACCTGCTTTGTGGAACAGACTCCCAAGAGGATGCTTCCCGGATCACTACAATCTTAACCTGTTCAAGTCTAGGCTTAACCATTATCTTCCCCACATATCCCCATAAACTCTGCCTCTTACTCTGTAACCCTCTACCTGCTTTGTGGAAATGACTCCCAAGAGGATGCTTCCCCGATCACTACAATCTTATCCTGTTCAAGTCTAGGCTTAACCGTTATCTTCCCCACATATCCCCATAAACTGTGCCTCTTACTCTGTAACCCTCTACCTGCTTTGTGGAACAGACTCCCAAGAGGATGCTTCCCCGATCACTACAATCTTAACCTGTTCAAGTCTAGGCTTAACCGTTATCTTCCCCACATATCCCCATAAACTCTGCCTCTTACTCTGTAGCCCTCTACCTGCTTTGTGGAACAGACTCCCAAGAGGATGCTTCCCCGATCACTACAATCTTATCCTGTTCAAGTCTAGGCTTAACCGTTATCTTCCCCACATATCCCCATAAACTCTGCCTCTTACTCTGTAACCCTCTACCTGCTTTGTGGAACAGACTCCCAAGAGGATGCTTCCCCGATCACTACAATCTTAACCTGTTCAAGTCTAGGCTTAACCGTTATCTTCCCCACATATCCCCATAAACTCTGCCTCTTACTCTGTAGCCCTCTACCTGCTTTGTGGAACAGACTCCCAAGAGGATGCTTCCCCGATCACTACAATCTTATCCTGTTCAAGTCTAGGCTTAACCGTTATCTTCCCCACATATCCCCATAAACTCTGCCTCTTACTCTGTAACCCTCTACCTGCTTTGTGGAAATGACTCCCAAGAGGATGCTTCCCCGATCACTACAATCTTATCCTGTTCAAGTCTAGGCTTAACCGTTATCTCCCCCACATATCCCCATAAACTGTGTCTCTTACTCTGTAACCCTCTACCTGCTTTGTGGAACTGACTCCCAAGAGGGTGCTTCCCCGATCACTACAATCTTAACCTGTTCAAGTCTAGGCTTAACCGTTATCTTCCCCACATATCCCCATAAACTCTGCCTCTTACTCTGTAGCCCTCTACCTGCTTTGTGGAACAGACTCCCAAGAGGATGCTTCCCCGATCACTACAATCTTATCCTGTTCAAGTCTAGGCTTAACCGTTATCTTCCCCACATATCCCCATAAACTCTGCCTCTTACTCTGTAACCCTCTACCTGCTTTGTGGAACTGACTCCCAAGAGGGTGCTTCCCCGATCACTACAATCTTAACCTGTTCAAGTCTAGGCTTAACCGTTATCTTCCCCACATATCCCCATAAACTCTGCCTCTTACTCTGTAGCCCTCTACCTGCTTTGTGGAACAGACTCCCAAGAGGATGCTTCCCCGATCACTACAATCTTATCCTGTTCAAGTCTAGGCTTAACCGTTATCTTCCCCACATATCCCCATAAACTCTGCCTCTTACTCTGTAACCCTCTACCTGCTTTGTGGAACAGACTCCCAAGAGGATGCTTCCCCGATCACTACAATCTTAACCTGTTCAAGTCTAGGCTTAACCGTTATCTTCCCCACATATCCCCATAAACTCTGCCTCTTACTCTGTAGCCCTCTACCTGCTTTGTGGAACAGACTCCCAAGAGGATGCTTCCCCGATCACTACAATCTTATCCTGTTCAAGTCTAGGCTTAACCGTTATCTTCCCCACATATCCCCATAAACTCTGCCTCTTACTCTGTAACCCTCTACCTGCTTTGTGGAACAGACTCCCAAGAGGATGCTTCCCCGATCACTACAATCTTAACCTGTTCAAGTCTAGGCTTAACCGTTATCTTCCCCACATATCCCCATAAACTCTGCCTCTTACTCTGTAGCCCTCTACCTGCTTTGTGGAACAGACTCCCAAGAGGATGCTTCCCCGATCACTACAATCTTATCCTGTTCAAGTCTAGGCTTAACCGTTATCTTCCCCACATATCCCCATAAACTCTGCCTCTTACTCTGTAACCCTCTACCTGCTTTGTGGAACAGACTCCCAAGAGGATGCTTCCCCGATCACTACAATCTTAACCTGTTCAAGTCTAGGCTTAACCGTTATCTTCCCCACATATCCCCATAAACTCTGCCTCTTACTCTGTAGCCCTCTACCTGCTTTGTGGAACAGACTCCCAAGAGGATGCTTCCCCGATCACTACAATCTTATCCTGTTCAAGTCTAGGCTTAACCGTTATCTTCCCCACATATCCCCATAAACTCTGCCTCTTACTCTGTAACCCTCTACCTGCTTTGTGGAACTGACTCCCAAGAGGGTGCTTCCCCGATCACTACAATCTTAACCTGTTCAAGTCTAGGCTTAACCGTTATCTTCCCCACATATCCCCATAAACTCTGCCTCTTACTCTGTAGCCCTCTACCTGCTTTGTGGAACAGACTCCCAAGAGGATGCTTCCCCGATCACTACAATCTTATCCTGTTCAAGTCTAGGCTTAACCGTTATCTTCCCCACATATCCCCATAAACTCTGCCTCTTACTCTGTAACCCTCTACCTGCTTTGTGGAACAGACTCCCAAGAGGATGCTTCCCCGATCACTACAATCTTAACCTGTTCAAGTCTAGGCTTAACCGTTATCTTCCCCACATATCCCCATAAACTCTGCCTCTTACTCTGTAGCCCTCTACCTGCTTTGTGGAACAGACTCCCAAGAGGATGCTTCCCCGATCACTACAATCTTATCCTGTTCAAGTCTAGGCTTAACCGTTATCTTCCCCACATATCCCCATAAACTCTGCCTCTTACTCTGTAACCCTCTACCTGCTTTGTGGAAATGACTCCCAAGAGGATGCTTCCCCGATCACTACAATCTTATCCTGTTCAAGTCTAGGCTTAACCGTTATCTCCCCCACATATCCCCATAAACTGTGTCTCTTACTCTGTAACCCTCTACCTGCTTTGTGGAACTGACTCCCAAGAGGGTGCTTCCCCGATCACTACAATCTTAACCTGTTCAAGTCTAGGCTTAACCGTTATCTTCCCCACATATCCCCATAAACTCTGCCTCTTACTCTGTAGCCCTCTACCTGCTTTGTGGAACAGACTCCCAAGAGGATGCTTCCCCGATCACTACAATCTTATCCTGTTCAAGTCTAGGCTTAACCGTTATCTTCCCCACATATCCCCATAAACTCTGCCTCTTACTCTGTAACCCTCTACCTGCTTTGTGGAACTGACTCCCAAGAGGGTGCTTCCCCGATCACTACAATCTTAACCTGTTCAAGTCTAGGCTTAACCGTTATCTTCCCCACATATCCCCATAAACTCTGCCTCTTACTCTGTAGCCCTCTACCTGCTTTGTGGAACAGACTCCCAAGAGGATGCTTCCCCGATCACTACAATCTTATCCTGTTCAAGTCTAGGCTTAACCGTTATCTTCCCCACATATCCCCATAAACTCTGCCTCTTACTCTGTAACCCTCTACCTGCTTTGTGGAACAGACTCCCAAGAGGATGCTTCCCCGATCACTACAATCTTAACCTGTTCAAGTCTAGGCTTAACCGTTATCTTCCCCACATATCCCCATAAACTCTGCCTCTTACTCTGTAGCCCTCTACCTGCTTTGTGGAACAGACTCCCAAGAGGATGCTTCCCCGATCACTACAATCTTATCCTGTTCAAGTCTAGGCTTAACCGTTATCTTCCCCACATATCCCCATAAACTCTGCCTCTTACTCTGTAACCCTCTACCTGCTTTGTGGAACTGACTCCCAAGAGGATGCTTCCCCGATCACTACAATCTTATCCTGTTCAAGTCTAGGCTTAACCGTTATCTCCCCCACATATCCCCATAAACTGTGCCTCTTACTCTGTAACCCTCTACCTGATTTGTGGAACTGACTCCCAAGAGGATGCTTCCCCGATCACTACAATCTTAACCTGTTCAAGTCTAGGCTTAACCGTTATCTTCCCCACATATCCCCATAAACTCTGCCTCTTACTCTGTAGCCCTCTACCTGCTTTGTGGAACAGACTCCCAAGAGGATGCTTCCCCGATCACTACAATCTTATCCTGTTCAAGTCTAGGCTTAACCGTTATCTTCCCCACATATCCCTATAAACTCTGCCTCTTACTCTGTAACCCTCTACCTGCTTTGTGGAAATGACTCCCAAGAGGATGCTTCCCCGATCACTACAATCTTATCCTGTTCAAGTCTAGGCTTAACCGTTATCTCCCCCACATATCCCCATAAACTGTGTCTCTTACTCTGTAACCCTCTACCTGATTTGTGGAACTGACTCCCAAGAGGATGCTTCCCCGATCACTACAATCTTAACCTGTTCAAGTCTAGGCTTAACCGTTATCTTCCCCACATATCCCCATAAACTCTGCCTCTTACTCTGTAGCCCTCTACCTGCTTTGTGGAACAGACTCCCAAGAGGATGCTTCCCCGATCACTACAATCTTATCCTGTTCAAGTCTAGGCTTAACCGTTATCTTCCCCACATATCCCCATAAACTCTGCCTCTTACTCTGTAACCCTCTACCTGCTTTGTGGAAATGACTCCCAAGAGGATGCTTCCCCGATCACTACAATCTTATCCTGTTCAAGTCTAGGCTTAACCGTTATCTCCCCCACATATCCCCATAAACTGTGTCTCTTACTCTGTAACCCTCTACCTGCTTTGTGGAACTGACTCCCAAGAGGATGCTTCCCCGATCACTACAATCTTATCCTGTTCAAGTCTAGGCTTAACCGTTATCTCCCCCACATATCCCCATAAACTGTGTCTCTTACTCTGTAACCCTCTACCTGCTTTGTGGAAATGACTCCCAAGAGGATGCTTCCCCGATCACTACAATCTTATCCTGTTCAAGTCTAGGCTTAACCGTTATCTCCCCCACATATCCCCATAAACTCTGCCTCTTACTCTGTAACCCTCTACCTGCTTTGTGGAAATGACTCCCAAGAGGATACTTCCCCGATCACTACAATCTTATCCTGTTCAAGTCTAGGCTTAACCGTTATCATCCCCACATATCCCCATAAACTGTGTCTCTTACTCTGTAACCCTCTACCTGATTTGTGGAACTGACTCCCAAGAGGATGCTTCCCCGATCACTACAATCTTAACCTGTTCAAGTCTAGGCTTAACCGTTATCTTCCCCACATATCCCCATAAACTCTGCCTCTTACTCTGTAGCCCTCTACCTGCTTTGTGGAACAGACTCCCAAGAGGATGCTTCCCCGATCACTACAATCTTAACCTGTTCAAGTCTAGGCTTAACCGTTATCTTCCCCACATATCCCCATAAACTGTGTCTCTTACTCTGTAGCCCTCTACCTGCTTTGTGGAAATGACTCCCAAGAGGATGCTTCCCCGATCACTACAATCTTATCCTGTTCAAGTCTAGGCTTAACCGTTATCTTCCCCACATATCCCCATAAACTCTGCCTCTTACTCTGTAACCCTCTACCTGCTTTGTGGAAATGACTCCCAAGAGGATGCTTCCCCGATCACTACAATCTTATCCTGTTCAAGTCTAGGCTTAACCGTTATCTCCCCCACATATCCCCATAAACTGTGTCTCTTACTCTGTAACCCTCTACCTGATTTGTGGAACTGACTCCCAAGAGGATGCTTCCCCGATCACTACAATCTTAACCTGTTCAAGTCTAGGCTTAACCGTTATCTTCCCCACATATCCCCATAAACTCTGCCTCTTACTCTGTAGCCCTCTACCTGCTTTGTGGAACAGACTCCCAAGAGGATGCTTCCCCGATCACTACAATCTTATCCTGTTCAAGTCTAGGCTTAACCGTTATCTTCCCCACATATCCCCATAAACTCTGCCTCTTACTCTGTAACCCTCTACCTGCTTTGTGGAAATGACTCCCAAGAGGATGCTTCCCCGATCACTACAATCTTAACCTGTTCAAGTCTAGGCTTAACCGTTATCTCCCCCACATATCCCCATAAACTGTGCCTCTTACTCTGTAACCCTCTACCTGCTTTGTGGAAATGACTCCCAAGAGGGTGCTTCCCCGATCACTACAATCTTATCCTGTTCAAGTCTAGGCTTAACCGTTATCTCCCCCACATATCCCCATAAACTGTGTCTCTTACTCTGTAACCCTCTACCTGATTTGTGGAACTGACTCCCAAGAGGGTGCTTCCCCGATCACTACAATCTTAACCTGTTCAAGTCTAGGCTTAACCGTTATCTTCCCCACATATCCACATAAACTGTGTCTCTTACTCTGTAGCCCTCTACCTGCTTTGTGGAACAGACTCCCAAGAGGGTGCTTCCCCGATCACTACAATCTTATCCTGTTCAAGTCTAGTCTTAACCGTTATCTTCCCCACATATCCCCATAAACTGTGCCTCTTACTCTGTAACCCTCTACCTGCTTTGTGGAACTGACTCCCAAGATGATGCTTCCATGATCTCTACAATCGCAACCTCTTCAAATCTAGGGTTAATGTTTATCTTCGTTACATCCCTATATACTGTGCATCCTACTCTCTCTCTAACTCTCTCTCTCTCTCTAACTCTCTCTCTCTAGATTTACTTTTGGTGAATATCACTAGAAAAATGGAAATAACATTTTGAGAATGAGAGTGGAGTGTATTTGTGTTCACTTGAATTCAGAGTAGTTATTCTCCTAGTCTAGCTGCCACATAAGGCTTGAGAGCCACGTCTACCCTGTGATTTAATATATAGCAGAGAAAAGACAGTTTATGCCTTTTCCAAGTGCATTTGTGCAAAAGTGAACACAGCAGGCTTGCTCGGAATTTGAACCCAGCAGGATTATTCCAATTTCCGCGTTAATGAGAGTTACACCACCGCACATCCACAGAAAAGAGAATGGGACGGGTGTTGAGATAAACAGGAACACTAACGTGACTAACAATTAGAAATAAAGCAGTAGAAGCATTGACAGGGCATAAAGAGAAAAGAAGGCTTGGAAAATTCAACGCACACAAGACATATCGAAGGCCCATTACCCCCATTCGCTTTGTACTCTATTTGTAAAGAGGAAGTTCCAATCGAGCAATTTCTTCACCAGAGGGACCGATTCCCAAGGGGATACTTTCCTGTCCACTACAATTTTAACCTATTCTAGTCTGGAGGCAGACAGTCTATCCCACATATCTTTCTCTTACCACTCACACAACAAATACCTTCAGTAACCCTCTACCTCGAGTAGCCCTTGGGCCTTGTATATGGTGGGGATACATAGAAAACGTTATATGAAGAGAGATGAGTGAGTTGAATGTTTTCTAAAGATTCAGGAGACGTTTTAGGAAATGAATGGAAATCATTGATAGGAGTGGAATAGAAAGAGGCAAACGGATATAAAGAAAGAAAGAAAGGAAGAACGGTGGCAAGAAAGAAAGAAACGACGATGGACAGCTGAAGAAAGGGAGAATGGAAAGAAAGAAGGGAAGAAGTCGAAAAGAAAGAAAGAAAGAAAGAAAGAAACGACGATGGACGGCTGAAGAAAGAGAGAATGGAAAGAAAGAAGGGAAGAAGTCGAAAAGAAAGAAAGAACGAACGAAAGAAAGAAAGAAAGAAAGAAAGAAACGACGATGGACGGCTGAAGAAAGAGAGAATGGAAAGAAAGAAGGGAAGAAGTCGAAAAGAAAGAAAGAACGAACGAAAGAAAGAAAGAAAGAAAGAAACGACGATGGACGGCTGAAGAAAGAGAGAATGGAAAGAAAGAAGGGAAGAAGTCGAAAAGAAAGAAAGAAAGAACGAACGAAAGAAAGAAAGAACGAAAGAAAGAAAGAAACGACGATGGACGGCTGAAGAAAGAGAGAATGGAAAGAAAGAAGGGAAGAAGTCGAAAAGAAAGAAAGAAAGAACGAACGAAAGAAAGAAAGAAAGAAAGAAAGAAAGAAAGAAACGACGATGGACGACTGAAAAAAGGGAGAATGGAAAGAAAGAAGGGAAGAATCCGAAAAGAAAGAAAGAAAGAAAGAAAGAAACGACGATGGACGGCTGAAGAAAGAGAGAATGGAAAGAAAGAAGGGAAGAAGTCGAAAAGAAAGAAAAAGAGGAAGAAGGAAAAAAAGAAAGAAAAGGACGATGGCTTGCCGAAGAAGAAAAGGATGGAAACAAAGAAGGTGGCAAGTTTAACCGAAGAGAAAGAAAGAAAGAAAAAAGAAAAATTTGAAAACCAGCTGAAGATCGAGAAAGGGGAAAGTAGACAACAGACCGAAAAGAAAGAAAGAAAGAAAGAAAGAAAGCCGGTCACCAGCCGAAAGAAGAAAGAATGGAAAGAAAGAAGGGAAGAGGCCGACAAGAAAGAAAGAGAAAGAGAGAGAAAGAAAGAAAAGGACAATGACCAGTTGAAGGTAGAGAGAGCTGGAAAGACACAAGGTAAAAAGAAAGAAAGGAGGATAGAAAGATAGAAAAGACGATGTCCACATGAAGGTAGAGGGAAGGAATAAAGAAAGCAACAAGACGAAAAGAAAGAAAGAAAGAAAGAAAAAAGAAAATGATGATAAAGAAATTATGGAAAAGGGAAGGGACAGAAAGAATGCTAGAAATAAAGAAAGAAAGAGAAGAAAGAAAACGAACTGGTAAAAGGACGAGAAGCAGATGAAGATCGAGAAGCTGGAAATAAGAAAGCAAATGGATGGAACAAAATAGAAATAAATAGAGGAAGTTAGAATGAAAGGAAAAAAGAAAGAAAATGAAGATTACTTGACGGATTAGGAAGCTTGAAAAAAAAAAGAGAGTAAAAAACGGAGAGTAAAAAAGAAGAGAAAAAAAGGAGAGAAAAAAGAGAGTAAAAAGGAGAGTAAAAAAGGAGAGAAAAAAGGAGAGAAAAAAGGAGAGTAAAAATGACAGTAAAAAAGAGAGCAAAAAAGGAGAGTAACAAAGAGAGTAACAAAGAGAGTAAAAAAGAGTAAAAAAAAGGAGAGCAAAAAATGAGAATAAAAAGGGAGAGCAAAAAAGAGAGTAAAAAAGGAAAGTAAAAAGTGAGTAAAAAAGGAGAGTAAAAAGTGAGTAAAAAAGGAGAGTACAAAATGAGAGTAAAAAGAGAGTAAAAAAGGAGAGTAAAAAAGGAGAGTAAAAGAGATTAAAAAGCAGAGGAAAAAGGAGAATAAAAAAGAGAGTAAAAGGAGAGCAAAGAAGGAAACTAAAAAGAGAGTAACAAGAGAGTAAAAAAAGGAAAGTAAAAAAGGAGAATAAAAAAGGAGAGTAAAAAAGAGAGTAAAAATGGAGAGTAAAAAATGGAGAGTAAAAAATGGAGAGTAAAAAAGAGATGAAATTAAGAAGACGCAAAAAAATAAATTCAAAAATGAAATAAAAACGGAGAGAAAAAAAACAAAAAAAAGAGATTGATATTGATAGTAGTGAATTCAACCGAAATTGCGAAGAAAAAGAAAAAGGTTCCATTTGCGAATGAATAATTTAATCGGTACACACGCAAATCTCCCGAAAAGAACACCAAACTGAAAATTATGGGGAAAAAAACAATATTAAAAGTAAACAACTCGAAATAAAATAAACAAAAAAAAACAAACAAAAATATAAACTCCAGAACCAACAACAAAGGCTAAGAAACGCTAAAACAGAACGAACAAAAACAATGTTAGATATAAAAAGGTTATCAAAAACGTGCGGGAATGACCGGTTATGCATGGTTCGGGGGTCGGGGTTCGAGGCAAGTGGCGTTGCGTTAATGTTTAACATCTGGCTATTTGATGAAGAGAGAAAATATGGACTTTAACTAGTGTACACGATAAGAAATCGGCCACGTCGATGAGTGACCTGCTTCTAGAATCGTTGCGAAACCTTTCGCGCTATCATTGTAGTAACAAAAGAATTCACACGCTCGCTAGCTCGCAAGTACATCCTTGTACACATAATAATAGCTGGCAATTCGTATTCAAGGATACCTGTCTATTAGGGCGGCCAGCCAGTCTATATTGCAGACGCTCGCTCAGGCACATTTGTGTTTGTTCAACACCCACAGAGCCGACTTGTGGTTTATACTGCAACTATGCTGAGCAGACATTAGTTACAGTTTCTGGGAGAGAGCGTGTTATCTAGCCTGGTAAAAAATCAAACCCTCGGTTACGATGACTTGTGACTTCGTACGGGCACAACTATCGACGCCCCGCAAGGGTTCCGTCTACTCAATTTCACTCACAAGTCTTTGGTCAACCTGTGGTATGGTTTTCAGGTACTTTCCAAAGGTGCTGCACGAGGGGATTGTCCCATTCAGACCAATATCACTTCCTGAAAAATCGACCATGGTGAGATTCGAACCCGGGTCTCATGGTCAGAAACAGTCATAGAAACGCACCTGTTCAGTGTACGATGGATAACTTGTCGTCTAAATGCCGCAAAAAATCAAAATAACATTGGCATCTCATTTGAACAGATATATTTACCAAATCTACATAAAAATATTTTGAAATACTAAATAAATATATTCAATAAAATTGCCATTGGCTTCAACAACGGCCTCCAGAAAACTTAAGAATCTCCTGCAATTCTCCTGGACGGTCTCCTCGTTTAAGTTGGTGAATGCTGACATAATCCTTGACTTCAGTTCATCTCTAGTGTTACAAGGATATTTTTGGTTTCTCGCCCAACTGCGCCCCAAACATAAAAATCCAGAGGGCTGCAGTCTGGAAAGTTAGGTGGCCGGATGTAACCGGTGAAGTGGTCTTAAGGAGTAGATTTATTTAGTAAAATCGCCACTGGCTTCAACAACGGCCCCCAGACGACTTCAGAATCTCCTGCATTTCTCCTGGACGGTTTCCTTGTTTAAGTTGGTGTATGCTCCCATAATTTTTGCCTTCAGTTCATTTTTTAGTGTTACAAGGATTCTTATGGGTCTCACGGTCAACAGCACAATACACATAATAATCAATCGGATCTGCTGTCTGCGGGAGTTAAGTGGGCAGATATGAGGGTCACGTGGATGCAAAAAGTAAATTTATTCAATCAATTTGTCATTGGCTTCAAACACGGCCTCAATTTAGGAAGCCCCTGCAACTCTTCTGGACGGTCTGCTTGTTTAAGTTAGTGATTGCTGGCATAATACTTGCCTTCAGTTCACCTCAACTGCGCCCCATATAATTTATCAAGGGGGGTTCAGTCTGAATTTTATAAATGAATTAGAGAGGTTGTAGCCCAAATATACGATTATTAAATTGTATAACCCTACAGCCAACAAAGAAAATAATCACAGTACCTTCATAGTCGTCTTGAATAAAATTTATATATATATGTGTATGTGTGTGTTTATGTGTGTGTGTGTGTGTGTGTGTGTGTGTGTAATATATATATATAAAAGTGTGGATGGCCCTGCACAAAGCCTTCACCACTATAATCAAATCCTGTGTGGCTGTCGGCTTTCAGTTTCTGGGAACTGATCTGTCTGACCCTCATACGTCGAGTTCGACGGGAGACCAAAGATATATATATATATATATATATATATATATATATATATATATATATATATATATATATATATATATATATATATTAAACATGTTGTGTTGAATGTCAAAGACAACATAGTCCTGCATATTCTCTTCTGAATTTCAATATAATTTTCAAATAAAATGTCTCATTAGAAAATATGAGAAAATTCAAAAGAGAATATGCAGGACTATGTTGTCTTTGACATTCAACACATGTTTAAAATATATATATATATATATATATATATATATATATATATATATATATATATGTATATATATATATATATATATATATATATATATATATATATATATTAAAGTAGTCATTCAAAGAACAAATCAATAAAGTTAATGTAGTTAATACCGAATTCACTTCTCTAACAGATTAAATAAGGCATTAACACACTGACCACTTGCTGAACGACACGATTCTTGTTTTTATTCATTGTAAAATGAATTAGATGTTCAGTCAATATTGCAAGTACTTTCGGTAACCATTTACCATCATCAGTCATAGATGCTAATTTTTTCTCAATTATATATATACATATATATATATATATATATATATATATGTGTGTGTGTGTGTGTGTGTGTGTGTGTGTGTGTGTGTGTGTTAGATGGATAATATCAAATCCGTAAGTGGAAAGTATAGTCCAAGTATTTCTTTTCAAAATAAAATATTTAAAGAGATATATCCATCAAGATATCTCACTGTATATAGCATTGAGAGCAACATGATATACATCGAGGAAAATCTTAACACATCATCGAAAAGGTTTATAAATTATAATTACTTTCGACAAGTAATATATATATATATATATATATATATATATATATATATTTTAACCACGTGTATTAACACGTACGATACCCAGTCTTCATCAGCCGCAGACCCTAATCATACCTTGAGATCCTTATGTATAAAATGGATATGATGTATTTTTTATATATTTTTTATATATTATATTATATTACAAAGAGTTTACGTCAAGGGGATGTTCCAATGAACCACACACATACATACACACACAGAGACACACACACACGCACGCACACACGCACACACACACATATATATATATATATATATATATATTGCAAAGAGTTAATCATACCTTGAATCAATTAGCACTATTAATGCAATTATTGGCGAAATCCCTTCGCTAGTAGACATAATTATAAGCTTTATACTACTAATAATCCACTGAATGATGAGATCCTTATGGATAAAATGGATATGGTGTATTTTTTAATTCATCTAGTACTTTCAAAGGCTTCACGCATTCATCTTCAGGCTGTATTTTTTTCCCTTTAGAATCAAAATTAGAAGACGAAATAAATGTTTTTCCGACTTAAAGATGTTTTTAAGAATGAACTATTTATTAAAGGCTATGTAGTGTTGGAGCGTGCAAATCGCAACGCTAAAGTTCAAATATTACAAGTGAGAATTTTTATGAATTTTGTCATTTGGTAACGAGAAGAATTACGTTTAAATTTTAAAAGACGCTTATATATATATATATATATTCTTTTTACACGTTGTTTTTATAAATACAGTCAGTTAGTAAATGATCTGTTTATAATAATGATTATTAATTACATTTAGTGGACTGAATGTTGGTGAAATTTCGTAGAAAATATGTGTCCTCCGGAAAGAATCGAACTTTTGTCCGACACGAAACTGTCATTTAATATGATGATCTACACCACTCAGCTACAGAGGAAGCGTCTGGTTAGCAAAGTCGAAATTAATTAATACTGTTTACAATAAACAGACCATTAACTTAAATAATTGTATCTATAAAAATTAGGTATAAACAGATAATATATTTAAATAATTGTCGGACTTAGTCCATTTCATTATATATATGTATGTATGTGTATTACACACACACACACACACACACACACACACACACACACATATATAAATATATATATATATAATTTATCTTTTCTTCTGGTTCGTTAGTAATGTTTATGACTCTTATATATATATATATATATATATATATATATATATATATATATATATATATATTATTAATATATATATTATATATATTATTAAGTTCTCAACTAATATATGACAAACACCAGGAAAATTCCTTCTACTCTGTGCTATGAAAGGAAATCGGTGTTGGCTTGTACCTGGAGGAGATTCAATCACTTGCTTTAATTTTCGTTTGCACCGCTAGATGGCGCCACTTTTTCGCCTCTTACTAAGCGGAATGCTTCCGCCATTGATGCCTACGTTTGAGTCATATGCACTTGTAAGCATAAACAATTTTGCTTTTTTTTAACCCTGGTAAATAACATTTTAAAATTTGACGGACGTATGCCTCGTTCATGCTGACGTCTTTCATTTGATTATAGTGCAGTTTACGTCAAGGGGATCTGGCAATAAACAACACACATACATACACACACAGAGACACACACACACACACACACATATATATATATATATATATATATATATATATATATATATATATATATAGATATAGATATAGAGATAGATAGATATGGATATACCATTTTAAACAGCTTGAGAATAAAACGTAAACAAAACTGTACTCGAGGCTGCTTGCTACATTGAAGTTTGGGATACTTAGTACGATGCAGCAACCTGAACCACCAACTTTCCTATGAAATATATATATATATATAGATATATATATACGAGGGTCATTCAATAAATAAGGTGAATTTTTCGGTATAAGGACTTCTAATACAGATAGAAGCTTACTCTTTTTTTAATTTTTTTTTGTTTTACTTCTTTTTCACATGGATTTAATTTCTTTTGCAGATTAAAAAAAAAACTTTGAGAGTATTGGCGAATTAACAAAGATGGCCGACCAAGAAGCATGCTCCAGGATTGAACAGCGGCCAGTTATCAAGTTTTTGGTTGTTGAAGGGTGCAAACAAGTTGAAATTCCTAGGAGAATGTCAACTGTGTATGGTGCCACATGTTTCAGCCAAAAAAATGTCTACAAGTGGGCTAAATTGTTTAAAGAAGGACGGAGCAGTGTTGAGGATGAAGACAGGCCTGGGAGGCCTACAGAAGTGAGGTCTCCGGAGGTGATCGAACCAGTCAATGACCTCATTCAGTCTGACAGAAGGGTGACAGTGGATGACATTGCAAGGATTTTGAGCTTATCTGTTGGGACAAACGCAGGGGTCATCAGTCAGAAGGAGTCATCTTGCATCATGACAACGCAAGGCCTCACACAGCAGCCCAAACGGTGCAGACCATCAAAGAGCTGGGCTGGGAACTGCTCCCCCATCCCCCTTACAGCCCAGACCTTGCCCCTTCAGACTTTCACATGTTTGGTCCCTTGAAAGCGTTCACGAGAGGCACGAAGTTTAAAAGTGACGATGAAGTCAAAAGTGTTGTGAACGACTGGCTGAGACATCAGTCCAAAGATATATTTTTTGTCTATTGTTTTTGGGGTTAAAATAATTTTTAATCTTACTAATATAAAGACCCTTCCCAACCACCTAGGAAACGAGTTTATTCACCCTAAGGTATTCTAGTGATAATTATAAATTTGGATA
>OZ038519.1:7292574-7295074 GCA_964036315.1 Acanthosepion esculentum | reverse complement strand
TATATATATATATATATATATATATATATATATATATATAACAACATTTTCATATATCATAGAAAACCTTTTCTTTACATGTGTCTTTTGTGTATATGTCTCATTACATATTGCAAAATAGAAAAGCGGCCCCATGACAAAGCCAGCTAATCTAAAAAATATATTTTTCTACCCACTAAATCTATCACAACTACAATCCAAAAGAATTTATCTGAACTCAATATAAAACAATGTAAGACTTAATCAATAAAAACTATAATCAATGCAAACAAAACATCGAATCAAAACCTGTATGAGGAATTTACTTTATTACTGCAATGATTGCCCAAAAGAATTTATTGGTGAAACCTCAAGAATTATAAATAAACGATTATATGAATGCAAAAGAGATATTAAAAAGAACACATTAAAAGTATTTGTTGTTTATTGTAACGAGACTGACCACAGATTTGGCATAAAAAATATAGAAATTATTTAATACGAAAATATTTAGAGAGGATATTTAATAGCAAAGATGATAAAAAGAAAGAATTATTAAGTTTATAGAAAGCCGCGCGTCCATTATCATCATGTGTCTCACTTACCCGTCTAATTGGGCTGTTAAAATTCTACATATCTACCAGCGTTGTCCACTGGAGATTGTCATCGTCTGGGTATATCCCTGAACATGACAATTGGAATGACAATTTCCGACAGTTTTGGCGCCTACTTAAGCACGATAGCCATGGACAGTGCGCAACCATCTCTGCTACACTTCATAACGGCAATGCTAGCGGAACACGCTCATGCCGTATCAGGCATTGGGCCATACGCTGGTCTACGCCTGCCACTCTGAAATCAAAACGGAAATTATCAATTAAATTCTAACACATACTGATCACAATATATTAGGCGTCCATTAAAATATTAAAAAAAGTTATAACTAATTTCCAATAGACATTTTATTTCCCCCCACTCTAACACTTACACACACACACACACATGCATGCATGCATATATATATATATATATATATATATATATATATATATATATATATATATATATATATATATATATATAATTTAAAGAAAAACAGACCACTTTAAGGCTCCAGGGTCACAAACTCACATCAGTCTATCTATCTCTCTCTCTCTCTCTATCTCTCTCTCTCTCTCTCTATCTATCTATCTATCTATATATATATATATTTTTTTTTAAAGACATTTTATGATATGTTTAACGTTGTTTTTATAGATACAAGTATTTAAGCAAATGCTCTGTTTTATAATAAACAGTATTAAATAACATTTACCGGCCTGAATGTCCGAGAAATTTTCATTTTCAGGCCGGTAAATGTTATTTAATACTGTTTATTATAAAACAGAGCATTTTATTCATAAAATGTCTTTAAAATAAATTGTCGGGCCTTGTCCAATTCAAATATATATATATATATATATATATATATATATATATATATATATATATATATATATATATAATTTCTGTATATATTATATATACGCTCTACTTATTGGAAAGCGCTCAATATCAGTGATAGAGCTAACATATTCATCGTATCTATATGAGGTTGTAAGCCTAAGTTTCACGCTTTTGCGATCATCAGACAATGCAAAAGTGTGAAACCCAGGGTTACAAACTAATATCCATACAACTGAATATGTTAGCTCTATCACTGATATTGAGCGCTTTTCGAATAAGTAACTCGTATATATAATATATACAGAAATTATATATATACACACACACATATATATATATATATATATATATATATATATATATATATATATATAGATAGATAGATAGATAGATAGATAGATAGATAGATAGATAAGTTACGAAAAACTTGGTAATCCGTATGGGTAGTCCCAAGGAGGATGAAATCCTGAGAGCTCAATGTAAATTCAGAGCTAATAATTTAAAGAAGAACAGGCCACTTTAAGGCTCCATGTAATAATTTATTTCACCATAGCCCTTTTAACGGACGCTGGATCATCAGACTACACTTCCAAAAGGTGAAAAGAAAAATGAAATGAACATTTACACTTTTGACGGGTAGTATTAAGTTTATGTAATTTAACAGAGAGGGGGCGAGGAGTGGTGTGAGAGACATGATCGAGTTTACAGAGGGTTTATTTGAATATTTCTATCTATCATACTTAGTATTAGGGGAGGAGGGAACAGACATTGACTTATTTAATCGGCTAACTTAACGGAAGTGATATATTGAAAAGGAAGGGGGAGGCTATAGAAAAAAAGAAAAAGAAAAGAAAGAAAGAAGGGGGAAGTAAAGAGAAAGAAGCTGTAATTATGTTTTATTAAAGAAGAGGGGGGTATATTTTTAGCAATTCATGAAAAAAAAGAAATTTTAATGTTTGATAGTAATTTAATTATTCAAATTACGGAAGAAATTAATTTCATGTTTGCTAGCAATTTAAATCTTTAACTCTTTTACAAATAATTTAGGGATTTTATATGAGTTAAATAGTATATT
>OZ038519.1:7207574-7287574 GCA_964036315.1 Acanthosepion esculentum | reverse complement strand
TAAAAAATATATTTACAAAGGGACCAGAGTTTAAAGAGAAACAAAAAGGATTGGTTCATATAAAAACAAATTGTTGATTGGTGCTGAGTTGTCTCGGTACTGAGTTGTCCCGGCGCCCAGTCGGCGGGGTTGAGTCGGCGGTATTGAGTTGTCTTGCATTCAAGAGTGGACGGGTATGACAATGCCGGGGCTCCTGAGA
The DNA here is from genome assembly GCA_964036315.1 of Acanthosepion esculentum. Taxonomy (NCBI): domain Eukaryota; kingdom Metazoa; phylum Mollusca; class Cephalopoda; order Sepiida; family Sepiidae; genus Acanthosepion; species Acanthosepion esculentum. The sequence goes on along the minus strand of OZ038519.1, from coordinate 7,287,375 downwards.
ACCACCATCAAAATATAATATGGAGATTCATCTATGTTTCTGGAGAAGTCATGTTTAGGACACGAGATTGAAACGGACCGGATTCATCTACTATGTCCCAGGCATTGTCATACCAGTCCACTCTGTCCGTGAATTACCGTGTTATCATTTCACGGATAATTAATATATATTCCACGAACGAGTAACGGTATATATTTTATCTATTTAATATATATTTAATTTAATATATATTTAATTATATATTCATATTATATAATTATAATATATTATATTATATATTATAATATATATATTTATATTATATTAATATGTAATTAATATATATTAATTTAATGTATATGGTTAAATTTGAGAAGAATTGTATTAAACAGAAAAATATTTCAGTGTCCACCTCGCGTTCACATCGAGTTTATAAAATATAGTGAAAACGAAAAGATTTACTAAATAAACTAAGAAATATTTAAAACAAAACATTTAATTATAAACAAATTAAGTCTTCATTCTAAATATTCACTTATGTATACGTTCCTGATGTCAGAAGATGTTTTTTTTTTTTTCATCTTTCATGAGTATTCTTGGAAAAAATCCATAAAGTAATTATCGCCCAATTAGCAACGGGTTTTTCCGCATGCTCAGATATTATGATTACCAGTTGGGGGAGCGTTGATGAAAATGGCCTCTCTTGATACGAACATTAAAATAAAGAGCTGAATAACATTTATGGCTTTTATAATCCGCGTTAAACGCAGCGATGCAAACAAAAATCTTTGTGAAAAAAAGCCAGCTTTGGAAAAAGATGATCCAGTTCATCTATTCTCTATGCAAGCTTGCACATCTCCGCTTTGTCCCCTTTATTGGCTTATTTTTGCTTTCGCTTTTACCAACGAATTAAGGATAAAAGAAATATGAATACTGGCATAGATGCTGTAAAGTTCATATAAAGTAACCATGGTCGTAATTTGTGTGCATATATATATATATATAGATAGATAGATAGATAGTTGTATATTTAGGCAGCAATCCTTCGTTTATGTATGTTTCATTACAAACGACAGACAAGGTACTACGATTGTGCTTTTTATTTAATTTTCCTTGTGTTCGAACAAGAGCTTTCTTTACAGGACAAAGGGTTTGTAAGAACTGTCCAAATGTTTTATATTTCCGAGCGATTTCGGCTGTACATTTAGCCATTATCAAGGATGATTAGATTTTTCAGCTTAATTGGGTTTGTGCATTGTGTGTATGTCTTAGTGTGTAGTAAGGATGTTATTAATTTCCGAATACAGTTAGCACATTGACTACGAACAAGGCCACAATGTGCTAACCGTATTCGGAAATTAAAAACATCCCTACTACACACTAAGACATACACATAATGCACAAACCCAATTAAGTTGAAAAATCGAATCATCCTTGATAATGGCTAAAGGTTCGAACACAACAAAAATTAAATAAAAAACTTAACCGTAGTACCTTGTATGTCGTTTTTAATGAAACATGCATATATATATATATATATATATATATATATATATATATATATATATATATATAGTATTGAATCAATTGAGCACCAATCACCAATTGAACACCATCACTTGATAAGACATAAGAAGTGTTGAAACAAAATGGCTACTTTTGTGGTGATGTTATAACATATTTATGTTATCATTTTCGAGTAAATAATTATATATATATATATATATATATATATATATATATATATATATATATATATATATATATATATATATATATATATGAGTGAGAGATAGATACATATTCTATACTTATTTAAACTATTGTCCTCATCTTTGTTGTTATGATTATATTTTGGCCATTGCAATCTCTAGCCATCTTCAGGTGCCTGTTGTATTAATTCATGTTCCAGAAGTATTGAACCAAATCCTTTATTCAATCCACAGAGTTCGCGTTCAGCATTTTGGAATTCTCATATACTAGCATTTTGGTTGGTCATTGCAGCATATGTAACGGCGATTTCCCTTAGCAAGGGATGTTTGATTGATTTGAATCCTTTCAAACCCTTTATTCTACATTCAACACCATCACTTGTTAAGACACCAGCAGTGTTGAAACAAAATGGCTATTTTTGTAGTGATTTATGACATATTTATGTTATAATTTTTGAATAAATAAATATATATGTATATGAAATTTTCTCGGAGTTAACCTGCAGATAAGGCAATGTTTATAAATATTAATGACAGTAGACCTTACAATAAACAACTTATCTAATGCACTTGTCATACATAGGAATAAATTCAACCATAATTTTGATTTTAGAAATGCTATACTTATAAAAAAAAATAACTCACTCAGAAAGAAAATTCTAGAGAGTGCCGCCATAGAACATGACCCAAATATTAATCTACGCCCAGGCTTTTTCCCTATTCACCTTTCTTAACAAAATTACTGTTCTCACAAACAAACGTACACAACAATATCGTAAAATCAAAAGAAAATGGCTGAATTCACCAACACAGATATAATGATAATATTCTCCACACGTGACATTAACTGACGTTATTTTCAGTTAACAACATGAAAATAGCGTTCCCTACATTCCAGTTGCTAAGAACAATCTGTCTTTTGTTTTTATTAATTTCCTTGTTTAATTAAATTCATTTCGTTTTTTTTGCTTTGAGAAAGTCCACATTGGACGAAACGCGTCAGCAATTAATAGTGTTTTCCTATTGTCATTTATATTATAAATATATATATATATATATTTATGTATTTAGGTAGCATTCCTTCTTTCATGAACACGTTAGACAATGTACTTTAATGTAGTTTTTTTTATAAAATTTTTCGTAAGATTTCTCATGGGATCTTATAATTTTTCGCTTTTCCGAGGACAATTTATATAAAAAACTGACCAATTGTTTATTCTTTCAGAGCGCCTTTATTTCTTGTTAGCAGTTAATATAACTCAACCTTGAAAGCGCTCGGCAAGAAAGAACAATTTGACAGTTTTATAAATTTTGTCCTTCGAAAAGAGAAAAATTATAAGATCACATGAGAAATTGTAGAAATAAAAATATATCAATGCACCTTGTCTGTCGTATTCAATGAAATATATATATGTACACACACACACACACACACACACACACACACATATATATATATATATATATATATATATATATATATATATATATATATATATATATATTAGGTTGGTGCAAAAATAATGTCGTTTTTTTACGTTCAAATTCATGTGAGAAAACGACATTATTTTTGCACCAACCTAATATATATATATATATATATATATATATATATATATATATATATATATATATATATATATATATATATATATTCTGTGTGTGTGTGTATTTAGGCAGCAATATTTCTCTGATGCATGTTTCCTTAAATAATATAGACAAGTGTTGTCTATTTATTTTAAGTCAATTCCTTTCATATTGTCTGATAAGCTTAATAACATTATCATTGAAAGACGAAAGGTAATCACCATATTGATACATGTTTTAATCCTATCTAAGCTTCCGTCTTACATCAGCCATTATCAAAGATGACAATTACATTTCAATATATTAAACAATACACGGACAAAACAATATAGTCTGTTTTTGTTGCATGAAAAATTTCAAAGAATGACATATATATATATATATATATATATATATATATATATATATATATATATGTGTGTGTGTGTGTGTGTGTGTGTGTGTGTGTGTCTGTGTCTGTGTGTGTCTGTGTCTGTGTCTGTGTATTCAGTTCGCCCTGAACATCCTTAAGGTGAAACTTTGGTAGGTAGTTTCTGGCTGACTAGGATTATATATATATATATATATATATATATATATATATATATATATATATATATAGACAATATTAGTGGTGAATAGACACATACATATGCAATTATATATACACATACATATATGTATAAAAATAATTCCAAGAGGATATGATCCAGGTAGAACTCGATGTCCAGGACAGAATAAGGATATAATAAAAAGACTTAAACACTAATATTATCATGGTTATATATATATATTTATATATATATATATATATATATATATATATATATATATATATATATATGTGTGTGTGTGTGTGTGTGTGTGTGTGTGTGTGTGTGTGTGTGTGTGTGTGTGTGTGTAAAAATCCATTATAATTAATTCAAACGAATCCAAATAATATAAATCATTAAATCTGATCTTCGAGGAAAAATCCAACATTCGCTGCCTGACGATCGCGTCTATCGTGAAACAGCCTGTTGCCTTTGATTGTTGACTTCTGTGTTCACTTATATATATATATATATATATATATATATATATATATATATATATATATATATATATATTAACCTCTAAGTTTATATTTATATATATATATATATATTTAAAAAAGAAAGAGAAAGGGAAAGATGACAAAGTAAGAGTTTATCTAATGAATAGATTTTAGTTACGATTTATTGCTATTTAGATACAAATTTTTGATTTAATATTCTTTTTCCTAATTTATTATTTCTTAGTAATATTTATTTCATACGGATTATTAATAATCATGAGTGGGTATTGCTTGGCGTGTGTTAAGCTTCTCTATCTCTCTACAGTCCAGAAATTGTACATGTTGAGTCAGGACTGTACTTGTTCAGCATCTGCTCCGTATACATTCTAATCTGTTGATTTTAGGTCATTTTAACCATGATAAATAAAACGAGAATCACCAGAAATCGGCCTTTCAAATACCTTGTAACAATAGGTTAAAAAGCAATTCTTTTCAAATTTGAAGTGGAATAATCCAGAATATATCCACTATCACTCCCCAAAAATTAGCCATGTTACTGGTATAGTCATAATGTGATATTTAAAATTTGGGATGAATGTGGGTCTTATTTCCAGTTTTATGAAATGTCAAACCTCAGGTTATGAGTTGTTTGCACGTCGTTGCAGAAGTTTTGATTTATAAAATTTGCATATTCAGACTGAATTTATTTAAGAAATATGCAGTGATACTATCTGTAATTTTATTATTATTTTCTTTGTTATGTACCTAACAAGCTAGTATAATTTTAACTGTTGTTCTTAATTGCTTTTTAAAATATAGGAGTCCAAATATGGTATTTTGTACTAATTCATAATAGACAAAATGTGTAAAAATAAAAAGAAATCTGCCAAAATTAAACGGTTTGAGATATTTTTATGAAATAAAAACTGCTAAGTTTCTTTACTTATGTAGATCAAGAAGATGCATGCAGATAACACCTAGTACCTGTTTGAAATTTCCATCTGTGATACCTACTTTTAGATTTATTTACATTCTCTGTAATATCAATTTGGACAAAAACTGAGAGTCCCCACTTTATAACCACATTATAATTTCTTCTTTGTTTATTAGATTCTGATAGGGTATGAATCCACCTCTTCCCCCCCAAGGAATGGGTTAATTAGTAAAATTTTCTAATGACAAAAGTATGCAGGTGTTGGCTTTAACAAAGCTTTATTCAACTGACAATACAAAGTTCCCGTATAGTGTCCTTTTATAGTCCCAGTAAACACAAATATGTCTTTCAAAGAGGATAATAACGAAACAAGGGGAGACCACTCTTGATTATTCATAACAACTTGTATCCCTAAATCATTATTATCATAAAAAAAAACATTACAATCTAAAAATTATGTCTGACTTTTAAATATTCTGGAAAGGGTTGATAACCCGTAAAAATCGGATCAGTCTCTCATGTTTTAGTTATTGATCTGTGAAGTCCGTTCTATTGGGGTGATATTTTAGATATATTTGTAATGACAAGAGTAAGCATGTGTAGGCTTTCAGAAAGCTTTATTCAACTGAAAATACAAGATTCGCGTATAGTGTCCTTTTATAGTCCCAGTAAACAGAAACAGCTCTTTCAAAGAGGTGAGTAACAAAACAAGGGGAGATCACTCATGATTATTCATAACAATATTTATCAAGTCGGTTTGAAGTAAAATATTAGAATATGAGTCGAGATGTTAGGTTAATTTTGTTTCTGTAGCGACTTACAATTGAACCCTATTTCTTCGCCTGTTTAAAACTGACACTCACCTACATTTTTTTTTATATATCATCTCCATTTGAATAATCCACGTTGTTTGTAAAAGAGACAACCGCACGAACAAGAAGAGTCAGGTATGACAAGCGAAAAATGGTTTCGTTAATCGTTAATGGCCTGATTTGACAACCAAATTCCATGAAAAAAAAAATAAATAGAATAAAAAAAAACGAAACAAAACAACACACCAAAGTTTCAAAAATCAATAAGGTTGCATCGGTGGATGCGTTTTAAAAGATCACTGAGGCCTTGTTGGACCTGGTACAATTCTCTTCACGGGCTATCAGTAAAAGACGTCAAGCTATTGAATTCGTACTTCTTTGACTGGGAAGACGCAAAGTCCTTCATATTTTCGATATCAGACGACTTCTTCTGTCCACAATTCAATAGTGAATTCCAATAATTTTCAATTTCGGTAGAGATATAGATTTTATTTTAGATTCATGGCTAAAATAATATTGAAAACCACAGAGAGAGAATAGTTGACTATATCTTCATCTTGACAAACTACCAATCCCTTTTTCCTGATTTTCGACGCATTGTGATAGTAAAATCATTAGCAATCCACTTAAAGTATATATATAATAGCCCTATTCTATCAGAAATGTTTGCATTAATTCCTGACCACTGACAATCCCTTTCTTCATCATTTTCAATGCCTTCCTATAGTAAAATATCATTATCAAGCAATTTACATATATAGCAATCACTAATGCTTATATTAATTACAAAAACAACATTAATACATATATATATATATACATATACATATATATATATATATATATAGAAATATAAAAGTGAACATAGAAGTCAACACTTAGAGGCGACAGTCTGTTTCATGCTAGTGCAATCGTCAGGCATATTTCTTTATATATATATATATATATATATATATATATATATATATATATATATATATATATATATATATGAAGAAATATCCCCTTAAAGTGTGCTATATTTATGGGATAAAGTGCTCAATATCAGAGATAGAGCGTGTGTAAATATAAAAGTGAACATAGAAGTCAACACTTAAAGGCGACAGTCTGTTTCATGCTAGTGCAATCGTCAGGCATATTTCTTTATATACATATATATATATATATATATATATATATATGAAGAAATATAGTCTTAAAGTGTGCTATATCTATGGGATAAAGTGCTCAATATCAGAGATAGAGCGTGTGTAAATATAAAAGTGAACATAGAAGTCAACACTTAGAGGCGACAGACTGTTTCATGCTAGATGCAATCGTCGGACATGACGATTGCATCTAGCATGAATATATATATATATATAGTATCAAATGCTATCTTATTTTTGTTGGGTTTTATGGTTTTTGATGAAGATCGCTTCCAGAATTTGTAGTCGTTTTCTGCAGTTATTTCTTTTATGGAGGACTTTGGTGTTGTTATTTAAAATTTTTCTTATGTTCAGATGATTTGAATGGGTATTGTTACAAGTTGGGTTTTTATGGTGCTTGTGTCATTAAGGCTGTATGTGAGCCTACGTGAGAGAGTTGTGGTTGTGTGTCCAATGTATGTGTTATTATGTGAGAATCATTCTGGAAAGGGGCAAGAGAGACAGGGGAAACCAACCCGTCGCATACTTTATGGGCTTAAGCAAATGGATAGGAGACATAACAATCAGACAAAACTTATTTACATTATTCGGACTGTTATTCTCATCTTCATTGCCATTATTATAACATTTCGGTATTTAAGCTCTAGCCTACTTCAGGTTATTGGAATTACGAACCGAACCTTTTATTTCGTCCACCGGAGTAGATTGTTCTAGTTCCACGTGCCATGCCTCTTCCGGATGTCTCAGTTATTTCCCTTTAAATCAAATCGCCATTTTTTTTTGTTTCACTACTGCTGTGGCCTGGTATTGAACTCGCAACTCTTTGGGTCTAGACACGGGATCTAACCAACTTCTTTATCCGCTGGGCCATATGCTCTTGAAGATAAAGAGTTTGGTTCGAAGTTCGAATCATCTGAAGAAGGCTGGAGCGTACAACGACTGAAACGTTGTGAATATGACAATGAAGATGAAGATAACAGTCCGAATAATGTAAATAAATATAAATAATCATAATACCTCATCTCCGAGATATAGACAGATATTAAAGACAAAACTTATTAAGAGCTATAAGGGATAGGAAGATATGGAGGCCTATGATCGTCTAGGACCTGGAGGCACATAAAAAAAGAAGAAGAACGTTCTTGCAGAAGCGCTAATTAATAAGTTTTGAAACAATACGACGTGAAATCTATTTCTCTTACTGACAATTTCTTATCATTTGCAAACACCTGTGTGTGAAGTTGCGTGTCTGGTTTGTTATTGACATCAAGTTTAGTAAATAAAAATTTGTTTTGGACACTGTAGTGCGTGTTTCTTTATGAGCGGCGGTAAATAATGTCTTGTGTTGGGTTCAAAGGCGGATTGAATGAACGCCACGGGCATGCGTACCGAAGAGATAAAAGGGAAGTTGAAAGAGTTCGAAAGAGGATAGGTTAATAGGAGGCAACTAAAAGTAGCGGGGGTGGAGAAAGCATGGAACTGAAGAAAGAGAATGAGGAGACATCAGAAAAGAAAGAAAGACAAACAGAAAGAAAGAGCGAAAGAAAGAGAGAGAGTAAGACAGAAAGAAAGAAAAAAGACAGACAGACAGAAAAAAGTAAGAAAGAAACAAAAAAGGAAAGAAAGAAAGGATAGAAAGAAAGAGCGAAAGAAAGACAAACAGAAAGAAAGAAAAACTAAAGAAAGTCAGAAAGAAAGAGAGAGAGAGAGTAAGAAAGAAAGAAAGACAGACAGACAGAAAGAAAGAAAGAAGGAAAGAAAGATGGAGAGTAAGAAAGAAATAAAGAGCGATAGAAAGACAAACAGAAAGAAAAAAACTAAAGAAAGACAGAAAGAAAGAGACAGAGAGAAAGAAAGAAAGAAAGACAAAAAGAGAGGGAAAGGACGAAAGAAAGAAAGAGAGAGAAAGAACTAAAGAAAGACAGAAAGAAAGAAGGAGAGAAAGAAAGAGAGAGAAAGAAAGACAAATAGCAAGAAAGAACTAAAGAAAGACAGAAAGAAAGAAAGAAAAATGAGAGAGAGAAAAAGAAAAAAAGAAAGAACTAAAGAAGGAATGAAAGAGAGAGAGAGAGAGAAATAACTAAAGAAAGAAAGAACGAAAGAAAGAAAGACAGAAAGGAAGAAGGAATAAAAAGCATGAAAGAAGAAAGAAAGAAATAAAGAAAGAATAAATCAAAAGAAAAAAAAAGTAAAAAACTAAAGAAAGAATAAACGGAATAAAAAAACAAAAGAAAGAAAGAAAGAAAGAAAGAAAGAAAGAAAGAAAAAACGAAAGAAAGAAAAAATAGGAATGAAAAACACGAAAGAAATAAAAAACAAGGACAAAATGAAAGACAGTGAAAGGAAGGTTGAAAGAAAGGAAAAACGAAGAAAGACAGAGAAGACAGAAAGAACAAAAACGAAAGAAGGAAATACAGAAAGAATGATGGACAAAACGAAAGAAAGAAAAAAGAAAGAGAGAAAGAAAGAAAGAAAGCCAGAAACGAAAGAAAGAAAGCAAAAAAGAAAGACAAGTGCATTGAGCAGAAAAAAAAATGAATGGCTGGAAAAAAAACTGAATGTTATAATTCGATATGAAACCCGGAAAAAAAGTTCATAGATCGATTGCGAGGCAGTGAAAGATTGATTGAATGATTCAGTTTTACGGTTTATCAACCTTTGTCGGTTATTTAAAGCCGGGAAATATTTTTAGATTGTAAGAATTTTTTATGGGTGATAGAGAGACAGACAAAAAGAAACAAAGAAAGAAGGAAAGCGTGATAGATAGATAGATAGATAGATAGATAGATAGATAATGCAAAGAAATGATTACCTCTTCATACCCTAAAAGACCTGCTTTAGAGCATCAATCTCAATTCTTTCAATTTTTCAATATTCCAATAAACATTTCCTTTGACAGAGCTCTTTCGACATTCCCAAGTACGTAAAACGAAGTAGATGCGAGTTTAAATAACACCAACAATATTTTTCCTTTGTTAGCATTATTCCAGACAAAACAACTTCTTCGTGTGGGTGCGTGTGTGTGTTTGTGTTGCGATCTTGCTTTCAAATGATACTACCGCAGAGAATTCAGATGTTAGACCTTACATAGACAGAAACTACATTCTAGGTTTAGGTGATAAGCAAAAAGAAAAAAAAATGTCTCCTCACCCTGTAGGAGTTAAAATATAGAACATCGAGTGATACAGGGAGGAGTCTGAAACGTTCCTACCGCCTCACTCCCGTCCCGTACCTGACATAATTTAAGATTTTTTTGTTGATTTCTGTCTTGCCCAGATCGATAATTTTCAAACTCCTCTTTTTCATCGTCCTGGGTAAGACGTTAAACTACATCCGCGTCCTGGGGAAGACGTTAAACTACGTCCAGCAGCAAGACCTCTGATCAGGAGGTTTTGAGGGGCGTGAAACTATCTCTTAATTGCTCGTGTTGCCAGGTCCACCCTGACCAGGGGTGGTAGCACCTGTTAGGGTCCCAGCAATACTCTGTTGAAAAAAAATATTACCAACAATACAATTTTGAAGGAAATATATTACCAGAAACAGATTTTTGACAAAACAAAATATTACCAGCAATAAAAAGTTTAGTCGTCATTAAACGACACATTGAGTTTGATATGCCGTAAAACAAAATAAACCAAACCAATCTAAACCAAAGAATATATATTCTATTCATAAGAATCTGTTCTAAAAATGTTGTCGGCATTAAATAACCCATTGAGGTTGATATGTCGTTAAACAAAATAAACCAAACCAATCTATTCTCTTTTCATAGAAAGTGGAATCTTAAATGAATGCCGATTTAAGATAAAAATGTTAGCTTTTAAGGATTACTTTTAAGATTGCTTCGAAAATATGTATTCTGTTTCTGATTGGTTAGAAAATATGTATTCCGTTGCTGATTGGTTGGAAAATATTTATTCTGTTTCTCATTGGTTAAAAAATATGTATTTTGTTTCTGATTGGATAGAATTGATCATTTTTTCGATTGGCTTGAGGTAAGTATATTCTTTCTGTTAGGTTTGAAAATGTGTATTTTTGTCTGATTTCTTTGATAAATTACTGGGTGTAACAGTGAAATTATCCAAATCGTGTACCAGCAGAGAATAATTGACCATTTCACAAAATGCTTAATATCTAAAAAAAAAAAACTAACCTGAGTTTTTTTCAGGTTTTCAGATAACACGTTTAGCCATCTTGAAACCATTTGTCGTAAGAATTACTAAAAAACCCTTTGAGTTATTCAGCTAGGATGAGTACAAGTTAAAATCGTTTGGTGTCAGTTCTAAAACTGAACAATCCTTAGACAGAAAAGCATTCAGGCCTTATGTTAAAATCCTTTTCTGTCAGTCCCACTATTTCTTCCCAACTGAGCAATGGAGTGAGGAAAAAGAGCATCCAGGCCTTCAGTAATAGTACCAACACTCATACTCTGGCTTCCATTTTCAAAGTCCATACAAGAACCATCAAGAGAACGATGAATAAGTTTTAAAAAGAAGGAAAAGTAGAGAGGAAAATTGGATCCGGAGGTCACAACAGGAAGAGGGATCATCATTTCAACTTAGAGCTAAATACATTCTAACTGTTCAAAGTAGAGTCGAATAGTGTTATAAAAGCCAGGAAATATTCCAGTAAAATACTTTTAATCATTTCTAAGATGCAACGGTTCAAAGTTTAATCTAAGAATTGGACAAGTTTGTTGTTACATAATTTGGACAATTTTGCTGTTACAGCCGTGTTGTGAATATGGATTATCTCCCCTTTGATAATCCAAGCTATAAAAGCTGTACATTTCCGCTTGTCAAGTAGACGAGTAGTAAGATTCTTAATTGAATAAGAGATTACTAGACAGAATCTCTTGTCCTGTTTTTATTACAAGCTGGTATATTATATTTCTGTTTTTGGTTGGTTAGAAATTATTATTAGGTTTCTGATTGGTTAAAAAATATTTTTTATTGATTGGTTAGAATATATCTATTTTGTTTATGATTGGCTAAAATACATATTGTGTTTCTGATTGGTTAGAAATTCCCTATTCTTCGCAAATGAAATGAATTTATGTATACTGCTGTTCTGCTAGAACAAATAATAGCGACATATTGTTCTTTCTATATTTAAGAAAAAACAAGCGCTATGTATTTTGAAAAAAAAATGAAATGGAATCTGGAGATAGCATCGAAGCGAGATATATTCATTTCACACCTCGCTTTCGTTGTTACCCAATTTATCAGGTGACACATTCTCGTTTTGTTTATAGTGTCAGAGAAAGATTAAAAAAATGGTAATAGGCTTTCAATTTGTTTTACTATATCTTCCATAACATCTTCTTCAATATTGACGTCAGGGCGCCTTGTGGAACAGGAGGAAAATGGAAAAATTGCTTGAATTGTTCTTTTAAAATGTTGACGTAGTTTTAAGAGAACTGGATGTTGGACAATTGTCAGCGGCTTTCCAAAGGAAAAAGATAAATCATACAACTCCCTTTCCACCATATATATATATATATATATATATATATATATATATATATATATATGTATATATATATATATATATTATGTATATATATATATATATATATATATATATATATATATATATTATGTATATATATATATATATATATATATATATATATATATATATTATGTATATATATATATATATTATGTATATATATATATATATATATTATGTATATATATATATATATATATATATTATGTATATATATATATATATATATATTATGTATATATATATATATATATATATTATGTATATATATATATATATATATTATGTATATATATATATATATATATTATGTATATATATATATATATATATTATGTATATATATATATATATATATTATGTATATATATATATATATATATATTATGTATATATATATATATATATATATTATGTATATATATATATATATATATATATATATATATTATGTATATATATATATATATATATATTATGTATATATATATATATATATATATATATATTATGTATATATATATATATATATATATATATTATGTATATATATATATATATATATATATATATATTATGTATATATATATATATATATATATTATGTATATATATATATATATATATATATATATATATATATATTATGTATATATATATATATATATATATATATATATATATATATTATGTATATATATATATATATATATATTATGTATATATATATATATATATATTATGTATATATATATATATATATATATATATTATGTATATATATATATATATATATATATATTATGTATATATATATATATATATATATATTATGTATATATATATATATATATATTATGTATATATATATATATATATTATGTATATATATATATATATATATATTATGTATATATATATATATATATATTATGTATATATATATATATATATATTATGTATATATATATATATATATATTATGTATATATATATATATATATATATATATATATATATATTATGTATATATATATATATATATATATTATGTATATATATATATATATATATATATATATATTATGTATATATATATATATATATATATATATATATATATTATGTATATATATATATATATATTATGTATATATATATATATATATATATATATATTATGTATATATATATATATATATATATATATATATATATATTATGTATATATATATATATATATATTATGTATATATATATATATATATATATATTATGTATATATATATATATATATTATGTATATATATATATATATATATATTATGTATATATATATATATTATGTATATATATATATATATATATATATATATTATGTATATATATATATATATATATATATATATTATGTATATATATATATATATATATATATATTATGTATATATATATATATATATATATATTATGTATATATATATATATATATATATAATTGTTTATTTAAAAATTATAACATAAATATGTTATAAAATCACTACAAAAATAGCCATTTTGTTTTAACACATCCGGTGTCTTATCAAGTGATGCATATATATATATATATATATATATATATATATATATATATATATGCATATGCATGTTTCATTAAAAACGGCAGACAAGGTACTACGATTGAGCTTTTTATTTAATTTTTCTTGTGTTCGAACAAGAGCTTTCTTTACAGGACAAAGGGTGTGTAAGAACTGTCCAAATGTTTTATGTTTCCGAGCGCTTTCGGCTATACCTTTAGCCATTATCAAGGATGATTCGATTTTTCAGCTTAATTCAGTGTGTACATTATGTGTATGTCTTAGAGTGTAGTAGAGGTTTTTTTTAATTTCCGAATACGGTTAGCACATTGTGGCCTTGTTCGTAGTTAATATTGTTAAGAGTTGGCTTTTTCTTTCTTATTATTAAAGCTTCAATTATTTTTTATCTTTTTTTGCAGGTGGATGCAGTTAATATATTTGTGTTTCCTACGAGTATGTTTCTAATGGAGTCCGGTAAATATGTGTGCTTGTTTAAATGCGTTCTAATGAAGCTGTGGTCAGATAGGTGTAACGTAAGACGTCTGGATAAGCATGTAGTTGTGTAACCGATGTAATTATTTATGAGTCTGGTTTGATCAGGAACAGAGATCCTTAAGGGGCATTTGAACTCATAGATAATATTCGTTCTTTGTAATTTTGCCTTAGCTGGTTTGCTGTTATTTCTGACGATAAGGTTAGCTGTCTTACATTTTTTATAATAGATAATTAATTTGATTTTTTAATTCGGGTCAATTGGGGTAGTGTATTTCTTTATAATATGTCTTAGTGGGGATTCGGCTTGTTTGTAATCCTTATGCATTTGGTTTTTGTAATAAATGTATATGTGATTGTTGACTGTGTGTTCACTATCGTTATTACTTACTTTGGGGAGAAATAGTCTAATTTGGTGGTCTATAAGCGGTTAGGGAAGCCGTTGTTGATTAGTGTTTGTTTAACGTTATTAAGTTCTTTGAGGAAGAGTAGTCGAGAGGATGAATTGTGGTGTGCTCTTTCTAGAAAGCTTTTTATTACAGCTATTTTATACCTAAGTGGACATTCGCTTTTATAGTTAAGGTGGTAGGAGATTTGCTGGTGGGTTTTTTGTATAAGGATGTAATGAAAGTGTTATTGATGTATTCAACGAGGACATCTTTTTTTTAAGCGTATCACCCCAAGCAAGGCTGGAGGCCACTATCACACAAGGGGTTATAGAAGGGTTGGAGGAAGAGCAGATAGGAGTGGTAAAGGAGAGGATGTGGAGAAAGAGAAAGACAGTGGATCGATCAAGGCAAGGGGGTTACAGAAGATTTGGAGCGAGAGCAGATAGGAATGAAAGGTGAAAGGATGTGGAGAAGGGAAGTGGATAGATCAAGGCAACTGGAGATGTCGATTGACGCTACACTTAAACCGTTGGAGATTGTATTTGTCAGGGAAACAGTAATAGGGAAGGGAGTTCCACAGGCGAGATGTGCGAGACATGAAGCTATTGGATTAGAAGAGACGTCTACATCTAACAGCTTCAACGTTGAAGGGGTGGGACAGGATGCCAGCCTCGTAGGACGTTTAAATTCATGAGTCTTAGGGACAAGCGAAAGCAGCTCCTCGGAGCAATTATCGTGAAAGTTTTTGTAAAAAAGACAGAGTGAGGCAACATCGCGTCTGTAAGAGAGCGACTGCAGACGAGATGAGAGATCAGGGCTAATCACATTGCATATCCGTCTCTGGATCTTATCAAGAACCCTGAGGCAAACAGCAGGGGCTCCAGACCATATATGGCAGCAATACTCCATGCAAGGGCGGATGGTCGATTTATAGACTTCGAGGATCGATTCCGGGGAGAAAAATTTACTGGCTCGGCACAGGGAACCAACTTTCCTTGCGGTGGATGATGCAACTGACTCGATGTATTTGTTCCATCTCAGATCAGCGGGCAGCGTGAAACCAAGCAGCCGCAGAGAGGAGCTCTCGAGAAGTTGGTCTTCAGACATTCTAATGGGATGCAGGGATGGATCCTTGCGGTGGTTAATAGAGAGCAGTTTTGTTTTAGAGGCGTTAAAGTTAACCATCCATTTCTCGCCCCAGTTCACAACCGATTGGAGGTCCTTTTCAATTTAAGCTGCCAGGTTAACTTTGTCAGCATCACTAGATTTGTGTTTGAGGCAGGATTAAATTGTGGTGTCGTCAGTATAGATGCCGACTTGGGAGTCTATGGCGTCAGGAAGGTCGTTTATAAATATGAGGAACAGAGTAGGGCCTAGGATGGAGCCTTGAGGAACACCTGCGTTAGTGGGATAGGAGCTGGAGATGAATCCACTGAGAACGACCTTCAATTCCCGGTTTGACAGGAATGATTGTAATAGGTCAATCAATCGACCTGTGATACCATAACCCTGGAGCTTGCGAAGAAGGCCGGCATGCCAAACTCTATCAAACGCTTTGGAGATGTCTAGGGCCCCGACAGGAGCTTCACCGCTATTATGAATAGCTTGGTAGACAAATTCAGTGATGGTCGTAAGCACATCGGCCGTAGATCGGGCAAAGCGGAAACCATACTGCTTGTCTGAGAGCAGATCATGGGATATCTGATGATTAATCACTTCGGTGTTGATAATGGCCTCGAAGACTTTGCCGAAGAGGGGTAGGAGACTGAGAGGACGGTAATTGGAAGGGTCGGAGTGGTCACCAGAGTTCTTAAAGACTGGAACAATGGTTGAGGACTTCCAGCAGTCAGGAAAACAAGACTCCTTGAGGCAGCGGTTGTATAATTTAGAGAGGGCAGACGCCAGTTCAGGCGCGCATTTCTTCAGGACAATGGCTGGTATCCCGTCACCACCAGTAGCCTTGTGGTGATCTAAGTTAGAAATAATGCCCAATACCGACGACGGGGTTATGTGCAATCCGTTCAAGAGGGCCCCAGTTCTGGGAGGGAAATCGGGCAAGGGTACCCCGGAAGAGTCTAGTGTTGAATTGGAAGAAAACTTCCGAGCAAAGCATTCGGCCTTGTGGGCAGAGGTGGTTAGGACCTCAAACTGATTGAACAGGGGAGGAATGGAGGGTTTGTTACTGTTCAGAACGCTCTTGCAGAGGCGCCAATAATCTTTGGAGCCAAATTTGCGGGATGTAATACGTTCCTTCATTCGAGCAGCAAATAGTGACTTGGCATCGTCGAGGATACGCTTACACTCGTTACGGGAATATCACTACGAAAACGGTGGAAGAAGTGGTTCCTATGGGCAATGGCGGTTGAGCAAGCAGCTGTGAACCAGGGGGAGGAGCGCGGTTTGACCTTGAATTCTCTGGAGGAGATGAAAGCGTCGATTCCAGCTTTAACCCAGGAAGAGACCTCTGAAGCACAATCTTGAATGGGGAGCTTAAATACTGCATCCCAGGGGACATCGCGGTGGAAGTCACGAAACGAGTCCCAGTCAGCCCGTTGGTAGCAGAATGTGGTTCTGGTGGTAGGAGGCTCCTTGCAGGGGGTGGGCTGAAGGAGATGCTAACAGACACTACATCATGATCGGAGTTACCGATAGGACAGAGTTGCGTGGCACTACAAGACTCAGGGATGGAGGTAAAACGCAGGTCGAGGAGTGAAGTCTTACAGCCACGGTTGTAAGCAAAACGCGTGGGGAAATCGATTATCTGAGTGAGGGATTGAGAGACTGAAAAGTTGAGAGTATGAATGCCTGCGAGGTCGGTAGTAGCGTTCTTAAGCCACTGGTTGTGATGGGCGTTAAAATCGCCAAACACAAATATGTGAGCGTACGGATGGACAGAGAGGGCCCTATCTATGCTGTCAGAAATGACATCGAGTATTCCGCAGTCCTGAGAGGATGGAGAGCGGTAGAGGAAGAAAAGATAGCTTTCAGCATTGAGAAGAGATAGCCGGAGACACAAGTACGAATGATCCGGCGTTTCGAGAGAGCACTCTCTAGCTAGAGGGAGATGGTCCTTGACGTAGACACCCAGGCCATGCATGTGAGTTAGAGAGTCTTTTCTGAGGAGAGGAAGGTATCCAGGGATCGAGAGATCAGAGGAAGGGATAGAGGAGTCAAGATTGGTCTCACACACGGCCAGTATATCCGGGCACTTAGCAATGAGGAAAGATTCAACGCTGCAGAAGTTGGAGAAGGAGATGGAAGTTTGTTTTTTTGGCTGAGTTCATAAGTAAAGTTAAGGACGGAGTTTTTCTCAAATGTGGTCTTAAGTGTGTCTATTTCTTTAATGTTGTTTGCTAAAATAAAAATATCATCTACGTAGCGAAAATATTTTTTAGTTTGGGCGTAAATGTTGCCATTATGGTCATAGAATGGAACTTTGGTTTTAGTAATTTTTTTTAGTATGGATGGTTTGATGGATGGCGGAGGGATAGAATTATTAGTATATACAGAATTGAGGATAATGTCAATAGTTTGGTCGACGGGGACGTTTGTAAATAAGTTAACTACGAACAAAGCCACAATGTGCTAACCGTATTCGTAAATTAAAAACATCCCTACTACACACTAAGATATACACATAATTAAAATAAAAAATCGAATCATGCATAAAAGAAGGATTGCTGCCTCAATATACAACTATATATGCATATATATATATATATATATATATATATATATATATATATATATATATATATATATATAGGCCTTTCATTTTCCCCGGGCTTATCTGTGCCACACTCTCCAACACGATGTTGACTTTATTCATCTGGGATTTAAATTTCAAATTTTAATCATGAGTGTAAATCACATGTAATGTTTTCTTTTCTAAATAAATTGGAATTTCAAAATGGCGGAATCGGCTGATTTCCTAATTTTATTTACTTAAAACTCTACATGTCAATTTTTTTAATCTTTTTATATGTGAATTGAACACTTTTTTAATACTACATTTTACTGGTCTGATTCAACTCTGGGCATTAACTTCTTTATATCTATCTATCTATCTCTCTCTCTCTCTCTCTCTATATATATATATATATTTAATACATAAAAGGTTAATGGTCAGAGTTGAAGCAGACCATGAAACAGTATTATTAAAAAGAGCTCAGTTCTGGTGTGAAAAATAAAATAGAATTAAAACTAACATGTAAAGCTTTTAACTTTAATATTCAGGAGGTCAGATGAATCCGCTACCTTGGTTTCAACCTTACGGTCTCCTCAGGCGCTTGAAACCAAGGTAGCAGATTCAACTGATCTTTTGATTTTTAAGTGTATATATATATATATATATATATATATATATAATAAAAAGATTTGAACACTAATATATCTTTTTATTATATCCTTACTCTTTCCTGGACATTGAGTTCTACCTGGATCATATCCTCTTGGAATTATTTTTATACATATATGTATGTGTATATATAATTGCATATGTATGTGTATATTTACCACTAATATTGTATATATATATATATATATATATATATATATATATATATATATATATATATATATATATATGAAGAAATATAGTCTTAAAGTGTGCTATATTTATGGGATAAAGTGCTCAATATCAGAGATAGAGCGTGTGTAAATATAAAAGTGGACATGGAAGTCAGCACTTAGAGGCGACAGTCTGTTTCATTCTAGTGCAATCGTCAGGCAACGATTGCACTAGTATGAAACAGACTGTCGCCTCTAAGTGCTGACTTCCATGTCCACTTTTATATATATATATATATATATATATATATATATATATATATATACATATATATATATATATATATATATAATTGATTTCGCTTCAAGCAATGCAGTAAAGCCACAGAGACAGTAAGGGGTTACTGGGTGTGGAAAAGTTAGAATCTAAAACACTGCTAAGAGTCGAGAACAAGAGAAAATGAATCAGGAAGACAGTAGATAACGCTAGACACTGCATCTATATTTTTGAAGAGTAATGGAAAGCATGAAACCGTAAGAGAGTTCTATTAGCAAGAAGTGCGAGAAAAGAAACTGTTAGCATAGAACTTACGGTTACGACAACTGTAAATTGATGAGACCCCGTCGCCAGTCTAGTACCGTGCTTAAATTCAAAGAAATGTTAATCCGAACAAGTACTCATAGAAAAAGATACAGGAAATCAACCGTATAGCGGTGGGAAAGTGACTGAAGCCGAGCCGCCAGATCAGGACCACTAATATTGCTGATTCTTCTTTGGATTTTATCAAGGAGCTCAAGATTAATAGCAGGGTCACCGGACCATATGTGGCAGCAATATTCAAAACATAGTAATTGTGTAGATGCTTCATTTATTTGTTAAGCAGTAGATTCGCTTATTGACGATTTCCCCGAGAAGAACTCAGGTTCGAATTCTGCCGGAGAGCACATATTTTTTCTTATACGATTTCTCAAATATTCATGCCGGTCGATGAAAATAAATATACTGCTTAATAAATAAACGGAGCACCTATGCAAATATGATTTTCCACTAAAAATAACGTTTAAGTAAAAATAACAATAATAATAAAAATAATGACAACATATATATATATATATATATATATATATATATATATATAAAAGTGAACATAGATGTCAACACTTAGAGGCGACAGGCTGTTTCATGCTAGATGCAATCGTGGCCTGACGATTGCATGTAGCATGAAACAGACTGTCGCCCCTAAGTGTTGACTTCTATGTTCACATTTATATTTACACACGTTCTATCTCTGATATTGAGCACTTTATCCCATAAATATAGCACACTTTAAGACTACATTTCTTCATATATATATATATATGTTTATATATATATATATATAACTATTAACCTAAAGAGCCAGACAAACTTACCTAGGTTTGTCTGGCTCTTTAGGTTCATAGTTAGATTTGGTCTACTTAGGGTATTGAGCACTTTACGTAGTTACTTTTGCTTTACTCGTTTTGGAGTTTTTTTTTCTTTGGACTCTGAGCTTGGATTCTGCACGATTGTTTTCGCCTCAATTTCATGTTCTTAGTTCTTTCTTTTTTTATTCCTTTTTTATCCCTTGGGTATTGGTTTATTAAATTGAAGGCCAAAACACCTAAAGTTTTTCCAGACGAGTATAATTACTTATATTTATATCATTATTATTATTATCATTATTATTATTATTATTATTTTTATTTTTTTTTCTTAGATATCTGGCGTTTACACATTTCATTCCGGGTCCCGCCTAGGGACCTTAAGGTTAGAAATGGCATCATGACACTTTCCACTGAAAAAAAAAAATAATTACATAGATAAAGCCCTTCGTAAAGTGTGGGCTGTACTTGTCAGAACAATTTTTTTATCTCTTTGAGGCATGGAGTTCCAGGGATCCCTTCAATTAGTCTACTGGAATCTTTTCCAACCAATCCTAAGGCTCCAACTACAACAGGGATTGTTGATGTTCCCATGTGTCACATTTTTGAGATTTCTATTTCAAGGTCCTTGAATTTTGACAGCTTTTCGAATATCTTCAAAGATACATTGCAGTCTGCAGGGACTGCCATATCAATAAGGAGACACTTATTTTGTTTGTGGTCTTTAATAACAATCAAAATAAGTGCCACCTTATTGATAATATTAATATTGATATTATTATTATTATTATCATTATTATTATTATTATTATTATTAGTTGTAGTTGTAGTAGTAGTAGTAGTAGTAGTAGTAGTAATATTATATATGTAGTAGGTAAAAAATCCGTGGGTAAGTAATGCAAGTAGATCCTATTAATATAAAATATTAAAACTGATTCACAAAAGAGAGCCCAATATAATTTTTAATATAGAGTATACAAGTGAATTACAATTAACAAGATCCAGATAATTTACCTCATACAGATGATCATTTTATCCATGGGAAAGTGGTTTTTCAAATACATTTACTGAAATGAATAAACCGTTTCTTCACAGGAATTTTGAAAGGGAAATGAAGGGAGGAAAAGAAGGAAAAAAGAAAGAGGAAGGAATTAATGGAGAGAGATTAAGAATTGGCTTATAAAAGAGGAGGGAGTTATATAGATGAAGAGGGTTAAGGGACCTAAGGTGGTTGTGGTAGTGTTGGGTTCAAATGAATACGACGGTTGAAAATGGACACTGACATAAATATCACCGATCAATATCCGTGCAAGGAAGAAGAATGAACAAAAAAGGCTATTTTAAGACATTTTTTTATGTTTATATGTTTTTAAAATAATTGTCGGACTTTGTCCATTTTATAATGTGTGACGTCATTTGTTTACATTTGGATACGCATCGAGCAGATATGAATGTACGAGAGAAAATCATGGAGAATTGTAGTTTAAAAACAGTAAAATTGACGTTGCTAACCGAAACGCTCCTCTGAGGCTAAATCGGTAAAAGCACGTCAGGCTATATGACGGGTCCGGTATAGGACACAGGTTCGATTCCTGTCGGAGGATGCATATTTTCTATGAAAATTTCTCGGACATTCAGGCTGGGAAATGTCGTTAATACTGTTTATTATAAACGGAGCATTTACTTAAATGTTTCTATCTATAAAAAGAAAGTAGAAACATTTTTTAAAAAATGTCTTAAAATAATTGTCAATGAAACATTTTAGAGATGAGCTTAAAATTATTATAGAATGGGAGTAAAAATTACCTATATCTATCTCCTTCTGTTCATGGATCTATCTCTCTATCTATCTATCTATCTATAACAGTCTGTTCGTGTAAGCCACACTAACTCTTTTCCACATCGGTCTAACGGCAGCCATCAGCAATTCTGATACAGTCATACCTGTCCGTTGTTTGACATTGTCCAACCAGTTTTTGCGTTGTCATCCGCTCCTACGTCCACCTTCAACGGTGCCTTGCATGATGGCATTGCACAGGCTGTCGTTCCTTGTAATGATAGATAGATACTGAACGGACTGAGATAGATATATAGATAGATAGATAGATAGATAGATACTAAACAGAGAGGGATAGATAGATAGATAGATACTAAACAGAGAGGGATAGATAGATAGATAGATAGATAGATTCTAAACAGACACGGATAGATAGATAGATAGATAGATAGATATCATAATAATAATAATAATAATAATAATAATGAGCAGCAGCAGCAGCATCTCCTTGACTTTTGTAATCGTCTGGCGGATCCGAATACAGAAGCAACTCTGACGTTTTAACCATCCGGGCATTTATGATCTTGGGTACACAAATCCATACATACATTGACAATAACATTGTCAACTATAAGGCATCTCCATATGAAAAGTCTACATGTTCTAACTCTTGCCTTCTAAGCTACAACGGAGACTGCCCCGAAAAAAGAAACAACTCGTTACCGACAGCTTGTGCATATATGATCACCGGGGATGTCATATTAGCGGTTGGCATCACGATGTCTCCGCGTGTGGCTGAATAGACCTGCTTTGGAAAAGCAAGGGCGGTCACATTAATCACACGTAAAAGACTCCTTCGATCCGTGTTCTGGGAGAGGCGCCAAGCCTCTCATATATCTCTCTGCACGATTTTCTTCTGAATATTCTATATTGCCCTTCTCAAAATTCTTGGCATCAACAGCATTTCCATGTGATAACTCTCCATACATAACATGTTTAGGTATGCGTGAGTCTTCTAGGCGGACAAGTTGACCAGACCATCTGAATTGATGTTTCTGCAGTTGACAAGACAATTATCTCTCTCTCTCTCTCTCTCTCTATATATATATATATGAAGAAATATAGTCTTAAAGTGTGCTAATTTTATGGGATAAAGTGATCAATATCAGAGATAGAGCGTGTGTAAATATAAAAGTGAACATAGAAGTCAACACTTAGTGGCGACAGTCTGTTTCATGCTAGATGCCTGACGATTGCATCTAGCATGAAACAGACTGTCGCCCCTAAGTGTTGACTTCTATGTTCACTTTTATATATAGAGTAATGGATAACGGCTTGGATTGAGGAATCGTAGAGCCGAGTTCGAATTCCAGTCGATTCATTACATTCACTTACGTGCTAATACCCTTGGGAAAGGTGTGAATCCTCTTCTTCTCCCTCCAGCTATGGGTAAATAGCAGGACAGACTGGGTTCTATAGCCTTGGATGGCAACTGGTCTAGGAGAAGGACAACTCTGAATTCAAAACCTGGGGAGGGTCGTTTGGGGACCTTGTGGCATTCGTAGCACCAGGTCCCTGTATTCGTCCCTCCAAAAAGTGTGGATGGCCCTTCACCACTATAATCAAATCCTGTGTGGCTGTCGGGCTTTCAGTTTCTGGGAACTGATCTGTCTGACCCTCATACGTCGAGTTCGACGGGAGAACGATAATTAATTAATATATATATATATATATATATATATATATATATATATTACCATAATAATTAAGAAGAAAACCTTAAAGATTCATTTCGGTTATAATTTATTTCGTGAATATCTTTATGTTCACAAAATTAATTATAACCGAAATTAATCTTTAAGGTTTTCTTCTTGATTATTATTACATTGCTCTGTATACTACATTGAGTTCTACCTGAATTAATATACTGATTTTCTAAGCGTAGCTTAGATGTAGAACAAGGCCGAAAGTATGGAGTACCCAGTGAGAAGCGAACTCACTCTTCAGTTTGTAACTGTTTTAGCGAGACAAGCTTGCTAACCATTACATCACGCCGAGGTGCCCCTCCCTAAATTAATATATGCACGCAAGAACGTAGTTTACGACCTTTTTTTACTGATCTTACCCGTTACAATTTGTCTCAATTATTGTGGAGGGGGGCTCTATTGAGTGCACAATAATCAAGACATTAAATATTCCACTCATAGCTTTCCGCAGGCAACATATGCAAATAAAACCACGATTGAAAGCCGACAACGACACGAATGAATCCGAACTTTTACTGTAACTCCTGAACGATAGATTTTATCAAATTTATCAAGTTATTTTTGAATAAGGCATATATATTTGCACCTAAGTGTAAGTATTCGGGAAATGTTTATTACAAATTGTGTGCGTGTCCTAATCTGCAAATAAACACATTCTATTTGCGGATTCAACTATAATCCTGGCGAAGGATTACCTTTTTCCTTGAATTATAGGCGTTATGAGAATTTCTCGGATGGAGAGATGAAAAAAAAATTTCGGTTACTGCTACGAAATTTAGGCCCCGTGGGGCACAAGAAATATATCAATTCTATACTTCCTAAAAAACCTGCGGGGATCACATTTGAAGAGATAATTATGTTATTAGAAAAAAATATTCAGTGATAAAAGATCACTTTTAAACACTCGTTGGAATTGTGTGAATTTAAAGGAAACGGAGCCTGAAGACTCTGCTATGGTAGTTAATCGTGAATGTGAGAAATTCAGACCCAGTGAATTAAACACCGGTATGTATAAATTCTTAGTTTTTGTTCTGGGACTTGAGGCGAATAAAACACGCTGAAATTCGCGCCCGAATTCTAACAAGACTTTATCAAGAAAACTAACCTTCCAGAAAGTAGTTGAGGAATGCAACAGAATTAAGAATCTCAGAAATGATACTCAAAGAAGTGAAGATAGAAAAAATAAGAAACAAATAAGGAGAAAGAAATTATGAAAAATCTAACACTTTTGTTGTTGAAGAAATAAGAACATTTTTGTTAAGCCAAATCGCTGTTATGGCTATGGAAAATTGCATTTTTTTAAAAAAATGTCCATATAACAACAAATATTGTTTTAAGCGTGGCGAAAAAAGGACATATTAGTCAGTCAGTTACGCACGTTTAGGCGATCATGTATCTTTCGATTCATGACACATTTTTTTCCCGCATTAGGTGGCCATTTCTCTCTGCGGTAGACCTGTTGCCATCCAGGGCTAAAGAGCCCGGTATGTCCTGTTTTTTTTTGTATCCAGTAGAAGGGAAATAGGTAGAAGACAAAAAGGATTTACACATCTCCCAAGAGTATTAGCACATAAGTGAATGTAGTGGAATCGACTAGAATTCGATCTCGGCTCTTCGATTCCAAAATCAGAACCGCTACCCATTACTCCAACGTGCCTACATTTATTCTGAATAATACAGAATTGTGGCAAAAGGCCGGATGGGAAATAGGGAAGGGCTGGTCTTCATCAGCTCTCCTCGTCCAAGTTAATCGGATTCACGACCCATTCTTTCATTACAATTTACTCATTCAGCAAAAGAAGTCATCGATCACCCCCTCAATCCTGCATATACCACAATACGGCATATTCACCGGGGGGGGGGGTTCAAAACACCCTCCACCACGACATAAAATTTGAAAGTCCAAAATAAAAGGGCGTATACACTGCAAATCAAAGAAAAATAAAGAAATTTAGAAATAGTGACGTCACCTAAAGAATTGTAAGCAGTCGATACGGGTTCGATTCACACCAGAAGTGAGCAAATAAGGAAATCTGTTAATACTACAATTAATGGAAAACTTGTAAAGTTTCAACTCGATATAGGGTCGGATTTAATAATATAAAAGGAATAGACATGGAGCAAATTGTATATAAAAGTAATAATAATATGAAAGGAATAAACATGGAGCAAATTGTATATAAATGTAATAATAATATAAAAGGAATAAAAATGGAGCAAATTGTATATAAAGGTTATACTAATATGAAAGGAATAAACATGGAGCAAATTGTATATAAATGTAATAATAATATGAAATGAATAAACATGGAGCAAATTGAACATAAAAGTAATAATAATAATATGAAATGAATAAACATGGAGCAAATTGTATATAAAAGTAATAATAAAAAAGGAATAAACATGGAGCAAATTGTATATAAAAGTCATAATAATATGAAAGGATTATAAACATGGAGCAAATTGTATATAAATGTAATAATAATATGAAATGAATAAACATGGAGTAAATTGTATATAAAAGTAATAATAATATAAAAGGAATAAACATGGAGCAAATTGTATATAAAAGTAATAATAATATGAAATGAATAAACATGGAGCAAATTGTATATAAATGCAATAATAATATGAAAGGAATAAACATGGAGCAAATTGTATATAAAAGTAATAATAATATAAAAGGAATAAACATGAAGCAAATTGTATATAAAAGTAATAATAATATGAAAGGATTATAAACATGGAGCAAATTGTATATAAATGTAATAATAATATGAAATGAATAAACATGGAGGAAATTGTATATAAAAGTAATAATAATATAAAAGGAATAAACATGGAGCAAATTGTATATAAAAGTAATAATAATATGAAAAGAATAAACATGGAGCAAATTGTATATAAAAGTAATAATAATATAAAAGGAATAAACATGGAGCAAATTGTATATAAATGTAATAATAATATAAAAGGAATAAACATGGAGCAAATTGTATATAAAAGTAATAATAATATGAAAGGAATAAACATGGAGCAAATTGTATATAAAAGTAATAATAATATGAAAGGAATAAACATGGAGCAAATTGTATATAAAAGTAATAATAAAAAAGGAATAAACATGGAGCAAATTGTATATAAAAGTAATAATAATATGAAAGGATTATAAACATGGAGCAAATTGTATATAAATGTAATAATAATATGAAATGAATAAACATGGAGCAAATTGTATATAAATGTAATAATAATATGAAAGGATTATAAACATGGAGCAAATTGTATATAAAAGTTATAATAATATAAAAGGAAAAAACATGGAGCAAATTGTATATAAATGTAATAATAATATAAAAGGAATAAACATGGAGTAAATTGTATATAAAAGTAATAATAATATGAAAGGAATAAACATGGAGCAAATTTTATATAAAAGTAATAATAATATGAAAGGAATAACCATGGAGCAAATTGTATATAAAAGTAATAATAATATGAAAGGAATAAACATGGAGCAAATTGTATATAAAAGTAATAATAATATAAAAGGAATAAACATGGAGCAAATTGTGTATAAAAGTAATAATAAAAAAGGAATAAACATGGAGGAAATTGTATATAAAAGTAATAATAATATGAAAGGATTATAAACATGGAGCAAATTGTATATAAATGTAATAATAATATGAAATGAATAAACATGGAGTAAATTGTATATAAAAGTAATAATAATATAAAAGGAATAAACATGGAGCAAATTGTATATAAATGTAATAATAATATGAAAGGATTATAAACATGGAGCAAATTGTATATAAATGTAATAATAATATGAAAGGAATAAACATGGAGCAAATTGTATATAAAAGTAATAATAATATGAAAGGAATAAACATGGAGCAAATTGTATATAAAAGTAATAATAATATAAAAGGAATAAACATGGAGCAAATTGTATATAAAAGTAATAATAATATGAAAGGAATAAACATGGAGCAAATTGTATATAAAAGTAATAATAATATGAAAGGAATAAACATGGAGCAAATTGGGTGTACCAAGCTTAGCGTTTTCATAAAAGATTGTTGACGGCGCCACGGGTAAAAAATTAAAATTCACGAATTCAAATTGTGTTGCAGAATTTTCGGGTAAAACCATAAAAGCAAATGTAACTGTGTTGGAAAGTAGTAATCTGTTTTGGGCCTGATTGCATGAGTCAGTTTAATTTATGAGACCTTCCATTGACGTCATATTGTAACGAAATTAAAGTTTTCTCTTCTGATTCTGAAAAATCTTTAAAAATAAAAAAAACGCTACACGGAAGTTTTTTTTTCTGAAGTTGTAGGGCAGCGTTTCTCAACGTTTTTACCCTTGCGAAACCCTTAAAATAAATTACATGTCTCAAGAAACCCCTGCGCAAAAACAAAATTAGATACGATATCTTTCTCATTTTATTTTCAACATAGTCCACGTGATCAATATCATAGTATATATTTTTCTGAATTTTGGGAATGTTTCCTCTTCAAAAATCACCACATTGGGTGCTTAGGCATTTTTGTAAAAAAAAAATAAATGATTAAATAAATAACTTTAAGTCCAGGTCCCGTTCGCTGAGTGGGCACTGACAAGTGAAGGTGATTTCCCACTGGCGCCGTACAGACAGCACAATGAGTATTATATATTTTTTTTTTTTGAGATAGGATGATGTCTATATTATAATATTACAATAACCAAAAATATATTGTGTGTGTTTAGTAATATTATGTATATGAAATTAAATAAAAAGTCAAAAGTTCATTAGTTTATCTCACCTGTTCTCGCTGAACACTTAGGGAGCTTTTGCGGAACCTTAGGGTTCCGGGGAACCCCCGTTGAGAATCGCTGGTGTAGGGAGTTGCAAAAAAATAATTGTAAAATTAAAACTAAAAGAAAAGGCAACACTCATTTGAATCAAATAGGAATGTTCATTTTGGAATACACTCGATACACTTAACAGGGAACTTGACAGGCTGGAAAAAAATGTGAGTAATTTCTAATATAAATTATCCCGAATGAAATGCGCCATGCGTTTATGTAAAAAATAAAAAAAGTATGCGCAAATTTTAGCTCAGGATTGTTTAGAAAAATATTCGTATCTGATAACGAACGCACAAGAAATTTTCGCCCAGTTAAGCGGTGGAAAATATTTTTCCGAAAGTGGATTTTTCGAACGCGTACTGGCAGATACTTGTGAATGAGTGCTCTAAAATTCTCCCTATTATTACCCATCGTGGGATCTACAAATTCGATAGGTTACCTTTTGGGGTAAAAGTGGGCCCCAGGTATTTTTCAACAAGCCATGGATGAGATGCTTGCAAATTAGAATTCTGCTATCGCATATTTAGATGATATTCTAATGAAAAGCGGGCCAACTCGGCGTTAACAAGCATGCCTCGCTAGAGTGTGTACGATCCTCACTGACTGCTCCATACGTTCGGCCTTGTGCCACATCTATGCTACGCTTAGAAAATAAGTATTCTAAAAAAAATAGCGAAACAACATATTGAACATACTCACAAAGTGTTTAAAAGATCAGTGATTTTGGATTCATTTTGAGTGAAGAGAAATTCGATCTGTATATGAAAAAATGATAACCGACATCCATTAAACATGGCACGTGGAACGAGAAAAGTCTACCCCAGAGAGCGAAATAAATGGTTCATATCTCCCTGCTAAGTATAATGCTTATATATTTTGTACCTATTTTTATATCAACCGTGAAACGTTACATACCGATTATTTGCGAAATATATATAAGCATTATATATAGCAGGGAGAGATTATGGTTGAACTCGTTTTCGTTAACGCTCATCTGGAGGAAGCAAGTTCTTAACCCTTTCAGCCCTGCGTTCCTGAACAATTTTAACCCTTCTGCATGAGCTCCTGAGTCAAAATTCGCAAATAATTGCGATGTAATGTTTCACGGTAGTTATAGAAATAATTACAAGTGTTGGTCATTACGTCATTTTTCTCTACCACCGGAATAAGCGGTGGTCAGGGCTGAATCGAAATAAAATAAATATCGAAACGAAATAAAAAAAAATTGTTATATAATTCCGTGCCGGATATACCAGTAATTTTGGCTGATATAAAAAATAAGAGCAGAAAAGGCTGTTTTTTATTAATAAAAAAAAACAAAAAACAAGTGAGGTGGAAATTAAATGTACAGAATAAGAACGGGGACCTTAATAGCAAGAAATTATTTTCCAAATGTCATGAGGGTACTGTTATATGCAGAACGAATTGTTATGCCAGATTCCTTGCAGAAACGAGTATTAAATAATTGCCATATGGGACAGTCTGGAATTTTACGCGTGAAATTCATCATACGTAGCTATGTTTACTGGCCAAATATGGATAACGACACAGAAAATTGGTAAAATCGTGTAGAAAGTGATCTCTAGCTGCTAAATCAACTCCGATAAATTTCAGTAACTGGCCTGCCACCGATAAACCGTGGGAAAGATTACATGTTGATTTTTGCAGGACCACTCAATGGGTTTTACTACTTTGCCGGAGTTGACAGTTTTACAAAATGACCAGAAGTGCCAAAGTATCAGAGACGGAGATCAAACATTATTATTATTTTCTTGCACAAACTTTGTGCGTAGTTCAGTCTCCCAGATACCATTGTATCTGACAATGGATCTTAGTTCACGTCAAATGATTTTAAGATGTTCTCTCAATAATTTACAATTAACCATATCACAACGCCGCTTTCCCATCCAAGTTTAAATGCATTAGCAGAGAGATTTTTTGATACGCTGAAGAGCGCTAAAGAAATATAATGGTAGAGATTCCAGGGAAATAGGAATTCTACAATTCCTACAAGTATATGGTAGCACACATTTAGCCCTAATACGCAGTGTCAGGTAGGTCTTCAGCAGAATTGATGCTTGTGAAGAAAGTAAAATCTCTAATTGATAGTTGCCTGAGGAAAAAAAAAATGAATACAAAAAAAGAAGACCGATAATGGATCGCAAAAGAAAAAGTTATGGCCTCCAGAGGAGGTGAAATTTCAAAAGAGGAAGTGTTGTGGGGGAGAATATTTCCCTACAAGTTTGGACTCGGCCGTCGGAAGAGAGACATAAAAATACTCCTACATCAAGAGGAGTAGCAGGAGGAGCAGCAGCAGGTTTTGCTGAAAATAGATATTCTCTTCGCTAGTTTCAAATCTACATTATGTACCAGAGGTAATAATCTTGTTAAACCGTACCAAAAGTTTCTGTCTATATTTCTGAGATGATGTATTATGTACACTATTTATATTATTCGGACTATTGTCCTCATCATTGTCACCATATTTATTACAACATTTAGGCCCTTCAGTATCTGTCTATATTTCTGAGATGATGTATTATGTACACTATTTACATTATTCGGACTATTGTCCTCATCTTTGTCACCATATTTATTACAACGTTTCGGCCTTTCATTATCTGTCTATATTTCTGAGATGAGGTATTATGTACACTATTTACATTATTCGGACTATTGTCCTCATCTTTGTCACCATATTTATTACCACACTTCGGCCTTTCAGTATCTGTCTATATTTCTGAGATGACGTATTATGTACACTATTTACATTATCGGACTATTGTCCTCATCTTTGTCGCCATATTTATTACAACGTTTCGGCCTTTCAGTATCTGTCTATATTTCTGAGATGACGTATTATGTACACTATTTACATTATTCGGACTATTGTCCTCATCTTTGTCGCCATATTTATTACAACGTTTCGGCCTTTCAGTATCTGTCTATATTTCTGAGATGAGGTATTATGTACACTATTTACATTATTCGGACTATTGTCCTCATCTTTGTCACCATATCTATTACCACATTTCGGCCTTTCAGTATCTATCTATATTTCCGAGATGAGGTATTACGTACACTATTTACATTATTCGGACTATTGTCCTCATCTTTATCGTCATACTTATTACAACGTTTCGGGCTTTCAGTATCTGTTTATATTTCTGAGATGAGGTATTATGTACACTATTTACATTATTCGGACTATTGTCCTCATCTTTGTCACCATATTTATTACGACACTTCGGCCTTTCAGTATCTGTCTATATTTCTGAGATGAGGTATTATGTACACTATTTACATTATTCGGACTCTTGTCCTCATCTTTGTCGCCATATTTATTACAAGGTTTCGGTCTTTCAGTATCTGTCTATATTTCTGAGATGAGGTATTATGTACACTATTTACATTATTCGGACTATTGTCCTCATCTTTGTCGTCGTACTTATTACAACGTTTCGGCCTTTCAGTATCTGTCTATATTTCTGAGATGAGGTATTATGTACACTATTTACATTATTCGGACTATTGTCCTCATCTTTGTCGCCATATTTATTACAACGTTTCGGCCTTTCAGTATCTGTCTATATTTCTGAGATGACGTATTATGTACACTATTTACATTATTCGGACTATTGTCCTAATCTTTGTCGTCATACTTATAACAACGTTTCGGCCTTTCAGTATCTGTCTATATTTCTGAGATGAGGTATTATGTACACTATTTTCATTATTCGGACTATTGTCCTCATCTTTGTCACCATATTTATTACAACGTGTTGGCCTTTCAGTATCTGTCTATATTTCTGAGATGACGTATTATGTACACTATTTACATTATTCGGACTATTGTCATCATCTTTGTCACCATATTTATTACAACGTTTCGGCCTTTCAGTATTTGTTTATATTTCTGAGATGAGGTATTATGTACACTATTTACATTATTCGGACTATTGTCCTCATCTTTGTCGCCATATTTATTACAACGTTTCGGCCTTTCAGTATCTGTCTATATTTCTGAGATGACGTATTATGTACACTATTTACATCATTCGGACTATTGTCCTCATCTTTGTCGCCATATTTATTACAACGTTTCGGCCTTTCAGTATTTGTTTATATTTCTGAGATGAGATATTATGTACACTATTTACATTATTCGGACTATTATCCTCATCCTTGTCGCCATATTTATTACAACGTTTCGGCCTTTCAGTATCTGTCTATATTTCTGAGATGACGTATTATGTACACTATTTACATTATTCGGACTATTGTCCTCATCTTTGTCGTCATACTTATTACAACGTTTCGGCCTTTCAGTATCTGTCTATATTTCTGAGATGAGGTATTATGTACACTATTTACATTATTCGGACTATTGTCCTCATCTTTGTCACCATATTTATTACAACGTTTCGGCCTTTCAGTATCTGTCTATATTTCTGAGATGAAGTATTATGTACACTATTTACATTATTCGGACTATTGTCCTCATCTTTGTCGTCATACTTATTACAACATTTCGGCCTTTCAGTATCTGTCTATATTTCTGAGATGAGGTATTATGTACACTATTTACATTATTCGGACTATTGTCCTCATCTTTGTCGTCATACTTATTACAACGTTTCGGCCTTTCAGTATCTGTCTATATTTCTGAGATGGGGTACTATGTACACTATTTACATTATTCGGACTATTGTCCTCATCTTTGTCACCATATTTATTACAACGTTTCGGCCTTTCAGTATCTGTCTATATTTCTGAGATGAGGTATTATGTACACTATTTACATTATTCGGACTATTGTCCTCATCTTTGTCGCCATATTTATTACAACGTTTCGGCCTTTCAGTATCTGTCTATATTTCTGAGATGAGGTATTATGTACACTATTTACATTATTCGGACTATTGTCCTCATCTTTGTCACCATATTTATTACAACGTTTCGGCCTTTCACTATCTGTCTATATTTCTGAGATGAAGTATTATGTACACTATTTACATTATTCGGACTATTGTCCTCATCTTTGTCGTCATACTTATTACAACGTTTCGGCCTTTCAGTATCTGTCTATATTTCTGAGATGAGGTATTATGTACACTATTTACATTATTCGGACTATTGTCCTCATCTTTGTCACCATATTTATTACCACACTTCGGCCTTTCAGTATCTGTTTATATTTCTGAGATGAGGTATTATGTACACTATTTACATTATTCGAACTATTGTCCTCATCTTTGTCGTCATACTTATTACAACGTTTCGGCCTTTCAGTATCTGTCTATATTTCTGAGATGAGTTATTATGTACACTATTTACATTATTCGGACTCTTGTCCTCATCTTTGTCGCCATATTTATTACAACGTTTCGGCCTTTCAGTATTTGTTTATATTTCTGAGATGAGGTATTATGTACACTATTTACATTATTCGGACTATTGTCCTCATCCTTGTCGCCATATTTATTACAACGTTTCGGCCTTTCAGTATCTGTCTATATTTCTGAGATGAGGTATTATGTACACTATTTACATTATTCGGACTATTGTCCTCATCTTTGTCACCATATCTATTACCACATTTCGGCCTTTCAGTATCTATCTATATTTCCGAGATGAGGTATTACGTACACTATTTACATTATTCGGACTATTGTCCTCATCTTTATCGTCATACTTATTACAACGTTTCGGGCTTTCAGTATCTGTTTATATTTCTGAGATGAGGTATTATGTACACTATTTACATTATTCGGACTATTGTCCTCATCTTTGTCACCATATTTATTACGACACTTCGGCCTTTCAGTATCTGTCTATATTTCTGAGATGAGGTATTATGTACACTATTTACATTATTCGGACTCTTGTCCTCATCTTTGTCGCCATATTTATTACAAGGTTTCGGTCTTTCAGTATCTGTCTATATTTCTGAGATGAGGTATTATGTACACTATTTACATTATTCGGACTATTGTCCTCATCTTTGTCGTCGTACTTATTACAACGTTTCGGCCTTTCAGTATCTGTCTATATTTCTGAGATGAGGTATTATGTACACTATTTACATTATTCGGACTATTGTCCTCATCTTTGTCGCCATATTTATTACAACGTTTCGGCCTTTCAGTATCTGTCTATATTTCTGAGATGACGTATTATGTACACTATTTACATTATTCGGACTATTGTCCTAATCTTTGTCGTGATACTTATAACAACGTTTCGGCCTTTCAGTATCTGTCTATATTTCTGAGATGAGGTATTATGTACACTATTTTCATTATTCGGACTATTGTCCTCATCTTTGTCACCATATTTATTACAACGTGTTGGCCTTTCAGTATCTGTCTATATTTCTGAGATGACGTATTATGTACACTATTTACATTATTCGGACTATTGTCATCATCTTTGTCACCATATTTATTACAACGTTTCGGCCTTTCAGTATTTGTTTATATTTCTGAGATGAGGTATTATGTACACTATTTACATTATTCGGACTATTGTCCTCATCTTTGTCGCCATATTTATTACAACGTTTCGGCCTTTCAGTATCTGTCTATATTTCTGAGATGACGTATTATGTACACTATTTACATCATTCGGACTATTGTCCTCATCTTTGTCGCCATATTTATTACAACGTTTCGGCCTTTCAGTATTTGTTTATATTTCTGAGATGAGGTATTATGTACACTATTTACATTATTCGGACTATTATCCTCATCCTTGTCGCCATATTTATTACAACGTTTCGGCCTTTCAGTATCTGTCTATATTTCTGAGATGACGTATTATGTACACTATTTACATTATTCGGACTATTGTCCTCATCTTTGTCGTCATACTTATTACAACGTTTCGGCCTTTCAGTATCTGTCTATATTTCTGAGATGAGGTATTATGTACACTATTTACATTATTCGGACTATTGTCCTCATCTTTGTCACCATATTTATTACAACGTTTCGGCCTTTCAGTATCTGTCTATATTTCTGAGATGAAGTATTATGTACACTATTTACATTATTCGGACTATTGTCCTCATCTTTGTCGTCATACTTATTACAACATTTCGGCCTTTCAGTATCTGTCTATATTTCTGAGATGAGGTATTATGTACACTATTTACATTATTCGGACTATTGTCCTCATCTTTGTCGTCATACTTATTACAACGTTTCGGCCTTTCAGTATCTGTCTATATTTCTGAGATGGGGTACTATGTACACTATTTACATTATTCGGACTATTGTCCTCATCTTTGTCACCATATTTATTACAACGTTTCGGCCTTTCAGTATCTGTCTATATTTCTGAGATGAGGTATTATGTACACTATTTACATTATTCGGACTATTGTCCTCATCTTTGTCGCCATATTTATTACAACGTTTCGGCCTTTCAGTATCTGTCTATATTTCTGAGATGAGGTATTATGTACACTATTTACATTATTCGGACTATTGTCCTCATCTTTGTCACCATATTTATTACAACGTTTCGGCCTTTCACTATCTGTCTATATTTCTGAGATGAAGTATTATGTACACTATTTACATTATTCGGACTATTGTCCTCATCTTTGTCGTCATACTTATTACAACGTTTCGGCCTTTCAGTATCTGTCTATATTTCTGAGATGAGGTATTATGTACACTATTTACATTATTCGGACTATTTTCCTCATCTTTGTCACCATATTTATTACCACACTTCGGCCTTTCAGTATCTGTTTATATTTCTGAGATGAGGTATTATGTACACTATTTACATTATTCGAACTATTGTCCTCATCTTTGTCGTCATACTTATTACAACGTTTCGGCCTTTCAGTATCTGTCTATATTTCTGAGATGAGTTATTATGTACACTATTTACATTATTCGGACTCTTGTCCTCATCTTTGTCGCCATATTTATTACAACGTTTCGGCCTTTCAGTATTTGTTTATATTTCTGAGATGAGGTATTATGTACACTATTTACATTATTCGGACTATTGTCCTCATCCTTGTCGCCATATTTATTACAACGTTTCGGCCTTTCAGTATCTGTCTATATTTCTGAGATGACGTATTATGTACACTATTTACATTATTCGGACTATTGTCCTCATCTTTGTCGTCATACTTATTACAACGTTTCGGCCATTCAGTATCTGTCTATATTTCTGAGATGTGGTATTATGTACACTATTTACATTATTCGGACTATTGTCCTCACCTTTGTCGCCATATTTATTACAACGTTTCGGCCTTTCAGTATCTGTCTATATTTCTGAGATGAAGTATTATGTACACTATTTACATTATTCGGACTATTGTCCTCATCTTTGTCGCCATATTTATTACAACGTTTCGGCCTTTCAGTATCTGTCTATATTTCTGAGATGAGGTATTATGTACACTATTTACATTATTCGGACTATTGTCCTCATCTTTGTCGTCATACTTATTACAACGTTTCGGCCTTTCAGTATCTGTCTATATTTCTGAGATGAGGTATTATGTACACTATTTACATTATTCGGACTATTGTCCTCATCTTTGTCACCATATTTATTACCACCCTTCGGCCTTTCAGTATCTGTTTATATTTCTGAGATGAGGTATTATGTACACTATTTACATTATTCGAACTATTGTCCTCATCTTTGTCGCCATATTTATTACAACGTTTCGGCCTTTCAGTATCTGTCTATATTTCTGAGATGAGGTATTATGTACACTATTTACATTATTCGGACTATTGTCCTCATCTTTGTCACCATATTTATTACAACGTTTCGGCCTTTCACTATCTGTCTATATTTCTGAGATGAAGTATTATGTACACTATTTACATTATTCGGACTATTGTCCTCATCTTTGTCGTCATACTTATTACAACGTTTCGGCCTTTCAGTATCTGTCTATATTTCTGAGATGATGTATTATGTACACTATTTACATTATTCGGACTATTGTCCTCATCTTTGTCACCATATTTATTACCACACTTCGGCCTTTCAGTATCTGTTTATATTTCTGAGATGAGGTATTATGTACACTATTTACATTATTCGAACTATTGTCCTCATCTTTGTCGTCATACTTATTACAACGTTTCGGCCTTTCAGTATCTGTCTATATTTCTGAGATGAGGTATTATGTACACTATTTACATTATTCGGACTCTTGTCCTCATCTTTGTCGCCATATTTATTACAACGTTTCGGCCTTTCAGTATTTGTTTATATTTCTGAGATGAGGTATTATGTACACTATTTACATTATTCGGACTATTGTCCTCATCCTTGTCGCCATATTTATTACAACGTTTCGGCCTTTCAGTATCTGTCTATATTTCTGAGATGACGTATTATGTACACTATTTACATTATTCGGACTATTGTCCTCATCTTTGTCGTCATACTTATTACAACGTTTCGGCCTTTCAGTATCTGTCTATATTTCTGAGATGTGGTATTATGTACACTATTTACATTATTCGGACTATTGTCCTCACCTTTGTCGCCATATTTATTACAACGTTTCGGCCTTTCAGTATCTGTCTATATTTCTGAGATGTGGTATTATGTACACTATTTACATTATTCGGACTATTGTCCTCATCTTTGTCGCCATATTTATTACAACGTTTCGGCCTTTCAGTATCTGTCTATATTTCTGAGATGAGGTATTATGTACACTATTTACATTATTCGGACTATTGTAACTCATCTTTCTCACCATATTTATTACAACGTTTCGGACTTTCAGTATCTGTCTATATTTCTGAGATGACGTATTATGTACACTATTTACATTATTCGGACTATTGTCCTCATCTTTGTCGTCATACTTATTACAACGTTTCGGCCTTTCAGTATCTGTCTATATTTCTGAGATGACGTATTATGTACACTATTTACATTATTCGGACTATTGTCCTCATCTTTGTCACCATATTTATTACCACACTTCGGCCTTTCAGTATCTGTTTATATTTCTGAGATGAGGTATTATGTACACTATTTACATTATTCGGACTATTGTCCTCATCTTTGTCACCATATTTATTACAACGTTTCGGCCTTTCAGTATCTGTCTATATTTCTGAGATGACGTATTATGTACACTATTTACATTATTCGGACTATTGCCCTCATCTTTGTCGCCATATTTATTACAACGTTTCGGCCTTTCAGTATTTGTTTATATTTCTGAGATGAGGTATTATGTACACTATTTACATTATTCGGACTATTGTCCTCATCTTTGTCGCCATATTTATTACAACGTTTCGGCCTTTCAGTATCTGTCTATATTTCTGAGATGACGTATTATGTACACTATTTACATTATTCGGACTATTGTCCTCATCTTTGTCACCATATTTATTACCACACTTCGGCCTTTCAGTATCTGTATATATTTCTGAGATGAGGTATTATGTACACTATTTACATTATTCGGACTATTGTCCTCATCTTTGTCGTCATACTTATTACAACGTTTCGGCCTTTCAGTATCTGTCTATATTTCTGTGATGAGGTATTATGTACACTATTTACATTATTCGGACTATTGTCCTCATCTTTGTCACCATATTTATTACAACGTTTCGTCCTTTCAGTATCTGTCTATATTTCTGAGATGACGTATTATGTACACTATTTACATTATTCGGACTATTGTCCTCATCTTTGTCGCCATATTTATTACAACGTTTCGGCCTATCAGTATCTGTCTATATTTCTGAGATGACGTATTATGTACACTATTTACATTATTCGGACTATTGTCCTCATCTTTGTCGTCATACTTATTACAACGTTTCGGCCTTTCAGTATCTGTCTATATTTCTGAGATGAGGTATTATGTACACTATTTACATTATTCGGTCTATTGTCCTCATCTTTGTCACCATATTTATTACCACACTTCGGCCTTTCAGTATCTGTTTATATTTCTGAAATGAGGTATTATGTACACTATTTACGTTATTCGGACTATTGTCCTCATCTTTATCGTCATACTTATTACAACGTTTCGGCCTTTCGGTATCTGTCTATATTTCTGAGATGAGGTATTATGTACACTATTTACATTATTCGGACTATTGTCCTCATCTTTGTCACCATATTTATTACAACGTTTCGGCCTTTCAGTATCTGTCTATATTTCTGAGATGACGTATTATGTACACTATTTACATTATTCGGACTATTGTCCTCATCTTTGTCGTCATACTTATTACAACGTTTCGGCCTTTCAGTATCTGTCTATATTTCTGAGATGAGGTATTATGTACACTATTTACATTATTCGGACTATTGTCCTCATCTTTGTCGCCATATTTATTACAACGTTTCGGCCTTTCAGTATCTGTCTATATTTCTGAGATGACGTATTATGTACACTATTTACATTATTCGGACTATTGTCCTCATCTTCGTCGCCATATTTATTACAACGTTTCGGCCTTTCAGTATCTGTCTATATTTCTGAGATGAGGTATTATGTACACTATTTACATTATTCGGACTATTGTCCTCATCTTTGTCACCATATTTATTACAACGCTTCGGCCTTTCAGTATCTGTCTATATTTCTGAGATGAAGTATTATGTACACTATTTACATTATTCTGACTATTGTCCTCATCTTTGTCGTCATACTTATTACAACGTTTCGGCCTTTCAGTATCTGTCTATATTTCTGAGATGAGGTATTATGTACACTATTTACATTATTCGGACTATTGTCCTCATCTTTGTCGCCATATTTATTACAACGTTTCGACCTTTCAGTAACTGTCTATATTTCTGAGATGAAGTATTATGTACACTATTTACATTATTCGGACTATTGTCCTCATCTTTGTCGTCATACTTATTACAACGTTTCGGCCTTTCAGTATCTGTCTATATTTCTGAGATGAGGTATTATGTACACTATTTACATTATTCGGACTATTGTCCTCATCTTTGTCACCATATTTATTACCACACTTCGGCTTTTCAATATCTGTTTATATTTCTGAGATGAGGTATTATGTACACTATTTACATTATTCGGACTATTGTCCTCATCTTTGTCGCCATATTTATTACAACGTTTCGGCCTTTCAGTATCTGTCTGTATTTCTGAGATGACGTATTATGTACACTATTTACATCATTCGGACTATTGTCCTCATCTTTGTCGCCATATTTATTACAACGTTTCGGCCTTTCAGTATTTTTTTATATTTCTGAGATGAGGTATTATGTACACTATTTACATTATTCGGACTATTGTCCTCATCTTTCTCACCATAATTATTACAAATTTTCGGCCTTTTTGGTACTGTTTTTCTTATTTTCTTGCTATTTTTTTGGCGCGATTTATTATACCCCCCCACACATATATATATATATATATATATATATATAATATGTGTGTATAAATTTGTATCTATACAAATCATGTATAAACAGAAAAAGTTTTTACATAATTGTAGGACTTTGTCCATTTCGCAATGTGTGACGTCATTTGTTTAGGTTTGGATACGCTTCGTGCAGATATGCATGTACCAGTAGCTAAATTGGTATAGCACGTCATGCTATATGACGGTTCTGTATACGATACAGGTTCGATTCCTTGCAGTGGACATTTTCTATGAACATTTCTTTGACATTAGGGCCGGTAAATGTTGTTAATACTGTTAATTATAAACAGACCATTTATCTAAATTTGTGTATGTATAAAAATAACGTATAGACAGAAAATGTCTTAAATATATATATATATATATATATATATATATATATTAAATTAAAATAATACAGACAAGTTTTGTCTATTTATTTTAAGTAAGTTCCTTTCATATTGTCTAATAAGCTTAATCACATTATCGTTGAAAGACGAAAGGAAATCACCATATTGATACATCTTTAAATCCAATCTAAGCTTTCGGCTTACATAAGTCATTATCAAAGATGACAATTACATTTCAATATATCAAACAATACACGGACAAAACAATAATGATAGTCTGTTTTTTTTGCATGAAATATTGCAAAGCAACGACAAACTCGTGTATACGAGACGCAGAAGCAAAAATTGCGTCGCAGTTCGTGACGTCACACATGACCACGCGAGAGTGAAAACGTGAAGTATTAAGTATGCGACGCCGTTGTTATAAACCAATGACTTCTGTTATTCATTATAGGCATTTAAGTATATTTCTGGAGATTTCTTAGTTTATTATATATATATATATATATATATATATATATATATATATATATATATATATATATATTTAAGTATTTCATAAATAAATATTTCATGCTAGACGCAGTCGTCAGGCCGGCCTGATGATTGCGTCTAGGATGAAACAGCCTGTCGCCTCTGAGTGTTGCCTTCAATATTCACTTTTATATTTATATTTACATACGCTCCATCTCTGATATCGAGCACTTTATCCCATAAATATAGCACACCTTCTGATGGATTTTATCAAAGTCCCCCAGAGGACGTAACGCGTTGACAAAGAATAGTTTTTCCTCCTGTCTTTTTATTCATTTTGTTCCTTGACAGAAACACACTATTTAAAAATAATTTACATACTATCTTTACTAATTCTAAATATATTTCTTTATTCAAATGGAAAGACTTATTCAAAACCTCGTTCTCCCCTTACAAGTCGCCCTCCTCTGTGAATGAACTTGCAACATTATAACCACTAGGCCAATCGAATATCTTCTACAGATATTTCAAACTATAGACGAAATGAGAATCAATAACACTAGTTTCTAGGAGAGTTAGTGTTATCAGTTGCCGAAGGCGATGTCCCTTTTCTCGATCAGAGGCTGACGACCTGCTTTTTCGTAAAGTTTTTCCTTATTTCTCGTGGTATATTATCGAGAGCTCACGAACAATATACGCTGTCGCTGCAGTCCCGCGAAACGACCATTTTTCTTCCAGCCAATTTCATGTTCCCGCAGGGCAGGTTTAAGATCTTCTAAGTGTCGATCAATGTTTTGTGCACCACTTGGAACAAGCACCGTCAAATTCTTCCTTATTCCGATCAGAATTAGTTTGAACAGACGTAACATGCACAAGGATATCAGATGGAAGTTCTTGTTTTCTTCCGAAATTTTAGCATTTTCTCAATTAGAAACAACATTAAGTGTGGGTTGTTTTGTTAGGTTTAATAAGTTAAAGGCTTCAGAAAACTTGAAGCTTCGGGCCCTTTCAAAAATGGTGTCTCAAAAGGACTACATTTTTATTGGCATCGTAACTATTTTTACGAAGAGGCTATTTAGCTTGTCCCGGTAAAATAGACACCAAGGCGATTTTGCGAATCACGGTAAAATAGACAATAAAACCGGTAAAAATAGACACCAGTGCCAGTAAAATAGACACGTTGAATATTTTGCTAATCGATTTAAAATAGACATTAAGGCCTGTAAAATAGACACCAAGTTCGGTAAAATTAAAACCAAGGCTATTTTGCGAATCAAGCTTACATA
Source organism: Acanthosepion esculentum (assembly GCA_964036315.1). NCBI lineage: Eukaryota > Metazoa > Mollusca > Cephalopoda > Sepiida > Sepiidae > Acanthosepion > Acanthosepion esculentum. The sequence continues at coordinate 7,243,371 of OZ038519.1, read as the reverse complement.
GAGACACTAATCGCGGTAATATAGGAACCTAGGCTGGTAAAACAGAGACCAAGGCTATTTTGCGAATCGTGGTAAAATAGACACTAACGCCTGTAAAATAGACGCCAGGGCTATTTTACGAACGCGGTAAAATAGACACACAGCCCGGTAAAAATAGGCACCTCGGCTGGTAAAATAGACACCAAGGCTATTTTGTGAATCGTGATAAAATAAAATAGACAAGGCCGGTAAAATAGACACGAAGTCTATTTTCTTCTTCTTCTTCTTCTTCTTCTTCTTCTTCTTCTTGGTCCCTCTTCCTGTTGTGACCTCCTGATCCATTCCCCCCTCCTGTTCCCTCTTTTTTAAACCTATTCACCGTTCTCTTGATGACCCATGAATGGTCTTTAAAGATGGAAGTCAGAGTGGGAATGTTGTTTCCATAACTGGAGGTCTGGATGATCTTTTTCCTCTCATTATTGCTCTTTTACGAAGACAGTGGGGCGGACACCAAATGATTTTAACCTGTTCTTTTTCAATCGGGTTATTTACCATTACAAATCACTAGGGGATCATGTTTATCTAAACACAAGATAGTGTAATCTGGGATTTCTTCTTCTTCTTCTTGTTTCTTCTTTCTCCTCCTCCTCCTCCTTCTTCTTTTTGTTTTCTCCTCCTCTTTCTTCTTCTTCTTCTTCTTCTTCTTCTTCTTCTTCTTCTTCTTCTTCTTCTTCTTCTTCTTCTTCTCCTCCTCCTGCTCCTCTTTCTTTTTCTTCTCCTTCTTCTTCTTCTTCTTCTCCTCCTGCTCCTCTTTCTTTTTCTTCTCCTTCTTCTACTTCTTCTTCTTCTTCTTCTTTTTGTTTCTTCTTTCTCCTCCTCCTTCTTCTTGTTTTCTCCTCCTCTTTCCTCTTCTTCTTCTTCTTCTTCTTCTTGTTTCTTCTTTCTCCTCCTCTTTCTTCTTCTTCTTCTTGTTTCTTCTTTCTCCTCCTCCTTCTTGTTTTCTCCTCCTCTTTCTTCTTCTTCTTCTTCTTCTTGTTTCTTCTTTCTCCTCCTCCTCCTTCTTCTTGTTTTCTCCTCCTCTTTCTTCTTCTTCTTCTTCTTCTTCTTCTTCTTCTTCTCCTCCTCCTGCTCCTCTTTCTTTTTCTTCTCCTTCTTCTTCTTCTCCTCCTGCTCCTCTTTCTACTTCTTCTTCTTCTTCTTCTTCTTCTTGTTTCTTCTTTCTCCTCCTCCTTCTTCTTGTTTTCTCCTCCTCTTTCCTCTTCTTCTTCTTCTTCTTCTTCTTGTTTCTTCTTTCTCCTCCTCCTTCTTGTTTTCTCCTCCTCTTTTTTCTTCTTCTTCTTCTTCTTCTTCTTCTTCTTCTTCTTCTTCTTCTTCTTGTTTCTTCTTTCTCCTCCTCCTTCTTGTTTACTCCTCCTCTTTCTTCTTCTTCTTCTTCTTCTTGTTTCTTCTTTCTCCTCCTCCTTCTTCTTGTTTTCTCCTCTTCTTCTTCTTCTTCTTCTTCTTCTTCTTCTTCTTCTTCTTCTTCTTCTTCTTCTCATCCTCCTCCTCCTCTTACTTTTTCTTCTTTTTTCTTCTTCTTCTTTTTTTTCTTCTACTTCTTCTTGTTTCTTGTTTCTCATCCTCCTCCTTCTTGTTTCTTTTTTCTTCTCCTCCACCTACTTCTTGTTTTCTCCTTCTCTTTCTTCTTCTTCTTCACCTCCTCCTCCTCTTTCTTCTTCTTCTTCTTCTTCTTCTTCTTCTTCTTCTTCTTCTTTCCCTGTCCTTTAAGGACATTAACTATCATGGCTCTTCATATAAGGTCTTACTATATTTTTCTCTACATCTTGGCTATTGTTGATCTCAGTTCAGACATTAATATTTCCATGTCCTTCCATACTTTTGTGTATTACAGGTTTCCATATTTCATCCGGGAAGAGTTCCCTAACATATTTTGGAATAATTTTTTGTTCATTTATTTTTCAATTTCTTTTTAATCGAAAAAAAATCCAAAGCAGAGCTGTTAACGTCACTAACACAAGGGGTTACTGGGTGTAAAATAATTAGAATTATAGGATGTCCCCCAAAAATTTGACATCATTTTAAATGCAATTATATTGAAAACTACTAAGTCTATCTCAATGAAATTGAACAGTTTAGGCATTGAACATCATAAGTTTATTCTGGGATCGATTTCATATGTGTTTAATATGTGCACCGCCTGCGACACGGCACACGTCATCTCGGTGGTTAAGCTCTTGCCAAACACGCTGTAGCATGTCTCCAGTAGCATTTACAGTGCGGTAAAGATTCTCTGCTTGTGTTCATTAATGCTAGCAGGAAGAGGGGGAATATAGACCAGTCCCTTCACATGTCCCCATAAAAAGTAATCACACGAGGACAGGTCCGGTGACCGCGGTGGCCATTTCATCAGAAAACTCTCTTCACCACGCCCGATCCATTTCTTAGGCAAATTGTCATTGAGTAAACAAGTACTGACCTCTTCCATTAAATATAAAATCTTGATCTGTTTCTATATATTCTTTGAAAATTTGAGGTTATTTCAACAAGAATTGCCAAAATTGTTGGCCTGCGAAATGAAGTCAATTTTGGGGGGGACACCCTATATATTAAATCAGATTAACATTAGATTAATTTTCTTTTCTTAAATTATTTCACTCCAACAAGGCAATATAGCCCCTAAGACGCAGGGTGTTACTGGGTGCCAAATAATCAGAAAAAAAAGAAAAATTATTAAGAATAGAGAAAATTAAATGAAAAACAACCAAGAAAACTAGATGGGACCGAAAAAAAGTTCCAAAAGTGCGAGAAAAGAAACTGTTAGCATAGAACTTGCGGTTGTATGTAGCCAATTCAACTGTGAAAAGATGAGACCTTGTTTATATATAGTAAAAGTAAAAAATCCATTGCTATATAATCCAAGTGGATCCTAGTAATATAAAATATTAAAACTGATCCACAAAAAAGAGCTCAATGTATTTATTATTGCAGAGCAAATAATTAATAAACAATAAAATCCCAAATCACCTCATAAGGTGGAATTGACTATTTCGGCAGATGAAAAAATCCAAGACAATAAAGCCACTAAGATGCAAGGGATTAGAAAATATGAGAAAAATAGTACAAGACAATAAAAGAAGATTTTTAAGAAAACAGATTATAAAGATTGACCTTGTATTTAAATGTATGTAGATCAAAGTTTATTGGGAAGCAAGAAGTCTAGAGAAAGAGTTCCACAAGTGAGAAATGCAAGAGATAATGTGAGCATAGAATCTAGCAATTTAAACAATTTCAACTGTAAAATGATGAGACCTAGCCGCCAATCTAGTACTGCGCTTAAATTCATAAAATCTACGTACCCTCAAGGAAAATTCCCCGAAACAATTACTATGAAAGTATTTATAGAAAAAGCAGAGCGAATCTACGTTATACTGGTGGGAAAGCGACTGAAGCTGAGATGCCAGGTCAAGACCAATGATATTGTGGATTCTTCTTTGTATTTTATCAAGAATGTTTAAATACATAACAGAAGTACTAGGCCATTATTATTATTATTATTATTATTAAAAACAAAATTATTTCTATTGAAACAAATTTTAATCTCTAATCTTTTCTAATTTTTTCACAGAAAACTGTTGATCTTCGACGTACTGTCCGACTCGCCCATCCGCGTCCACCTTCTGTGACTGCTGCTCACCATTCTTCAGGGGTAGGCTGGGTCGGTACAGCCACTTTCGCCACTAGAAGACAGAAAGGGATTTGGCAGAGAGGATGACGAAACCGCTGCTAGGATTCGATCCCGTGCTGAGGACTACGTATAACTTACGTTTGGTCTTTGTCCGCATGCTGATTTTGGGGAACATTGGTTTTCGAAATGTTGGTGAAGTATCCCTGACATAGTGTTACGGAAACCTGCCCATAATAGTAATGGACTAGTCCGTACCCCATAAATACTGCGGCTCAAGAGGAACCAGCGCACAGTCAGTCGGAGAGACGGAGAGAGTCGGGCAGTCGGCTAGACGATTACAGTAAGACATTGGAATAGTGATACTTCGAGATAACATAGTTCTCTCTATCCTATAATTATTACTAACACTTCTACTCTTTTGTACATATTATCACTCTCCCGTCGAACTCGACGTATGAGGGTCAGACAGATCAGTTCCCAGAAACTGAAAGCCCGACAGCCACACAGGATGGTGAAGGCTTTGTTCAGGGCCATCCACACTTTTTGGAGGGACGAATACAGAGACCTGGTGCAACGCATGCCACAAGGTCCCCAAACGACCCTCCGCAGGTTTTGAATTCAGAGTTGCCCTTCTCCTAGACCAGTTGCCATCCAAGGCTATAGAACCAAGTCTGTCCTGCTATTTACCCATAGTTGGAGTGAGAAGAAGAGGATTCACACCTTTCCCAAGGGTATTAGCACGTAAGTGAATGTAATGGATTCGACTGGAATTCGAACTCGGCTCTCCGATTCCTCAATCCAATCTCCTATACATATATTCTATTTGTAATATATATCTGTGTTATTATCTGTGTTATTCCATACCTGTGTTCGAGTTATTCTTCATTGGTTCTACCTTGGATCATCAACGTGGTACAAGGACCCTGGACCATAACACATCAAGGATCAGTTGAAGACATCCGTGACACAGGCCAACGACCTGGGAAGGCGTTGCTACCAATCGGCCTTTTTTTCCTTCAGAAATTCATTGCTAGTAATAATTTTTACCAAAAAAATATTCCTGTATTAAAACCTATATTTACACTTTCATAGTGTTTTGACCCCAGTTTGGGGGCAACTATTTGCCCATAGCTGAGACCCTGACAGGGTCAGGGTGAACCTGGACACACCAGCAATTAAAACGTGGTTCTAAGCTCCTCAAAATCTCCTGATCAGAGGCCTTGCTGTCGGATGTAGTTTAACGTCTTACTCAGGACGCGGATGTATTTTATCGTCTTCCCAGAACGGAGTTCTGTTCTGTTCTGCCTACAGATCTTAGTGTTCACAACGAGAACTATGGCTTTTATGAAAATATTCTGATGAAGAGAAATTCTTTTCAAGAGACAAGAGACATTGTTGTTTTTGGGTTTGTTTGATTCTGTCTTCTGTTACGTTCTCTGGTTTTGAATTCTTTAAAGCACATTTTCCATAGTTAGTTCCCATTCAGGGCATCAAGGTTTCTTTTCTTTCTACCGACTAATATTTACCTTTTTTTTCCCCAGATTTTCTTCCTTCGTCTGGTCAATATTCATTTCTTCGTTTCTCTTTTTTTTTATCCAAAACTCTTTTCATCAGGTCATCGGCTTTTTGTTTCTTTCTTTTCGGCGTTCCATCATTCGCCAGGTAAAAATCTTTTTTCCCAGCCTTCACCTGGTCATTTTCTTTTTTTTTCCTTTCTTCATCGAGTCATTGTCTTTTACTTTCTTTCTTTCTTCATCTGGTCATAATCCCTTTCTTTCTTTCTTTCTTTCTTCATCTGGTCATAATCCCTTCCTTTCTTTCTTTATTTTTTTCTTTCTTTCTAGTATCTCCTTTATTCTTTCTTCCCACTCTCTTGCTTAATTTGCTCATCATTCTTTCTTTCTTTCTTTCTTTCTTTCTTTCTTTCTTCAACTGGTCATAATCGTTTTGTTTGTTTGTTTGTTTCTTTCTTTCTTTCTTTCTTTCGTGTCTCTCTTCCTTCATCTGGTCATAATCCCGTTCTTTCTTTCTTTCTTTCTTTCTTTCTTTCTTTCTTTCTTTCTTTCGTGTCTCTCTTCCTTCATCTGGTCATAATCCCGTTCTTTCTTTCTTTCTTTCTTTCTTTCTTTCTTTCTTTCTTTCTTTCGTGTCTCTCTTCCTTCATCTGGTCATAATCCCGTTCTTTCTTTCTTTCTTTCTTTCTTTCTTTCTTTCTTTCTTTCTTTCTTTCTTTCTTTCTTTCGTGTCTCTCTTCCTTCATCTGGTCATAATCCCGTTCTTTCTTTCTTTCTTTCTTTCTTTCTTTCTTTCTTTCTTTCTTTCGTGACTCTCTTCCTTCATCTGGTCATAATCCCTTTCTTTCTTTCCTTCTTTCTAGTATCTCCTTTATTCTTTCTTCCCACTCTCTCTTGTTTCATTTGCTCATCATTCTTTCTTTCTTTCTTTCTTTCTTTCTTTCTTTCGTGTCTCTCTTCCTTCATCTGGTCATAATCCCGTTCTTTCTTTCTTTCTTTCTTTCTTTCTTTCTTTCTTTCTTTCTTTCTTTCTTTCGTGACTCTCTTCCTTCATCTGGTCATAATCCCTTTCTTTCTTTCTTTCTTTCCTTCTTTCTTTCTTTCTTTCTTTCGTGACTCTCTTCCTTCATCTGGTCATAATCCCTTTCTTTCTTTCTTTCTTTCCTTCTTTCTAGTATCTCCTTTATTCTTTCTTCCCACTCTCTCTTGTTTCATTTGCTCATCATTCTTTCTTTCTTTCTTTCTTTCTTTCTTTCGTGTCTCTCTTCCTTCATCTGGTCATAATCCCTTTCTTTCTTTCTTTCTTTCTTTCCTTCTTTCTAGTATCTCCTTTATTCTTTCTTCCTACTCTCTCTTGTTTCATTTGCTCATCATTCTTTCTTTCTTTCTTTCTTTCTTTCTTTCTTTCTTTCATTCTTTCTTTCGTGTCTCTCTTCCTTCATCTGGTCATAATCCCGTTCTTTCTTTCTTTCTTTCTTTCTTTCGTGACTCTCTTCCTTCATCTGGTCATAATCCCTTTCTTTCTTTCTTTCTTTCTTTCCTTCTTTCTAGTATCTCCTTTATTCTTTCTTCCCACTCTCTCTTGTTTCATTTGCTCATCATTCTTTCTTTCTTTCTTTCTTTCTTTCTTTCTTTCTTTCTTTCTTTCTTTCTTTCTTTCTTTCTTTCTTTCTTTCTTTCGTGTCTCTCTTCCTTCATCTGGTCATAATCCCTTTCTTTCTTTCTTTCTTTCTTTCTTTCTTTCTTTCTTTCGTGTCTCTCTTCCTTCATCTGGTCATAATCCCTTTCTTTCTTTCTTTCTTTCTTTCTTTCCTTCTTTCTAGTATCTCCTTTATTCTTTCTTCCCACTCTCTCTTGCTTCATTTGCTCATCATTCTTTCTTTCTTTCTTTCTTTCTTTCTTTCTTCAACTGATCATCAAACGTTTTCTTTTTTCTTTCCTCCCTACCTCTCTTCTTTCATCCGGTCATCTGCCTTCTTTTCATTTCTTCCTCCCTTCATTTCTGTCTTTCTCACCCCCCCTTTCCTTCCTTCCTTCCTCCCTTCCTTCCTTCAACTGCTCATCAAATTTTACTTTCTTTTTTTATTTCTTTCCTGCTTCTCTTCTTTCATCTGGTCATCTGCCTTCTTTTTATTTCGTCCTCTCTTCCTTTCTATCTTTCTTCCTCCCTGTCTTTCTTTCTTTCTTTCTTTTCCTTCATCTGTTTATCAAACGTTTTCCCTTTTTTCTTTCACATTTCATCTTTCTTTTCCTTCTTCCATGTTTTATTCTCTTGTGTTTGAATTATGCCTTTGTTTCTCTCCCGTCTTTCTTTACAAAAGTCTTTCTTTCAAATCACCCTAGATTTTCATTTCATTTCCTATGTCTGCCTTTGTCCCACACACTCTTATTTCATATCTGTCGAATAAAACGGCCTTTATTCGTCCAGACACATTGTACTACTGGCTGAAAGAGAAAGTAATATGTCCTTCCTTTATGCAAGAGCAAAAACATATTTTCCCTTTTATTTTCACACACACGGGACATTGATACACATTAAAAACATGCTTCAACGGAAATGATAATACTTAACAAGACATTTCTTCTTTTTGATACAACACTGGAAAAAACTGGTTCCAGTTTTAGGATATGCACCATACGAGCCATTTATCGACCCAAGTCAAGATCATTGAGTTATTGTATTTCATTTTATGGAAGGTGTTTTCGAAGGGCTAAATATGTTTCTAATTAGGAATTCTAGGGTTGTCCATCGCCCTGGGTAAGACGATAAACTATATCCGGCAGCAAGACCTCTGATCAGGAGGTTTTGAGGAGCATGGAACCACCTCTTAATTGCTGGTGTTCGCAGGTCCACTCTGAACTGGTGTGGTAGCACCTGTTAGGGTCCCAGCTATGGGTAAATAGTTAACCCCCAAACTGGGGTAAAAACGAGTAAATATAGGTTTTATTACCAGCAATACACTTTTTGAAAAAAACAAACTCATCAGCAATACATTTTGAAACAAATATTACCACCAATCAAAATTTTGTAGGAATTAAATAATTTATGTTGATATGCCGTAAATCAAATCAATCTGGTGAGGTTTGGTCAACCTTTTCTCCTGATGTGCCAAATTAGATATGTAGGTATATTCAACGGGCCACAAAAGTACTTTATTTTAAATGTTTAAAACGTTGTCAAGATCAGATTTTAATGACAAGTGTATATAATTACAAGAAAATACTGTATTATTGACAGTAAAAACAGAATTTATACATAGACAAATTAAAATAAATTCCATGTAATTTTTGCCATTGCTTAATTTTATAATGTTGCCAAGATCTGCTTTTATGGAACTCGTCTTTATTCTGTTACTTAAATTGTGAAAATTAATTTAAGCAACCACTTTATTTTATTTTCTTTCACAATACGGTCAGCTTTCTGACTTACTTGAGTGACAGGGTGCAATCGACTTCTATTTTCCTCAGATAAGGTCATTTGCTGTGGTATGCAGTAACATGAATCTATTTTCGGGGTGTAGAATGAAATTTGTATGACCTTGAAAGATATTGTCATCCGTGATTGCATCAGATTTTTTATCACGCCCATACACTATTGTCTCGACTGTCGATTAGTGGTCCTACGGCCATTGTCTGCGATGGGCGTTATTCCACGGAAGCGTATGAAAATTGTAACGGTGCATGAACACACTGGCAAGCCTTACCAGTGAGCAAATCAATAGACTGGCCTGGAAAATTTCCTGATTTAAATTCAGTTGAGAATCTGTGGTCAATCTGTAAGGAATGAACACACGAAGTAAAAACATGTGCAGTGATCATGTTTCATCGTAAAAATACGAAAAAAATAAGTAAATAATAACGGAATTATTCGTTTGTTTCCATTTATTTGCACAAGGGTGTATAACAATTAAATATGTAGTAAGTAATATTTTCATGTATAATTAAACTTTTAATAAACTATCCTTACGGTTGGCGACTTTTGTCTCACCCAATATTCCATACTTTTAAGATTGTTTCTGTTTGAAGTGGAATGATAATCTTAGAATCAGTTCCTGTTAATATTACTTACCTTATTTGCTTTAGTGAAGCCTTGACCGATATGTCAGTATCGACCAACGCCTCACTAAAGCTCACCTTTTAAGGAAATATCTTGATAGATTCGGATGGCCTTATCTGGAATTAATGTGAGAAAATAGTGTCTAGAAATTGCATAAAATGTAGACAATGTAGAATATATTGTCTCCATTGCTGAGGTCAATACCGAACCGGAAATAGAAAGAAGAATTGAGAGAATAAGAAAGAGAAAGAAAGAAAGAAAGAAAAACGGATGAAAGAAAGAAGATTGAAGTATTTTATGGATAAAATGGATGGAGAGAGAAAGAAAGAAAAATAAGGAAGAAGGTTAGAGAAAGGATATAAACGATGCGTTAAGTAAATAATTACGGAATTATTCGTTTTGATTGAATTAATTTGCACAAGGATGTGTTGCAGACCTTTCCTACGTCGGAGTCACTAAATATGTTGCAGACCTTTCCTGAAACGACGGGGTCTCCAAATATGTAGCGGAACGGGCCCTGTGTGCGATGGCGTGTGTCGAAAAGGTTGATGTAAGTTGCGTGTTGAAAGGGCTGTTTCCCACAATTATTTATTTTTGTGAGGAAAGGTGTGGAAATTATTAGCAATAGTGAAATACAAAAAGGAACATGGAGTTAAAAATATAACAATTGAATTTATTAAGTACTGAAATTACATGCATGCGAACTGAAAAATGGGACTGAGTTGCGTCCCTTTGATTAGGTAATTATTTGTATCTAGACTCATAATGAAAGAGTTGATATTTAAAATGCAGTTTAGAAGATTGAGTATGTTGCATGTCAGAGATTGCCTATTGGACGAGTTGGTAAGAGTTCACAGATTGTACTTGCGTGAAATGTTGTAAAGTTCTTTAACGTCTGACTGCGTTAGTCAAGACGGGAGTTCTTGAAAGTCACATTTTGGCAGTGGTGTTGAGTGACGAAGAGAAATTAGTTTGAAGAGTCCGCGTGTCGAAACAAAGAGTTCTTCTGCTGCTACTCTGAAAGAATCACACGTGTTGGGTTTAAATACCATGTCGTATCACATGACAGGCTCCGGGAAGAATGGCGCGTAAAATTGATCGTGCGCGTGGGAGCGATCTGATTGGTCGATACTGACCAATCAGCAAGCTAGATTGACGGGGATTAACCAATGGATGCCTGTTGATTATTTGTAAGTATTATGTTGGTAAAATCGTAAGAGGAAGAATGCATTTCCTAGCAGAGGGTAAACTGGTTGTCGTGGACGAGTCTGCAGATGTATTTCTTTCAGCAGTTTTCATATTTTTCGTGCACGAAAAGAATTATTCATAGCAGTCTGTACTACCCAAAACGTATAGCAGTTTTGTAGATAAGCTAATTTTTTTTATTCAACTCTGGCTTTTGCCCCTCCCCCGCTAACGCACCAGACGGCGAAGTCCTTTATTCGCTTTTCTCTCTTAGTACAACGAGGAAATGAAACTAGTAATACAATCTGCGAATAATGTTCTTGATAGCCGTTATTAAAGCAAATGAAAATATACCTAAAGATTTTAGGTGGATTGCATGAAAATATTACTAGGGGTCAGCGGATTGAACGACCCTGTCCGTCGACGTAAGCTGTTGAGTCTTGTCTGTAACATAACACTTTTTAAAAGTTTCGATTTTTGCAACTGCTCTGTCATAGACAGGCGAGAATTGTTCGTCGTATTTTTTTCTATGAATTTTCGGCATTTATAAGCAAAATTAAGATATATTAAGATGAATATCTCAATAATTCACGGTTGACATGACGTCAAAAGAATATGCAATTTATCTCGACAGAATCTAAGTTACATAATTACCCCCTTGTGCAAATAAATCAACACAACCGATTTAATTTCCTTTCTTTCATCATACTGTCAGTTTTAGACCCACTGGAGTGACATTGATTCGATTTCTACTTTTCCCTCAGATTAGATCATTCGTAATGGTGTGCAGTAATATGAATGTATTTTCGGGGTTTATGATAAAATTTGTTCGCACTTCAAAAAGATTGCATCGTCCGTGATTGCATCAGATTTTTATCACGCCCAGGCACTATTGTCTCAACTGTCGATTAGTTCTCCTACGGCCATCGTCTGCTATGGGCGTTACTTCAAGGAAGCGTACGAAAATTGTAACGCTGCACGAACACACTGTCAAGCCTTACCAGTGAGCAAATACTATATTATAGATTGGCCCAGAAACGCTCCTGATTTAAATCCAATTGAGAATCTGTGGTCAATCTGCAAGGAACGACTTTGTGGAATAGACATACGAAGTACTAATATGTGAAGTGGGCCATAATTCATTGAACATAATACGAAAAAAAATTAAATAATAACGGAATTATTCGTTTTGTTCAACTTTGGGATGACCTTTTCTTTTTTGGTAGCTAGTCTTTAATAATTTAAACTCTGTACTAGATTGTCGGATAGGTCTCATCATTTTACAATTGAATTGGCTAGATATAACCGTAAGTTCTATGCGTACATTTACGTCTCTCGCTCTTTTCACTTGCAGAACTCTTTTCCGGGTTCTTGGTTCTCAGTCAACTTTGATATTCAAAAAATAAAATGCAATGTTATCTTCTGTCTTCTTAATTCTTGTTCTTTTATTGTCCTCTCTCTTAATAGTAATTTTATCGTATGCTCTAACATCCAGTAACCCCTTGAATCTAAATGCCTTTGATCTTCTAAAATTGAAATACAATGTCAATAGTTATATTCTGTGTTCTCAATTCTTGTGCTTTTATTGTCCTCTCTCCTTAATAGTATTTTTTCTCATATTCTCTAACATTCACTAACCCCTTGCATCTTAGTGGCTTTATTGCCTTTGATCTTCCAAAATTGAAATGCAATCTCAATTGTTATCTTCTGTCTTCTTAATTCTTGTGCTTTTATTGTCCTCTCTCCTTAATAGTAATTTTTCTCATATTCTCTAATATTCAGTAACCCCTTGCATCTTAGTGGCTTTATTGCCTTTGATCTTCTAAAATTGAAGTACAATGTCAATCGTTATTTTCTGTGTTCTTAATTCTTGTGCTTTTATTGTTCTCTCTCATTAATAGTAATTTTTCTCATATTCCCTTACATTCAGTAACCCCTTAGTGGCTTTATTGCTTTTGATCTTCTAAAATTGAAATACAATGTCAATAGTTATATTCTGTGTTCTCAATTCTTGTGCTTTTATTGTCCTCTCTCCTTAATAGTAATTTTTCTCATATTCTCTAACATTCACTAACCCCTTGCATCTTAGTGGCTTTATTGCCTTTGATCTTCCAAAATTGAAATGCAATCTCAAATGTTATCTTACTGTTTTCTTAATTCTTGTTCTTTTATTGTCCTCTCTCCTTAATAGTAAGTTTTCTCATATTCTCTAATATTCAGTAACCCCTTGCATCTTAGTGGCTTTATTGCCTTTGATCTTCTAAAATTGAAGTACAATGTCAATCGTTATTTTCTGTGTTCTTAATTCTTGTGCTTTTATTGTTCTCTCTCATTAATAGTAATTTTTCTCATATTCCCTTACATTCAGTAACCCCTTGCATCTTAGTGGCTTTATTGCCTTTGATTTTCAAAATTTAAAATGCAATCGCGATTGTTATCTTCTGTCTTCTTAATTCTTGTTCTTTTATTGTCCTCTCCCCTTAATAGTAATTTTTCTCATATTCTCTAACACGTTGTAGTGGCTTCATTGTTTAGATAGGGAGAAGGAGAGTAAGGAGAAGAAGAGCAAAGAGGAGAGTAAGGATGTTGAGAGTAAGAAGAAGAATAAGGAGAAGGAAAATACGGAAGAGAATAAGGCAAAGAGTAAAAGGAGAGTAAGAAGAAGAGTAAAGAGAAGGAGTGTAAGGAGAAAGGGAGTAAGGAGAAGATTAAGGAGGAGAGTAAAGAAGAGGGTGAGATTAAGGAGAAGAAGAGCAAGGAGGAGAGTAAGGAGAGGATTAAGGCTGATGAGAGTAAAAAGAGGAGTAAGGAGGGGAGTAAGGAGAAGATTAAGGAGGAGAGTAAAGAAGAGGATGAGATTATGGAGAAGATGAGCAAGGAGTAGAGTAAGGAGAGGATTAAGGCTGATGAGATTAAAAAGAAGAGTAAGGAGGAGAGTAAAGAAGAGGATGAGATTAAGGAGAAGAAGAGCAAGGCGGAGAGTAAGGAGAGGATTAAGGCTGATGAGAGTAAAAAGAAGAGTAAGGAGGGGAGTAAGGAGAAGATTAAGGAGCAGAGTAAAGAAGAGGGTGAGATTAAGGAGAAGAAGAGCAAGGAGGAGAGTAAGGAGAGGATTAAGGCTGATGAGAGTAAAAAGAAGAGTAAGGCGGGGATTAAGTTGAAGATTAAGATAAGTAGAGTAAAAAGGAGAGGAAAGCGAACGAGAGTAAGGAGAAAAGGAGTAAGTGGAAGAAGCGAAAGGTAAAGGTGCGTGAGAAGGAACTGTAGGAGAAGAGGATGAGAAGGGAAAGAAACGAATAAGCAAGTGAAGGAAAGATAGAAGGAGCTGGCGGCGAAAACCAGAAAGAAATGCAAAAGTGGTTTACCTCTTGCATAGTTAGAGATTTTTGATAAAATCAAACGAAGAATCAGTAAGATTATTAGTCATGACCTGGCATCTCGGTTTAGGTCACATCGTCAGCACCGTAATGTAGCTTCACTTTGCCTTTTTCTGTAAAAAAAACCTTTATTGTGATTGCGCTGGCGATCCCACCTTGTTACTACTTCGATGTGAAGAATTTATATGCAGCACAAGTTTGGGTCTAAGTTGTCAACATTTTGCAGCTTGAATTACTAGAGGTAACCGTTCTGTCTTGCTTCTAGGTTAAATCTATGTACCATAGGCAGGAGCTCATCCAAACAATTACCATGAAAGGATTTATAGAAAAGGCACCGTAATGGAAATTTACGGCGGTTGGAATATGACTAAAGCTGTGACGCCAGGTCGGGACCAATAATATTGCTGATCTTTCCTTGGATTTTATCAAGAATCTCTAAATATATAGCAGGAGATTCAGACCATATGTGGCAGTGATATTTCAAGCATGGACGAATGGTAGACTTATAGATTTTAAAATAGCTTCTGGAGAGATAAGATATCTCATAAGAGACAGTGAACCAACATCCCTAGCAGCTGATCTAGCAATGGAGTTAATATAGTCTTTCCATTGTATTGTGTTGCCTGAATTTGGATGTGGTTAATACGTTTTTTTAGTGGTTTTTCTTTTGCGTTTGACTTTAATTATTTTGTGTGTTTTTAGTATATCCCTCATTATATTATTCTTGTGAAGTAGGTATAGGTTTCTTGTTAATTCTGCGAATACTTCTGGATTGTTCTTGCATGACGTATGCAAAAATTATTCACAACAACGTTTCTTTGGGTTTCGTGCTTGGTCTAAAGTAATTTTTCTGCGACTTCAAAGCCTTAATTTATTAGTGGTGTGCATAACTTCGTTTTTTCTTAGAGTTTTATCACATTCTTCTTGGCGGGTTTTTTTTATATTTTCCTCATATATTTGCTCTATCTTTTCAAAGAGTTTTTCCTCTAGATAAGTTAAGGTTATGGTGGCTAATGTTGGTAACATTTTCGTTCTCACCTTAATAAGATGCGGGAAGAGGAAAGAATAATCAGGCGGACAGTAGATAGCGATTGAAATTGCATTAAAACTTTTGCAGATTAAAGTTGGCTGGATAGCATGGAGACGGAAAGGAGTTCCACAAGGAAGGCAGTAAAGCCACTAAGACACAAGTGGTTTACTAGGTGTAGAAGAATTAGTAACAGAAACATTAATAATGATCGGGAGTAGGAAAGAGTAATCAGGAGGATAATAGATAGCGATTGACATTGCATTTAAATTTTGGCAGATTAAAATTGGCTGTGAAGCTTGGCGTTGGAAGCGTGAAGTGTGAGAGAAGAAACTATTATCATAGAATTTGCGGTTACTTCTAGCCAACCCAAGTGTAAATTGACGAGATCTCGACGGCAGACAAGAGCTGTGCTTAAATTCAAAACTCTAGGCAACATAGCGAAGATCTCATCCCAAATATTAATATGAAAGTATTTATAGAAAAAACGCAGGCTAACAACTTTACGGCGATAGGACTGTGACTGAAGTCGAAATGCCAGATCAAGACCAATAATATTGCTGATTCTTCATTGGATTTTATCAAGTATCTCTAAATGTAAAATAACAGCACCGGACCATATATAGCAGCAATATTCTAACCATGGACGAAGGGGATCACTTTAATATAATTATCAATTTTTCCTAATAATTTCAAATATATATATATATATATATATATATATATATATATATATATATATATATATATATATATTCCGTTTATTCTAAATGCCAACTATATTATTTAGATTCCGTTTGTTCTAAATGCTATATAGATTTTTGAAAATTAAAAAAAACGTCATCATATATATATATATAAGCACTCGTGGATGTTATGAGGTATATTGACAATATATATATATATATATATATATATATATATATATATATATATATATATATATATATATAAAAATATAAATATATATTTGTGTATTTAGGCAGCAATCCTTCTTTCATGCACATTTCATTAAAAACGACTGACAAGGTGCTTTTATTTAGTTTTTTATATAAATTCTCGTGCGATCTAATAACGTTTTTCTTCTCAGATGATAAATTATATAAAAACTGTCCGAATGTTCTTTTTATCCGAGCGCTTTCGGCTATACATTTAGCCATTTTCAAGGATTATATTTCAACTGTTAGAATTAGAAATAGTTTGTTATATGTATGTTTTATAAAATAACACTTAATAATATTAACATTGAACATGGACATAATACCTTGACCGTGTTTGAAACAAAAAATATGTCTGATTTCACACGACACATTGAGCCAGGTTTATTGACAGCTGATCTAACAATGGATTCAATTTTGATACTTTATGTCAACCAAGAATATTAGACTAAGAATGTACATCGAGTCCTTACCCGAGGGTTAGCACCAGCCATGAATCAGCAGTAAGGGGTCTCAGAGATTATTAATGGGGTGCAGCTTTGTTTTGGGGGCGTTAAAATTAACAATTAATTAGTTTAATATTACCTCAAACGCTATTCATAGTAAATAGTCATCTACCGGCCGGCCTAACCATGATATCTTAATAAAGTAAATATACCCGTCGGGTGGATCTCAGTGTGGTGCTAGTTAATTTTTTGAAGATAATGTCTTTAATGGTGAAATGGCGAGGGAAAAAGAGAAAAAGAGCGAATGAGAGAATAGGAAGAAGAAAGAGAGAAAAAAAAGAAAGAATGAGAGAGAGAGATAAAGAGAGGGAATGATAAAGTGGAAGATCGAGAAAGAGGGAAAAAGAGAAATTGAGAGAAAGAGAAGCAGAGAGAATGTGAAAGAGAGAAAGAGGGAGAAAGAGAAACAGAGAGAACGTGAAAGAGCGAAAGAGGGAGAAAGAAAAACTGAGAGAAAGAAAAAGTGAGGTAATGAGCAAGCGGAAGAGAGGGGAAAAGGGAAAGAGAGAAAAAGAGAAATTGAGAGAAAGAGAAGCAGAGAAAATGTGAACGAGGTAAAGAGGGAGAAAGAGAAATTGAGAGAAAGAGAAGCAGAGAGAATGTGAAAGAGAGAAAGAGGGAGAAAGAGAAACAGAGAGAACGCGAAAGAGAGAAAGAGGGAGAAAGAGAAACTGAGAGAAAGAAAAAGTGACGTAATGAGAAAGTGGAACAGAGGGAAAGAGGGAAAAAGAGAAATTGAGAGAATATAAAAGAGAGGGAATAAGAAAGTAGAATAGAGAGAAAGAGGGAAAGAGAGATAACGAGAAATTGAGAGAAAGAGAAACAGAGAGAATTAGAGAGCGAGAGAAGCATAAATTAAAAGGAAAATGAAAGAGGGGGAAATAGGAAGGGAGAGAAATAGAAATCAAAAGAAAGACCGTTCGAGAGAAAGTGAAATTGAGAGAAAGAGAAAGACAGAGAAATTGTGGGAAAGAGAGGGAAGGATAAATTGAGAGAATGAGAAAGAGATAGAGAAAGTAAAAAAAAGAGGAGAATGATAAAGAGAGAGAAAAAAGAGTATTAAGGAGAAAGAGAAGGAATTGTTAAATTATATTCTGATTTGCAAAGAGAATAGCGGCGTGGCAAGAAAAGTACTTTTTTTTAAGCAGAGGTTCCCAATCTTGTATTTCTTTCAACTGACACATCAAAGATTCGAAAAGTCAGGTCGTTAAGTAATAAGCCTTTTGACCTTTACAGCTAGAGTTACACGTTCAATTGGTTTTATCGAGTTCAGAGGAGTAGTTTTTAAAAATCTACACTTTATTGGGTCCAAGCGAAATTCTTATGAGCATCATATTTGGTTTCGTTTGGTTTGTTTTACGGCATATCAACCTCAATGGGTTATTTAATGCCGACAACATTTTTACGATAGATTCGTATGAATAGAATATGTATTCTTTGGTTTAGATTGGTTTGGTTTATTTGGTTTTACGGCATATCAACCTCAATGGGTCATTTAATGCCGACAACATTTTTACGATAGATTCGTATGAATAGAATATGTATTCTTCGGTTTAGATTGCTTTGGTTTATTTTGTTTTACGGCATATCAACCTCAATGGGTTATTTAATGCCGACATTTTTAGGATAGATTCGTATGAATAGAATATGTATTCTTTGGTTTAGATTGGTTTGGTTTATTTTGTCTTACGGCATCTCAACCTCAATGGGTTATTTAATGCCGACACCATTTTTACGATAGATTCGTATGAATAGAATATGTATTCTTTGGTTTAGATTGGTTTGGTTTATTTTGTCTTACGGCATCTCAACCTCAATGGGTTATTTAATGCCGACACCATTTTTACGATAGATTCGTATGAATAGAATATGTATTCTTTGGTTTAGATTGGTTTGGTTTATTTTGTCTTACGGCATCTCAACCTCAATGGGTTATTTAATGCCGACACCACTTTTACGATAGATTCGTATGAATAGAATATGTATTCTTTGGTTTAGATTGGTTTCGTTTATTTTGTCTTACGGCATCTCAACCTCAATGGGTTATTTAATGCCGACACCATTTTTACGATAGATTCGTATGAATAGAATATGTATTCTTTGGTTTAGATTGGTTTGGTTTATTTTGTCTTACGGCATCTCAACCTCAATGGGTTATTTAATGCCGACACCATTTTTACGATAGATTCGTATGAATAGAATATGTATTCTTTCGTTTAGATTGGTTTGGTTTATTTTGTCTTACGGCATCTCAACCTCAATGGGTTATTTAATGCCGACACCATTTTTACGATAGATTCGTATGAATAGAATATGTATTCTTTGGTTTAGATTGGTTTGGTTTATTTTGTCTTACGGCATCTCAACCTCAATGGGTTATTTAATGCCGACACTATTTTTACGATAGATTCGTATGAATAGAATATGTATTCTTTCGTTTAGATTGGTTTGGTTTATTTTGTCTTACGGCATCTCAACCTCAATGGGTTATTTAATGCCGACACCATTTTTACGATAGATTCGTATGAATAGAATATGTATTCTTTTGTTTAGATCGGTTTGGTTTATTTTGTGTTACGGCATCTCAACCTCAATGGGTTATTTAATGCCGACAAAATTTTTAGGATAGATTCGTATGAATAGAATATGTATTCTTTGGTTTAGATTGGTTTGATTTATTTTGTTTTACGGCATATCAACCTCAATGGGTTATTTAATGCCGACATTTTTACGATAGATTCGTATGAATAGAATATGTATTCTTTGGTTTAGATTGGTTTGGTTTATTTTGTCTTACGGCATCTCAACCTCAATGGGTTATTTAATGTCGACAACATTTTTAGGATAGATTCGTATGAATAGAATATGTATTCTTTGGTTTAGATTGGTCTGGTTTATTTTGTTTTACGGTATATCAACCTCAATGGGTTATTTAATGCCGACAAGATCTCCACCGCTAGTAATATATTTTCAAAAATATATTGCTAGTCATATTCTCCTTCAAAAATATATTGCTGGTAACATTTTTTTAACATTTCTTTATGACGTTTGTAAGATTCGACTTGCTTATAATAACTAATAATAACAAAACAAAAGTCATTAAAACAAAGCATGTTCAGTCGACCAATGATGACAATTCCAGAACAACGTAACTATAAATAATTCTTTTTTCTATCCTCTGCCAGCCGCTATGATAGAGAAAGCATTATTTCGAACCGTCGCCAGTGAGACACGCTGCAAGAGCCACTCCGTTTCGCGAGGCTCGTTCCTTAATCGAGACGCAATCGCGCCAATCCTCCGAGGGAACGCCATCGAAAGAGGGCCAATAACCCCTGAAGTCTCCAATGCCACAGGAGTAAAAAAAAACTATCCCCAAGAGAAGAATATTTAGTTTTTTTTTTTATTTCTGTGTCTCGGGTGACGAACCCCCGGCTCAACCGCGGACCTGATCAAATTACCGGCCGAAAATGTATCCGCAAAGGTCACATATTGCTCGTATTAAAACCTATTTTTAAACTTATATAGCGTTTTGAACCCAGTTTGGGGTTTAACTATTTGCCCATAACTGGGGCCCTAACAGGAGCTACCACCCCTAGTCAGGGTGGACCTGGGATCATCTGCACACTCTTCAAAAACTCCTGAGTTAACTTAAATTGTTAAATCTGAAAGAAAAAGAAAAAATCATTAGACGCTTAAACTTAATTCACATTTTAAATCGGTCCAGGTTATTGGAACAGCGTATATTTCTAGAAAAGAAACAGAGCCAAATCACGTCAAAACAGTTGGAACAAAACTGAAGTCGATATACCAGGTCAGCATTGATAATATTGCAGACCCTTCTTTTTCAAGGATCTTGTGATGCACAACAGGGGCACCAGACCAGATATGGCAGCAGTATTCAATGCACGGACGAAAGGTAGATTTATCAATGTGCAAGATGGATTCTGACGAGGTAAATTATTTAGCATTCCATAGTAAAACAATTTTCTTCGCAGAAGACCTAGGAACTGTTTCAACCACTCGACTTTATATCAACAGAGAAGACGAATGTCAGTCAATAAAAATAACTGGGTTTCAGGAAGACAGAAGATGGCGATCGGTGTTGCAATCAAATTTCTGAAGATTGTCAGAGAATCAAGAAAATGGAAGAGGATTACACAGGCAAGAAGTGCGAGAGAAGAAACTGTTTGAATAGAACTTACGGTTACATCTAGCTTAATGTCGTATGGCACATGAAGGTTAGAACTTTCGCATTCTGATCATGAGACCCGGGTTCGAATCTCACCATGGTCCATTTGTCGGGAAGTTGATTTCCTGATGCTATCGGACCGGAGGGGTCTACCCCAGCGTCCGGCACCATACCATACCACGGGTTGACCCATGCCTTGTCGATTTGTCAGGAAGGTGTCTTCCTTATGTTATCGAACTGGACATCGTGCGATAACTTCGGAAAGTGCTTCTGAGTGAAATAGGTAGCTACCGTCGATAGTTGTGCCAGCACGGAGTTACAAGTCATCGTGACCGAGAGTTTGAGCGTTCTGGCCTTGTTCAAATTGTTGATCACGCTCTTTCCCAGAAACTGTAACTAAGGTCTGCTCGGCATAGTTGCAGTATAAACCACAGGTGGGCTCTGTAGGTGTTGAATCAATGCAAATGGGCCTGAGCAAGCGTCTGCGATAGGGATTGGATAGCCGCTCTAGTAGACGGGTATCCTCGAATACGAGTGGTCTGCTATACATACATACATACATATATATATATATATATATATATATATATATATATATATATATATATATATATATATATATATATATATATATATATATATATATATACATTATATATATACATTATATGTAATTTTGGTTTGAAATAAATTATAACTACCTGATGGATTTCTAAGGATTTTTTATTCCTCATATATATATATATATATATATATATATATATATATATATATATATTAGCTCCTGAAAAATTAATTTCCGTTGAACCCTCTGGTTTGAGGTGTGATTTTGTAAACAGTGACTATTTAAGCTAATATTGCATGACTCTTCGGCAGAATTGAGTCACTGTCAGTCACTGTGTGTTTATCTAAATCTAAAAATAAACACGCTAAAATCGACCTTCATCCCGTACCGTACGCTGACGGCTTATTGGGAGAAGTTCCGACTGACGCAAATTCAGTCGGGTTTCGATTCTAGCTAGAGGCAACCGGACGTCTAGCCACACTGATGAGCTGTGAAACAGCGAAACAGTCTGTCTGTGGATGACAAATATATATATATATATATATATATATATATATATATATATATATATATATATATATATACTGGTTTCTTGTTTCCTAGCCGCCTACAGTCTTCAAAGATTTCAATTGCAACTTTTCCTTTCCTGAACACTAATCTTTTATTATCTGTCTATATTTGTGAGATGAGGTATTATGTACACAATTTACATTATTGACATGGCACAGTGGATAAAGGCGTTAGTTAGATCCAGTGACAGGACCAAAAGAGTGTAAGTTCAATACCCGGTTAAGGCAGTCGAGAACTTGGAGAGGGGAATTAACAGGAAATAACTGACAACTGACATTCATTAAACATGGTATGTTGAACTAGAACAGTCTACCCCAGTGAGCGAAAAAAAGGGTTCAGTTCGACATTCAAATCACCTGATGAAGGCCGGAGTGTACAACGGCCAAAACGTTGTAATTAAATATTGCGACAAAGATGAGGACAAGAGTCCGAATAATATAAAGAGTGTAATCTTATTGTCCTGTTCTCTTCAGTAAAATCTTCTAATTCTCTTTCAAGCGTAGTAAGCATTTGAGTAGTAGCATTATAGCCTTTCCTAGTGTAACACTATTTAGAAACGGCAGGTTAATTAATCAATTAATTAATCAATTAATTAACCACAGAAGTTAATTACGGGGATTACTTAAACCGATAGATATAACGAAAGACATACTAGGCGATATTCTTTTTGTTTTGTTATTTTCCCAAAACAGGGTATCGGTGAAAAAGATTTTTTGTTTTGTTATTTTCAAGTGCGAATCAAGATAGTCATTTTTACTTTCTCGCGGAAGTGTGATGCTGAGATATGCCAAATTCTCTGCGAGGACAAAAGAAGGAAAAAGAGAAAGAAGAGAAGGAAACAGAGGGACAAGACTTAACAACTTAGATGATAAGAGAAGGAAAAAGGCCACCCACAAAAGCGATGTTGTTTTGGGTAGTGGAATGGCGAAAATTCTGATGGTCATTGTCGTAAAAATTAGTTGAGGGATACCAGAGCTTTTGGGCAGATAAAGCATTAACTGTGTCGTGATGGCCATGGCTTGTGTTATCAGTAACCAATGGGTCGTCTGCCGACCGCACACGGAGCTCGGCCCTGGATTGAGAGGAAATGTCGACTGGACAAAACATCTGTGTTCTGTTGAAATTCGTTTGTGATGACAGAGGCCATGTTATTGTATTTATTTTAATTAACCCAATTTCGCCAAAACATTTGTCCACTTAATGTTGGCGGAAAAACTTGGTTGAGAAAAACCATATGACGTGAAGTTGGATAAAAACTGAGATTATCAGTTGACGCCTATTGGCCGAATAGCCAAGCGGAGATGATCATGTGACGCAGAGAGGAGGCCTGCCACCGCCCATTGAGAGGATAGGTATCAGATGTTACTGCCAGGAAGTGGGAAAACCATTGACGCCCTCTAAAGTATGGCGAGATACCCATATAAGAGCAGAAGAGGGTGGGAGTGGAATAAGATTTCCAAAGATGGAAAATGATAATTATTTTTGGCCGAAAACAAAGAAAATCCTTATTGGGGATTTGAAATCAACGTGGTGGCCACACCACGTCCAACCCCACGCCAGGTTTTGATCGGCGTCCATATAAGCAAACACCTTCGGGTGTTTCAACAGTCCAGTCAGTGAGAAGTGTACAGCCAGTACAGTAAGAGAGAGCAGTGCAGTGCAGTTCGCAGAGAGACGCGCCTCGCACAGGTGACCGCACGATTTCATGCCTTCCGACTTAGACTTCTAACCAAGAACAAATTTGTTGAAGTCCGACTTTAGATTTCCCACCAAAACAAGTTTCCGACTTAGACTTCTAACCAAGAACAAATTATAGAAGTCTGACTTATATTCTCCATCCAGATATCCAGAACTAGTTAAGGAACGCAAAAGTGTTACAATCCACATTTTTTTTTCTTCGGGCTGGGAGAGAAAGAGAGAGACGCACTCCTGTAACTCAACAAACCGACATAAAATTAATCACTATTCCTAACTAGTCGCTCGCCTTGAAGTTGTTGTTTGTGCTTTTGTTTTTTTGTCTACAATTATTGTGCAGTATCACCTTGAACCGGATTCGGCTGGCACTACGGCCCGACGTCTGATTGATCTCGTCAACCTAAGATCAAATCACAACGTGGGTAGGTTGAATCGAGATCAAAGCAGTTGCTTCGGTGACCAGGCGTTGGAAGCGAGCCGAGTACGACAAGTTGGTACTAGAACCCAACAAGACTTCAACCGATGTCCCAGGGTTAGCCCGTCACAAAGGACCGACGTCACATTTTGGCGTCGTGACTGAAAGAGGTCGGGTGTCACAAATGGTGACCTGACTAGGACGACGGGTGTCACACTAGGGTGAAATCTAAAATGGCAAACGCATGCAACTCTAATTGAGAAACACTGGTCTAGATCCATTACGACTGAGTAGTGGGTTCGATCCTTACTGATGCACCATACTTTCGGCCTTGTGACATATCTGAGCTAAGCTTAGAAAATCAGGCTATTTTGACGTGGTGTAATGTTTATCAAGCCTGTCTCGCTATATCAATTACGACTGAATACTGGGTTCGTTCCTCGCTCGAGGAGAAAAAAAAACGTGGACAACGACTAAAAATATACAAACCCAGACAAATTTTATATGCCAAAAAATATAAACAGTAATCCAACCAAATTACAAAGAGATGGCTGGTTGGACTTTATGTACAGTGCTTTCGAGTAATAACTTTTGTGGGATATTTCAAATCGAAAAATATTTATAAGAATATTTTTGCGACTTAATAATATTTTGTTAATAATATTATGATTATAACACTGATTTTCCAGGTACATGTCTTACTATTTAACCCATACATGAGGAAGTGATGGATTTATACATTCCCGAAAATTATTTGAATTTAATGAACTTCACTGGAATTCGAACTCAGTTTTCCGAATTCTCATTCCGATCTACTGTTCGTCACACCGCCTGCAAAATCCGCTATATACTACGCATGACTGAATACCTTTCCAACTTTTAACCCATATACTGGGGGGAAAAGCGAGATATGTGGGGGTCACGGGACTAAAGACGATACAGCGGTTAATTATGATTTTCTCTATATTTCTGAGAATTTGTGTTGTAGATTGATCTTGTTCCACGTGTCCTGCCTCTTCCTGATATCTCAATTATCTCCCTTTAACTGAACTCCCCAAGTTTTTGTTCACCACTGCAGTAGCCAGATATTGAACTCACAACTCTTTGTGTCAAGTCACTGGATTCAACCAACGCTTTTTCGCCACTGGGCTAAGCGTCCTCGTTGGACGAAATAAAGGGTTCAGTTCGAAATTCTGATCACCCGAAGAAGGACGGAGAGTACAACGACGGAAACGTCGTGAATATAACAACAAAGATGAGGACAACAGTCGGAATAATGTAAATAGTGTAAATAATCATTTTCTCTTTTTCTTTTTAACTCATTTCACCCCAAGCAAGGCGGGAATGTCTCTAGTGAAAGAAATATTCAGAATAGGGAGAACTGAGGAAAGGACAAAAAATGAATGGCATTCAAGAAGACAGAAGATGGCGATTGATTTTGCATTTCATTTTTTACAGATTGTAGTTATCAGGGAAGCAAATAAACGGACGGGAATTCTACTGGCGGGAAAGTGCAGAAAAAGAAACTCTTGGACAAGAGGTTGCGGTCGAATTTAGCTATTTAATCAGTAAACGGGTGGGACCTATGTGCCAATCTAGTAGAACACTTAAATTCATGTATTCGGGTCATCAGTAGGAAATAATCTCACTTGAAAAGATGGTATGAAAATATTTGTAGAAAAGACAGAGGGAAGGAAGGGAAGGATGTCGAGATGCCAAGTCAGAATCGATTCCATTACAGATCCTTCTTTGGATATTGTCAAGAATCTCACTTAATGTAATTCTTCGAAATAGGTAAAACAGGAAGTCGATTCAACCACACACTTTTGGAATGGAAATAAAATTCGAAGATTCTGGGCGGCTTTAGATGGTGAATTCTCCAAATTAGATTTGTGCAAATATCTCCTGCTGAAAAACGGATTTCAAATTCGTACGAGAAATATATCTTTCAGGGAAAAAAAACCCCAAAACATGCGAGGATAATTTGAATAAATTCCTATATTATGCATTGAATAACTAAAACAATTATTAACACAGTGAAATGGGGTTTCAAAAAACGCCAATATTTTTTGTTTAAATAATATATGAAAGAAGAAAAGTTATTTTATAGTCCTTAATTATGCGCAAGAGATTCGTCTAAAATGATATGGGATAAAAACAAAAAAAAAATTTAACAATTGCTGGAATCTGGATTAAAGAAATTTGCAATATAACAATGCCTAAAAGGAAGGTTTTGAATCCTCTTAGTCACGAGTAACCATTTCAATCATAAATCTTGCAAAATCTTTTCCAATATCGAATAAAATAATTCCTGTTACATCGGCAATTGAATGTAAATCAACCGTTTTTTTTTTAAATGTGAAAGCATATATTTTGTCTAAATTTCTTCAAGGAGAAGTTATCATTATCCTATTATAGTTGTGTGTGTTTTTCCCTTTGTTAGTTCGCACAACCGTTACGCCCTGCCAATATCTAATAAATAATAGTATATTCCGTTTTGATTGCGTGGAAAGAGGACAAACGACATGAGACGATTACGATTTCCCTGGCCGCTCGGTGGCAGTGGACGGCAAACTCATATCTCTTTCTCTCTCTCTCTCTCTCTCTCTCTCTCTCACTCGTTTATTGCTTCATATCATCATCATCATAATCATCATCATCACCATCATCACCATCATCACCCTTTGACCGTTCTATGGTTGGTCGGAACTCCATAAGAAATCCCTTTCGACACTGTTCGGCCCTGTATTGGTGATCCAGACCCCCCAGTGTCCCACCCTAAGTTTTGAGCTATGTTGTCTGGGAAATTCAATTTTCGTGAGAAGACACTTCCTGAAGGATGCCATAAGAGTAACGATGAGACGATTTCCCTGTCCTCTCAATGGCAGTGGCCGGGAAACTCTAATAAAGATTGGTCTCAGTTCTCCGTAAATTGTAATAAGTGTTGCATGGGATCTCCACCTGAGGCAGTGAAATTTTCTAAGTAGATTTGTCTATGTTCCAAATAGAAGTTTTTCAAGAAGAACAGATAATGTACAAGTTTCTGATCCGTACAGTAGAACTGGTTCAACCAATGTTCGAAAGGTTTGGACGTTTAAGGAGGATGGAAGTTTCTAGTGCCAAATCTTGTGAAGATTGTTACACGCTTCCCATGCAAGAAAGAGACTTGGATTCAGTGAGAAAGTGAAAAAAAGGGAAGACAAAAGTGGAGAGAGAGAGAGAGAGAGAATCAGATTACTCTGACGAGAACAGCTGCTAGACTTTTATCCTATTCAAAAAGCAAGAAAGCAGTGGCGACCGCGATAAACGTGACATTTTTTTCAGAGGCACAGTTTCGAACAATTGAACCCGACTAAAACAATCGCTAAAAAAACAGTTACCATAAATAAAATAACATCGTCTGTTGAATTATTTCTAAGTTATTATTAAGAGAAAGAAAACGGGGATATGGCGAGAAAGAGTGAAAAACATGAGGGAAGATAGAAATTTCTAATATTTCCTGCCAATACTGCATAAATAATGGACTATTCCGTTTTGATCTCGTGGAAAGAAGTGAAAATAGTACTTGGTTTAAGTGAAAAAATGTTAGAACGAAGGGTATATAGAAATGTTTAACGCCTCCTGCTAATATCTCACAAATAATGGATTATTCCGTCTGTCTTGTTTTACTTTTTAGTTCTACTCAGTCATTGCTCGCCCGTGCTATGGAACGAGAACAGTCTACCCCTGTAAATTTAATAAAGGGTTCCGTTTAGAATTCCCTATAAGTTGCCCAAACCGATATATATCTGGGGAAGGCCAGAGGGATGAAATGTAACGATAACAACAACCAAGACAGACGACGAATGTCCGAATACAGATAGTGTAAATAATGATATACCCCTCATCCTATAAATTAAGACAGAAAAGAATGCCTCATATCCGGAACCCCTCATATCCGGAACCCCTCATATCCGGAATCTCTCATATCCGGAATCCCTCATATCCGGAACCCCTCATATCCGGAATCTCTCATATCCGGAATCCCTCATATCCGGAACCCCTCATATCTGGAATCTCTAATATACAGAATCCCTCATATCCGGAATCCCTCATATCTGGAACCTCTCATATCCGGAACCCCTCATATCCGGAATCACTTATATCCAGAACCCCTCATATCCGGAATCCCACATAACCGGAATCCCTCATATCCAGAAACCCTCATAACCGGAATCCCTCATATCCGGAACCCCTCATATCCGGAACCCCTCATATCCGGAATCCCTCATATCCGGAATCACTTATATCCAGAACCTCTCATATCCGGAATCCCTCATATCCGGAATCCCTCATATCCGGAACTCCTCATATCCGGAAACCCTCATATCCGGAATCCCTCATATCCGAAATCCCGTATAGCTGGATATGATTTTGATATGTAAATTTGAACTATTTGGGTGATATGTAACTGATTTGAAATTTCTGTTTTTCAGGAAATTTACTTTGGATAATTGCTTATGCTTATTTCACCCTAATGGCTTTTATTGGTGCAAAAGATGATGGGAATAAGAGGAAAAGAAAAACTTTTGAGTTATCGCTAAAAGTGGAAACTTTAAACAGACTAGACGCTGGTGAAAGTTCATTGTAACTAATGGCTGAGTTCAACGTAGGAAAGCCAACATTTTATGATATAAAATCTTCCAAAGAAACTATTCTCCAGCGTTCACACTGACATGATGAACAAGGAAATAAAAAAAAACATTGTGATGAAACCTGGATTGAAATTGAAAAAAAAAACAATTGAAAAGGTTGTCAGTTTTAAGGAAAGAAAGCTAGCATTCACCTATGACGATTGCAATAACGCACGCAGAGTTAAAAATTGTCTTTCGTTTAAAAAATTTCAAGAACAAAAGCAAATCAAAATGCAGAAAAAAGTTGAGAATGACATTAGAAGAGAAAGAATCATCATGCAACAGCGATTAAAAATCCTCATTATTTGTTTTGCATAAGTGGCATAATTAATTTAATGAATTTTCATTAACATTATATAATTTATTTCTTTTTCCTTAAAATCAATTCCGTTGTATATCATTCACCATTAGCTTATTTTGTTTACTATAAAACATTGAAAATAAATGTTAAACCTGATTTCAGTTCTTTTATTTTAATCTAAATATAACCCCTCATATCCGGACTTTGTAACCAATTCCTTATATCCGGAATCTGTCATATCCGGAATCCCTCATATCCGGACTTTGTAAGCAATTCTTCATATCCGAAAGGCCTTATAATTCCGGTTGTCAGGGATTCTACTATATATATTTTTGATAAGTTTCGTTAGTAAAGCAGAATTTAAATGCATTTTATATTCATGTTATTACTGCTTTTATACCAAAATAAACAAGTTGAAGATCATATATTATTATTTAAACCTTTATTTTTGGTATTACCGACGTGTAGCCAGCGGATGGGACATGATTGAATGGAGCCGTGATTTGCACGTGTGTTTGTGTCCGCCATTGTTCTAGTCCTCTCTAGCCAAAATTCCCCGATCAAGGCCGATAACTCTATACGGTTATCTCCCATAGTTGGCTCCGCCATAGCAATTCCTTAAAATGATAAAAAAAATAGCTTACAAGATAAATATGAAGCCATGGTTGAGTTACAAATTTACGTCAGCTACATTCATTTGATCGATATACTCTCCAGCCTTCTTTCTGTTTGAATTCACAATCAACGCTTTAATACAAAAGGACATTGTCCATTAGGACAATTTAACTGCAGTTGGTATCTTCAACATAAACCGCTTGTTAACTAATCCATCTGCCTGTCACATTTTCACTACCCACCATATTTTCATTGCTTACTTGCCCTTGCCCCGGGTTAAGAATTCCTATCATTTGTCTTTTTTTTTTCGCCTGCTATGTCCTATCTCTTTCTATGTTAGTCCGATTAATGAGGTCTCCATAAACGGGCATATGAACTGATTCTTTCAGACGTCTAACTCTCCAGTGTTTTTACTTGTGCAGTATTTTTATTTCATTCCACAGGGGATGATGGCTCCGTCTTCCTCTACATACATGATCAGCCACGCCTGATGTCATAGTCTCAACTCTCAACTTTTGGATGTTTCCGCAGCTTTACTGTTGAAGGGCAGCTAGTTTAACCATTATATACTCTGCAAGGAATCGCGTACACTCAATTCTTGTTCATGTTCTCCTCCGTGTAAGGCTTTATATTGGTAGAGATTTCTTCGTAGAATGGAAATATTTCTTAATATTGTCGTGAAGTTATACGGACCACACATCTTCTGAAACGTTGTGATAATAACAAAGATGGAGACAATATTCCGAATATGAACTGTGCAAATGAGGGGTAACTTATCATCCCATAAATGCAGGCAGAGTCGTATAAAGTTATATATTTAAAAATAAAATAACGTGTTAAATTCCAGCCTAATTTGTGAAGTTTTGCTATTTGTTTTGTCCTATTTTAATACCAACTTTAAATTGAAACTCGGCTCTCCGATTAACAATTCCGAGTCTTATTCCATTACACCACACGAGCTTTAACATCCACTAAATGTTATAGCTCTTTCGATTAAAGTTATTTTGAAAAAAATTAACAGGCTCATGATGAGTGAAAGGCAGGACATTGAGTGTAATGGAAATATATATATATATATTAACACATGCCTCATTAAATAATTTAGACATGTTTTGTCTACTTACTTTTAACAGCATCTTCTCGTAATTACGGACAAGTTTCTTAGTATCCTTATTAAATTGTTGAGGCATTTTTCTTTTTTAAATAAAATTTAAAATTTTACAGTAATCCTTAGCGTTTTTCACTTGGCACGTGAAATTTTCTAATTTTCAGATGAACGTAACAATTTTGTATTAGAAAAAAATGATGGACATAACAATTTTTTGTCTTAGAAAAAACAAAACCCATTTTGCTAATCTCGAAAGTACTCGGAATAAAATGAATATATATCTACATATAACATTAAAACAAGAAGCGAGAAATACTACGCTCAACTGAAGAAGAAGAAAGGGTCGTCTGCTTATCGCACATTCGACCAAACATGGAAGAAATCGTGAAAAAACGCTAGGCACAAACTAAATAAGTTGCACAAAAATTGAATAAAAACAGTGAAATTAACTAAGTTCATATTTGTGTGTGTAATTTTTTTTTAATCTATAGTTTTATTTCATTACATTTCTATGTATAACGATTACAAAAAGTGCGCCGTAATATTTTCATTTGCCCCCAGGTGTGCCGTTGCTTAAAAAGGTTGAAAAGCACTGGTCTAGATCCATTACGACTGAGTAGTCGTTTCGATGCTCACTGATGCACAATACTTTCGGCTTTGTGACACATCTGCGCTAAGCTTAGAAAATCAGGACATTATGACGTGGTGTAATGTTTATCAAAATTGTCTCGTTATATCAATTACGACTGAATACTGGGTACGATCCTCAAAATGTTCGCAGCGACTAAATCTTTTGACAATGATGTCCACACTATACAAGGGCCACTCAAGGTAGATTGTTACAGAGTAAGAGGCACAGTTTATGGGGATATGTGGGAAGATAACGGTTAAGCCTAGATTTGAACAGGTTAAGATTGTAGTGATCGGGGAAGCATCCTCTTGGGAGTCGGTTCCATATAGCAGGTAGAGGGTTACAGAGTAAGAGGCCCAGTTTATGGGGATATGTGGGGAAGATAACAGTTAACCGTAGACTTGAACAGGTTAAGATTGTAGTGATCAGGGAAGCATCCTCTTGGGAGTCAGTTCCACAAAGCAGGTAGAAGGTTACAGAGTAAGAGGCACAGTTTATGGGGATATGTGGGGGAGATAATGGTTAAGCCTAGACTTGAACAGGTTAAGATTGTAGTGATCGGGGAAGCATCCTCTTGGGAGTCGGTTCCACAAAGCAGGTAGAAGTTACAGAGTAAGAGTCATTGTTTATGGGGGTATGTGGGGAAAACAACAGTTAACCCTAGACTTAAACAGGTTAAGATTGTAGTGATCATGGAAGCATTCTCTTGGGAGACGGTTCCATACAGCAGATAGAGGGTTACAGAGTAAGAGGCACAATTTATAGGGATATATGGGGAAGATAACAGTTAACCCTAGACATAAACATGTTGAGATTGTAGTGATCATGGAAGCATTCTCTTGGGAGTCGGGTTCACAAAGCAGGTAGAGGGTTGCGCAAATAGTTCAATAGAAATATTGAAATAAGTAACTTCGTATATGTGTGTGTATTTTTTAAAATCAATTTTTTTATTTCATGACGTGTAAAGGTTTTACAACGTGTGCCGTGATATTTTCATTCACTCTTAGGTGTTCCGTTGCTTAAAAAGATTAAGAAACACTGGTATACGTTATTGTAGTTTTCATCACATTTGAGGTTGGCTTCACTAATTTCCAAAAATGTCTTCCTTTATGACCCAACTCTAAATAGGTCCAATGCTTGGTATTTTTACTCTAATGCAAACCGGACAATTGATCCTGAAGAATGCCGGGGCGTAAAACGGCCGAAACGTCATGAATATGGCAACAAAGATAAGGACAACATCGCGAACAATGTTAATAATGTAAATTAGGTTTTATAAGTTGAAAAGTTTGATCGCAATTTTCTATTTATTTATGTGAATTAAACTTCTCAGCACTAAATAACCTGAAAAATAAGAAGCCAGAAAGACAACGCTCAACTGAAGAAGAAATGAGGGTCTGCTTATTGCACATTCAACCAAACATTGAAGAAATCCCGATAAAAAATAATAAGGCACAGGTTTCACACAGGTTTCTGTTAATGTAGAAAGTCGATATCTTGATTATGCCATTATATTCGCTATGTACTATCCGTTTGAGATAAATACTGAATTCGATCTTCACTGGGTTCTCAGTACCTGTGGCCTTATGCCATATCTATGCCCTGCTTAGTAAATCACACAATGTCCCAGCTAACAGCCATATCACGTTTAAAGACCGGCTCCCGAACGATCACTGAAGTTAAGCAACGTCGAGGCTGATCAATACCTAGATGAGTGACGGCTTGGAAATTCCAGATGCTGTAAACTTGGATGTGCGGGTGGTGCAATGGCTCGGAAATGTTATATTCACTTATGGGCAAATACCCTTGGGAAAATGTATGAATCCTGTTATATATGAATAAAGTGTTGCTGCCGACACTTGAGTTTGAACATAGATCGCCTGTGATTGCTCACAGGCGATCCCATTATTGAATTGAGTAGACAACGTGACCATGGGAGGTGCGCATGACGTATAATTGATCTGCATTTCTAGCCTATCCTCTATTACTATTCGGATCTTCATTTCTTTTCTATCCTCTATTACTATATGGAGCGCTATTCTCTACTCTATTCACTATACTATTTCTCTATACGGATTACTATTCGAGCAGTAATAGTATTTGCTTGAGCAAATACTTTTAGTGCGAGTGATATTAGAAGGCGTCTGACAACAGTATTGTTCAACGGCGTTACTAAAGTTGTATCTGCGATTACAAAGTCTCTACTACAACGAGCATTATGAAAGTGACAACAAGTATTTGTTGACATCACAGAAAATCCATTTCTTCTCTCCACAGAAATGTGTTAATTAGTTAAACTTGTATCACTAGGATATTATTATCTCAAAAAAACAAAAAATCTTATAATCTAAAAATATTTTCTTTTTTTAAATAACTTACAAGGTGTTGATAAGCCGTAAAAAATCTAATCAATCAGCCTAGATGCAACCATCTCATCTATTATTTTTCTTTGCTCGCACCTCTCATCTGTAGAACTCCCTTTCTATTTGTTGCTTCTCTTTCATCTACAATTTTCAAAAATTTAAATGTAGTGTCAATCGCCAGATCCTGACTTCTCGAACCCGGCTCCTTTATTGTCCTTTCGTCAAATTTTTCTCATTCTCATTTTCTCCCTGTAACCCCCTGCGTCCTAATGGCATTATCAACTTGTTTAGTTGCTTGGAGTGAAATACTTTATATATATATATATATATATATATATATATATATATATATATATATATATATATATATATTTAGTTTATGAAAAACTAGGTAATCCGTATGGGTAGACCCAAGGAGGATAAAATCCAGAGAGCTCAATGTAAATCAGCGCTAATAATTTAAATAAAAACAGACCACTTTAAGGTTCCATATAATAAATTAATTCACCACAGCCCTTTTAAAGGACCGCGGATCATCAGACTTTACTTCCAAAGTTTGAAACGAAAAATTAAAAGAAATTTACGCATTTATGACGGGCAGTACTAAGTATATGTAAATTAACGAAGTGAGTGTTTGAGTGGGGAGAGAGACATGATTGAGTTAGGTGTAACATTTCTATTCTTTCAAATTTAAATTGTTTGAGGAAATCCAGACATTGACACATTAAATCGGTTAACTTAACGGAAATTATATATTGATATGGAAGGGGGAAAGGCGAAAAAGGCATAAAGAGAAAGAGAGAAATAAGTTATGACAGAAAGTGTCATTAACTTTCTTTGGAATGAAATAGATGCTGTGTTTTGCTTTACTTTGACAGTTCATAAATATCATAATGTTTGATATAAGTTTGAATGTTTAAACAGTCTATAAGGAATTTAATTATATGTTTGTTAAAGTTTTTTTTAAAAACTTTATCACAAAAATTTTGGGGATTTAATATGAAATAGTCGATTAGAAAAATATTCATAGAATTTACATTAAAACACTAAAATTTTATTTTCAAATATAAGTTTACTTCTAGTTGTAATTGATTATTAAGGTGATATCTCTATCAGTTTGAATTTTATTCATGAATTTAATTAAATTCATGAATAAAATAGAAATGTTACATCTAACTCAATCATGTCTCTCTCTCCCCCTCACTTCCTCACTTCGTTAATTTACATATGCTTAGTACTGCCCGTCATAAATGTGTAAATTTGTTTTCATTTTAAAATTAAAAGGTTAATCATATACTACACTAAATCTGGCATGTCCAACTTAACTATTCGGAATGATTCTCCCCACCTCCCCGTTAGCTATTTGCAAAAAACTAACAGAGTGTACAAATTCATGTGCCCTTTGGGAGAATGTATCTCCAATGGATTAAATAATATTTATGTTGGTCACACCACAAACTCACTTCCAAGACGCTTAACTCTACATTTAACTGATAACTAACATTTTTAGACATTTAAAACAACATGTCTGCCCGCGTACTCAATTCCAGAAAATCCTTGTTGACAACACAATTATACTTAAACATGAAAATAATAAACAAAAATTAAAAATCCTTGAAGCTATATACATAAAACAGTTGAAACCTAACCTGAACAAAATAAACTATGAAATCTCCACAAACATTCTTAGATGTTTATAATCTCTAGCAGAAGCCATTGGTTTATACCAATGGCTTCCCATACTTAATATTTCTCGTTTTCTCTCTCGCGTGGTAATGTGTGACGTCACGAGCTACAACGCGTTTTTCGTTTCCTTGGCTCGTAAATAAGAGTTTGTCGTTACTTTGAGCTTATTCAAACAGCGAACCATTATTGTGGTTTCGTATATGTGTTGTTTGATTTATTAAAAATGTCATCTTTGATAATGGCTTATGTAAGCCGAAAGCTTAGATTGGATTCAAACATGTGTCAATATGGTGTTTTCCTTTCGTCTTTCAACGATAATCTGATTAAGCTTATCAGACAATACGAAAGGAACTTACTTAAAATAAATAGACAAAACTTGTCAATATTATTTAATGAATAATGCATTAATATATATATATATATGTATATATATATATATATGTATATATATCTATCTATCTATCTTTCTCTCTCTCTCTCTCTCTCTCTCTCTCTCTCTATATATATATATATATATATATATATATATATATATATATATATATATATATATATTTCAAAAGAGAGAAACCGTAAACGTTTTTCGTTATAATGTGAATCTGTTTTAGTATATATATTATATTTTATTCTTTCTATTTCTACTACACGAGTTTCCGGTCTTGTGACCTTCTTCAGACAGATAAAAGAAATACATTTTTAAAAGACTAAATTTTCCTTA